>JAPSES010000069.1:7513199-7524596 GCA_029822895.1 Maxillicosta whitleyi | reverse complement strand
TATATGGGTGACGGAAAATTTAATCTTAACAAAAAATAGTAATCTGATTTATATTGTGATACAGATTGGTATTGTCTGATATGAAAAAATTAACATGATATGATTCTTTTCCATATTGCTGAGCCCTATGTACAAATAATGGATGGAGATGTTAACAGACATAAACCGGCAGTGACTGAAATCAGACAAGAGCACTTGTGATGAGAACGCTAGCACAACAAAGACTTGAAAATAGGATGATTGCATGTACATTATAGAGAAACACAAGTTTATTTGTCAACCCTAATTTTGTTTTTGTATGTATTTGTGGGCTTACCTTTATTAAACTTCACTCCAATCATTATTGTAGACCTGGCTTTAGCTGAGTACTGGTTGTGGATATGTACAGTATTCTTTTTAGTTCTCACTCTAGGCAAAAGCTACCCACCCATTAGCCAAAATGCCACTAAAATGTAATTTTTAAGAGAGTAATACAGCAAGAATGACACCTCATCAGCTGCACTTTTTCAACTACCAGTAAATGCGGATTGAGAATGTTCTCTGGCTCTGGGCTCCGGTGCTATGCTAATGAGTCGCAACAGAGGGCTTAAGAGGGGCTGAAAGACAGTCAGCCAGCCAGCTAACAAGTCAGCCTTAGGGCCACAAAGCTCCATAAGTATAATCTTTTATTGTGACTCAGTTGCGAAGTTGCTATCACAATCTGTGGCAACCTGCAAGGCCAAACCCTTGTGCATAGTTATTTATGAAAAAAAAAAGGATGGAAAAACACAGTATAGCACACCTGTGATAACACAGTCGAAGGTCAACCTCTTGAAGACATAGAAATCAAAGAGCTTTTATGTTTGAAAGCATACCGCTGAGGATGGAAAATTGTTAGCTGAGAAATCTTAGTCTATTCAAACTGTGAACTTTACAGAATTCTAAATGTAGTTTCTTTCAGGTGATACATCTGATAGTCTAAACTACATTTAGGTTTAATTCTTCTTAAGTGTGGGTCGTGTCTCTTACTTATACATTATATCTCTCCATCTGCATTTAATGGAAAAACATTTTTATGATCCGTATGTGCATGAATAACAGAAAAAAAAAGAGGAGATGCTTTAATGACTGTGTGCAGAGACAAGCTTGGCTTCTGCAAAATTATATTCTTCTACGAGGGTCCAAGCATCTATCCACCCTCAGGCTTTAATTACTGTGTGAGGATAATGAGTCAAATCCAATCAGGTCTCTCTCTTGCTCTTAATTTGTATGGAGCTTCTATTATGAAGCCAACCACTTCAGCCCATCACACCAGCTGCCCCGAAGTGACACCAGTCCCCGTCTGGTCTGTGCATCACCACATTCATACAAATCAGCTCATATAATTATTGTATTGGCGCATATCATCATCATCATCATCGTCATCCTCATCATCAGTATGCGTGACAATTGGTTGCTATTCCTTGCAGATGACAGATATTAACGCAATGTTATATACCACAGCAGATGAGTCATGGTCTCCCTGTGAGGGATTAGATCCACCTATACATATGGCTGCTGCTGAGAAAGACACTTTGTCATCTAGCTATTATGAGCCTGACAGGCGCACCTAAATGGCCACATGTGTGAGTGTATCTATTGGCTGAAGAGACCCTGAAACCTTAATGGATTCCTGCAGAGTGAAGGACAATCGTAGCCCATGGCCAGTCCAAGCTTATCCTCCGCTCATCTCATCTCAGTTCAGCACAGAGCCAGCCACAACTCCAGCTAGGCCCCAGGCCATCTGGCCAACACACAACTACACACAGACACACACAGACCAGAAAATACACACACAGAGTCCCTGAAGTTGAGTCCTACACTTGTTTGTGAATTCACCATTCAAAAATTTCTGCGGAAATCAGTATGTAAGGTGCATCCTGCGGCATTTACACGGTGAAATCTACCTGAAACCTGGAACTTGTCAAACAGTGGGAGCGTGGGTGTGAAATGTGTAGGTGTGAAATATGATACAGGATGGCAGAATAGAGATGTGCAGTACAGCCAGAAATAGACTAGTTATCATGGACGCTGGTACCATTTAAGTGTACTGGCTCAATAATGGCTCTATGGGGTTATGACTAAATATGCTGCAGGAGCAACATGGCAGCAGACAATGAAAGAAATTTGAGATAATAAAGTAAAAATGGATTTAGGTTCAAAAGTGCATCACATTCTGTGTAAAATCTGGCTGCTGTTTCTACATCTCCATAAGTTGATTATCCGTACCAGAGATGAATCTGCTGCCACTATCAAATTAAGGCAAAACCATGAAAAATACCCTAGAATCTCAACCAGCAGTCTGGAAAAGAATCTATTACTTCCTCAGTGGCTGTTGTTGCCCAGTGTCTGAATCCTTCAACAGTAGGTATTTGTATTAGGAATAAGTAACATGGCAGAAGATTGGGCTCAAAAGCTAAGAATATTCATAATCTCAAATGCATTTGGTTTGTAAAGTATGTGTAATGTGTAATTTACCTTCCTCACTGGGGGCTAATGTTCCTGTTGTGTTGATCCACAGTGTATGTGGACAGAGTATGATCACTCCTGGTGGCCCCTTTCAGTTTTACTTTCCTCTTGGCTCACTCTATGGGTCTAATCGCTGGCCAGCTGTACGCTGCTGTGTACTTACACCACAGGGTAGTTAAGAGAACAAGGCCACACACTGACACTACGCATTGTGACACCAGGACTCTCTCAGTGTGTGTGAGTGCATATGATTGCAGGCATGCATATGTGTGTATGTTTGACTGTGACTACACAAACTCATATGCCCGGTATGTCAGTGTGTTTTTTAATTTGCTTGTGAAGGTTTTTTTTTTTTTTTTTTTTTTTGCATTTGTGTGTGGACTTGTTTGCCTGGCCTTGCCTGCTGTTTGCATCTCCGTGTGCTTTAATTAGTATGCGCTTTTGCATCTAGGCCTTTGTGATTTGGCACTGGCACTGCATGCTGGCGAGGCATAAAAGATTTGAAGTCTGTCTGTGCTAGTCATTCAGCCTTAATGGCGTTAGTTACACAACTGAACTCAAGTCCCTGCTGCATAAATGGGTGGCATTTAGAAATATGAGCAAGTCCAATGGCAGTGAGTCATGTAGCGCACCGCTGCAGAGCATGTCTGGGATGACTGACATTGACATTGACCCAGATGGGCACCGCTCCTGAATGGACAGCGGCTGAAACCTAAGCAGTGCTAGCTCAGTGTCAGGATAAGAAAACAGCGATGCTGTGTGGGTTTCAGCATGAACAGTGGTGGGTAAGAGGGGCTGACTCAGTGGCGTTGTCTGCTGCTGAGCCTTGTCTGGCAGGAGGAACTGCTGTGCAATGAGAGCCTTAGCCCTGTGAAGAACTTTCAGCCTGCTTAAGTGGAGCCAGCACTGGCTTGTTTTGGACTTGACAGCATGCCCACCTTCAGCTTAATATGTGCCATGTCCTTCATCCACGAGAGCTTAAAAACCTCTGCTCCTTCAGGACAGCGGAGAGCTCCACACCTACCAGTTCTGCTGTTTCTGATGCAGCTCCAACACTGTATGCATGTTATTTTCCCTTAAGAACTTTAGTCAGCTCAGGACCATGGACAGCAGCTCTCAGCTTTCACAGTTGCTGGCAGGAGTTGGAGTACAGAGAAACACTGGCTGTCCTTCAACGCCACAGAGAACTTCACCGCGAGATCGCTCACCCTGTCGCTACTTCTATTCTGTTTCTTTGCCTATGCCTCTACATGGGCTGTGAAGGAAGCAAGCAACTATTTGTTTGTGTGTGAGGCAGCAGGAAAGGTATGCAGTTATGGAGAGAGACAGTAAGTGTCTCTCTCAGTACCTCTTTGCAGCCCACTTTCATGCCTCTCAGCTTGGCTCAGCGATTAACCCTGAGTGCTCTGCTGTCCCGGCTGACCCTTCCCCACACAGAGTATGCCTCTGGCCACAGTACATCGACAGGCCTCTCAGACAGCTAATTAACAGCAAATGGTGTACACAGCAGAGGTGAAGGTGTACAGACTTCTTTTTTGCTTACTGTGTTTTACCATTACTTCCTCTTTTATTCAGAGTGAATTTTAAGGTGTTGTTCTGACACCTCACTGAGGTGAAATAGACTAAAGAATGCTGTGCTGGTGTGGGGATGGGTATGATGAGCTGCTGCCTGCCTGTGTGTAGGAGTTTGTTAACATTTGAAACTCTCACAGTTTGTTTCACAAGTGGTGCAATATCACTCTGGAGAAGCTGGTATGGCTGCAAATCGTTCATGCCAATATGTGATCTGTGATGTTCCAATGTGAAAACTGAATCGCCAGACTGTGCATAAACAGAACTGAAATATTACTACTCAGCGAGGTCGAGTCGATAATAGCTAATTTGTGTTTTACGTAAGGACAATAGGGGCCACTTTCATTACGCCTGGTCTTGTCAAATACTACACATCATATTTACAATGTGGTTGAATAATAAAGTGCCTCCTAAAAGTATTAAGGTTCATTGAATTATCAATAACTTTTCTCTCTCCCTCTCTCTTTCCACTCCAGCTCTGGGCCGGTCAATGATGCCCTTCGGCTTGATGCGTCGAGAGCTGGCATGTGAAGGCTACCCGATTGAGCTGCGCTGTCCTGGAAGTGATGTCATCATGATTGAGACAGCCAACTATGGCCGCACTGATGACAAGATATGTGACGCAGAGCCCTTCCAGATGGAGAATGTGCAGTGCTACCTGCCCGATGCCTTCAAGATAATGTCACAGAGGTAACTATTGATCTGTTTGGATCTTGTATATGTGTTTATACAGAGTCAGAGCCTTTTATTGGACAGGGAAACAAGATATTCTTTCACAACATAATTCGTCCAGCATTTCCTGCTTTTCCTCCTGAGGTGTTGATGTCTTGTGTTGAATACTGAAGTCAGCATCCTAGTTCTGTGCACTGCACCGCAGTGTGACATGCACACCTATTATTGTGTGTGTGTGCACGCGTTGGATGGTTGTACAAGTGCGAGTGTATATATATGTGTGCGTAATTGTGCACATTTTGGGTTGTTGCAAGAGTATTTGCAGGGCTCCCTACAGTTGCTCTCTGTGTTTGCACTCAGCATCTGCTTCCTCTGAGCTCAGATCAATGGAAGCCGTCTCCCAGCTATCCATCACACATGTAATGGAGGCACAGGGTGCTAGCTTAGGGAGAAAGCGAGAGAACGAGAGAAGTGGCGGGGTGTTGGGTGGGGAATTGAGGAGGTAAAGGAAGGAGAACGATTGCTAGAAATGATTCGATGATGGAGTGAGTGCAGCAGAGATTTGAGACATGAAGGGAGGGAGAGAATAGCTCAAATCTGGATAGTGAGGCATTATGTGATGAGAATCTATGAGTATGCGTGCGTCTTGGGGCGTGCAAACGTGAGAAGGCATGCAGCCATGTGATTTCGATGTAGGTCTTACGTGCATATAAATGTTTTTCCGGTGCGTGTGATGTGGAGTATTTGCCTTAGCCCCCCTCGTCCTTCCCTGTTCTCTCACCTCTAATTGCTCCCACTCACAATCCCCCAGGAGAGGAGCCTCTTACGTCACTCGCCCTCCCTCCCTCTTTCTCTCTCTATCCTTCATCCCTCTCCTTTTTCCCCTCCCCTACCTCCTTCCATCTCTGTTTCCCACCTCCCCTCGGGTGCAGCTGTCACATGATCTAGTCTAGTGTGAAATTACTCCCTTCCCTACCGTTCTTTTTGTCTTTCAGAGCCTGAAGATGTTTTTTTTCTCGTGCTCACTTTGTCTTTCTTACAATGGCACTCATCATTTTTTTTTTTATCACTTACTTTCTATGTTTTTTCTCTCTTATTTCTTGCCTGTTTGTTTTCTCTTGCAGGTGTAATAACCGCACCCAGTGTGTGGTGGTAGCAGGGTCAGATGTGTTCCCGGACCCCTGCCCAGGGACCTACAAGTACCTGGAGATCCAGTACGAATGTGTTCCCTACAGTGAGTACTGAGACCCCATCACCCTGTCCCACCTCCCCACCCCCTCACTCCATTCACTGCCCCTCCCATCCCTTCCTTTAACCCCCACCTGAACCTCCTACCCCTTCTTTAACTCGATAAAGCAAACCCTTGAAAATACACTCACACGTGCACATTCGCTCTCTATTAGTAATTTCTACACAAGCAAAACCAAACCAAACCAAACCAGACAGACATCTTCTTCTGCTTTCTCTCTCATTTTTTTCTCCACTTTCTCTCTCAGAAACTTGCACTGCACTGACACACACATGCACACGCTCGCACAGAGCGCTAAACCTTTTTTCTTCATCGACAGAGCGACGCACCAGTAGCTGAGAGGGATTTTCACATGGGGGAAGGCGCTCCACAAACACTGGGTCTGATAAGCGCTTCATGCACATCCACTACAAACAACGGGTCATCCCTTATTGGTGATCGCAGCAGTGTAACATACACCGCCCCACTCTCACACACTGATTGACCCGGGGGCATGCCGTTGCCTTTATCTGCTGCCAAACACCTTTGCAGTCCCTCTGATTTCCAATAAAAATTAAAATTGGGCGCAGTGAGATTTGGAGGTGGTTTGCATTGTGTGTACTGCACCTCACAATAGGAATGTTAACACAAACAGCAAAGGGCTTTTTTTAGACCACATGACCCGGAGCGCCACACATTTTATTGTCCCCATGGTAACGGCTGACTTCCTCACGGCAGAGCTCAGTGGCAGGTGTGACACATACACGCACCTATAAACACACACACAAGTCTGCCTCGTATTCCCAAAAGGGGGGACACACCGTTGCTCTCTTTCTCTCTCCTTCTGACTCTCTCCCTTGAGCGAGCATGCACACTGTCACACACAAACAAGAGCGCACTCACACCACCAAGGGAGCAGACACAGCAAGGATTATATGGTGTTGTGTTGATCCTCGTTCATGTGAAAATCTCCACTCAGTCTCCCCTCCTCCCTCTCATGTATTATTACTCTCAGCATTGATCCCTTTCACTGTGCAGGAGTACCTGGCTGGAGGGGAGGGGCAGTGTCGCTCCCCTCCACCAGGATGAAGCAGAATTGGGGTGCAGGAGAGGGTGGGACTGGGCATTTAAAAGTGTTGGATGGCTGGGAAAACGGGGGCTCTTCTTGGTGTGATTGATCGGGGTGGAGACATGGGGTGAATTTGTCTGTTTTTTTCCTCAGGCGCGGATGTTGCAGTGAGTCTCCGGGTCGAATCGACGCCAAGTTACTAATGTCCTCTCTGCTTCTTCTCACCCTTCTTCCTTTTCATCAGTCTTTTCGAGGTCTTCTATACATCCTACCTTTTCTTATTATTTCTCACAATCAATATCACCCATTGCATCTCCCTTAACTCTTCTCTTGCTCTGCTTTTTGTTGGGTTTTTATTGCATTTTCTACCTATAATTCAAGTCTTTAATCTTTTCCCATCGCACTATTGTTCATTCATCCTCTGTTTTTGCCTTTGTCCATCAGTCTGACAGTATCTTGTCATTTTTTTCTGCCTCTTCCTCTTCTTCTGTCTCCGTCATTTTTTTTCTTTTGCAGGTGCGGAAAATATTCAAATTCCCTGCCATTCTGCCTTGATGTGGAAGCTCAGAGAAACTCAGGGACTTCCTAGACCCTCTTTTCCTTCCTCTGCTCGGTGCTGTGCCCTGAGTTTACCTTTTGAGAGACTTTGTTGAGTCAGGTTGCAGCCAAAGTCACAGATAAGAAGAAGTTAGCTTGGTTTCTTGCCATTGGGGATTATTCTCTAATGTGCATCCTTTTTTCACTGCGTTCCAAGTGGCAACAAGTGTTCCTCTTGCGTCTCCTCTGCCCTCTGTTCAATAGCTGTTCAGTCAATGTTTGCTCCGGTTAGACTGACCCTCTCCAGTGGTGGAGAGTGGTGTGACTTTGTTTGTTAGTCCTCTGGTAGTCCTGTGCAGTAGTTTGGTGTCCTGTATTATATTGTCCACATAGCTTAGTTGAGCATGCCTCCTGCATTCTAACCTTGCATTTTTCAGTGCACAAGGGAGCTTGTTCTCTCTGCACAAGGCAATCAAAGGCATGATTAAATAGCTGCTGACTTGCATTTTTCCTCCCAGTGTTTGGAAAAAGAAAAAATAAAACTTTGTTGATTATGTCTAAAGTATGGCATGGCTTAGAAAATTGAAAGCTGATCCCTTTATGATGAAAAGTCTCGCCTGTCTGAGGTGACAAAGAAAGGCCAATTACCCCTGTCCTCTGCCACTCTCCTCAGCTGGAGAAACACAACCCAGTCACACTCAGTCACACACTTAACTCACAGAAATAGAAACTAGTATACGGGCTTGTCCATGTGAACCTCACACGTGTGCCAATCTGACAAACTAAATACAACGTGACACATTAAGACTCAGAGCTGGAACTGTTCGTCCCAAAACCTAGTCACCATCGCACCGAACGCCACTCAACTCGGCCACTTTTAATTACCAGGAGAGTGGGCGCGTCACTCTCTTCAGTTCTGCCTCAGCAGAGATTTGTCAAGATTAATTGAATTTGCTGCTGCTAATCGCTCTGGTAATGCCCCATCGTTCACGTCTGGCTGGGAGCGCTGGGCACTGTGGCGTCATCCGAGGCTGACGCATGTTTTTTGTCGCTTGTCTTAACAAAAAGGTGAACAATGGAGAAATGATAGGTAAAGGTTTGTGATAGCAGAGGAGATGCTGGGTGCAATCATGTTGATGGCTATGTGTGATGTCTTCGTTTGACAGGGTCCTCTATGTGCATGTCACAGAGACGCCATGTTACCAGTCACCTGAAACGGAGAGGCGACAGCTAGATCCAAGCTGACACACACACACGGCTCTGTCGGCTGAGCGAAGACAAGTGTCCGGAACGTATGTGTGTGTTAGCGCGCGTGGGATCGCCTCTGCAAAATACAACATCCGCCAACAAGTCAAATCATATCTCATTGAGCCAAAAAAAAAAAAAAAAGCCCTGCGAGGCCTCCGTGCTACATGGCGTTGTTTTTGCCAGCCGGAACAGAGCAAGACAAAACGGCTCAAGTGAACTCTCATTTCACACTGTCACAGCCTGCTGTAGACCGCTAGCTTGCATTAAGACATCACAGATCCATGCACACAGCTGCAGTGTGTATTTACTGCAGTGGAAACCCAACACTGCAGTCTTAATACAGATGTACATGGAGTCAAAGTAAATCTAGCCTGTGAGAGAACTCTACCTGTCCCCCCCTCCTCCACCAGGACACAGTGCTACATCATTATTGATTGCTAATGCTCTCTATCGGTGCTATCCATGCTAGCCATGCCAGAGCCATTACACCTAGTTTTGTGCCTCTGCTATTCCAACAGCTGTGATTTATCTTGTTAATATGCACGGTGCGCTAGTCAGTGAAGATCCAGCTTTAAAAGTGCATAATCTGGCTACAGTAAAACCTCTACAGAGCTTCTTAGGTAACTCCATATTCTTTATTTTTATATACATATTTTCTACCTCTGCCACTGTTTCACTTTATAAAATTGATTCTTGGCCACAAAATGTATTCAGCGCTGCCTATTCATTACGAGACATCGCTTTTTGGACACAAAGCCGCTGGAAATGATAGTTGACTTGTCGGGAAGAGTTTGTCAGTAGAAGGAATAATGGCATTGTAATATGACAAGTTTTCAGGGGAGGAGAGGAAACACTTTGATGTAGCTGAAAATGAAATTCTATTAATATGTATAGGGGCACCATTAGACGTGGGGCTCATAAATGTTTGGTGAATGAGAAACAGGAGGCTTTGCTCAGGCCGGTGAAAGGGATGACTTCTTACCATGAAAAATGTAAAGTGAGAGAAGGAGAAAACGCAGAGGAAAGAGGACAGAAGATGCTGGAGAGGACACGCTTTCTCTCAACACTTTGAAAGAGACAGAGGAGGCTAAGTTGTCCTGCAGTACTCAACAATCTGTTTGTGAGTGTGTGTTTGAGAGTGTGTGTTTCTAGCTGTACTCATTAGTGTGGGAGTAATTGATAGGGTTGTAGAGAGCGCTGAGCAGAGTGATTAAGGGGAAGGAGGGCAGTGGCTTATTTCTCAAAAGGGCCCTGAAAGAGAAATGCTGAATGAATCAGACAAACAACCAAGGTGGCCTTAAACTAACCTCCCGCTCACTCTGTGGACAGTTTGATGAGTTTCCGTCTCTCTTCTCTGTATTTTTGTGTGATTGTGTCCTCAAGGATATGTGATGATTTTGTGTCTATCTGTGCTTTATTGTCTATTTTTCAGGAAAACCAAGAGCAGAAGAAAAGGAGTTAACAATGGTCCATTTGCTGTGTTCTTCCCCCCTCTCTCTCTCTCTCTCTTTCTCTGCAGCTTTCAGATTGACATTTATCTCTTTCCCTCTGCCTGTACACACCACTGCTGTGCACCACACATGATTTTGATCCTTTTAAGGAAAGCCTACCCAGTGGTCCCTGATTGTGTTAAGTGTACCATCTTTTTAGGACTGTAACCCTACATTTGGATGAAATGGAGAGCCTCTAGTGTTAGCCAGCTCCTCTGGCTCTGATGTCCCTCTCTACTCCCCTGCAGTTGTTTCGCTCAGGATGAAAGCTTTGGATGTTCTCTGGCTGATCTTTCCCTCCCCTAACCTTGGAGCTAATGATTGCTCTCACAGTTGGTGGCTGGGATGTGTTGCTTTCTTGCCCCCTGCCCCGTCATCACAGGGCTCACATTCATAGCTTTGCCATGTTTACCCCTCTAGGCAGAAAATGGCTTCCATTCCCCAGGTTTTCGTGGAGGTTGTTTGTCCAGTTTGATCTTGGCATAAGATGATAAATGATCAGTGTTGCTGCTGATACTGATGCTGCCGCTGCTGTACTGCTGCCAAGATGCAAGGCCATCCCCCACACAGATCAAGCGACTGCTGCTAACGCTGCCTTTCCCTTTTTATTTTTGCTCCATATTTGTCTTTTTTTTTTCATCTTTCTCCCTAATGCTCTCACCCTTTTTGTTTTCTTTTTCATGAGCAACCATGTAAGGTGTCATGACAATTTCACAGGCTTCCCCGGAGACACTAGACTTACCGTAACCCACACGATACAATCTCACCCGCAGCAGGGATCCACCAGCCATGTGCCTTTTGACACATCTCTTCCCGGGAGACACAAGGATCCAGTCTCACACCACTTGCATCTTAAAACAGAGGAAAAACATGTGCCAGGGGTGTAATCTTTGAGGCGGAGCTGATATCCAGCTGTTCACGGACCTTCTTCACTTATAGCATCATAGACGTTCACGGAGCCACGCCTCACCTGCTCATGTCAGCTGAGGCTGCGCTGTGACTCAACACACCAACCTATTGATTCATGTGTGACGAACCAGCTGCAGACATTCCTCTCATCTCTCTTTTGTCTCCTCCAACCCACCCAGCCCCAG
>JAPSES010000069.1:7499753-7513145 GCA_029822895.1 Maxillicosta whitleyi | reverse complement strand
TCTTGGTTTCTCGCTGTGTTTCTGAGGCGTTCCACTCTGTCAAACCCTCCCTTGCTCCTGTTGTTTGTTCTCTTTTTCTTTGATGAGCTAGCCTCGGCCAGGCAAGCCGGCAGCTCCCCATTGATTGGACGGTCGATGGGTTGAGTGTTTTTGCTGGCTTCTATAGCGAGCATCCTGACTCTGTAAATTGAGCAAAGCCAAAAGCACCGCTTTCTTTAGATCAAGGGACTGCTCTAATGTCAACACCGACTGTACTCGGAGAGAGAGTAGAGAGGGATTTGGTGATCCCTCCGAAGGCATTGTGCCACAGATGGAGACATCCACCCTTCCACCCTCTGCTCTCCCTATATCTTCTTCCTCTACTTCTTCCTTTCTTTGTTTATTTCCACAGCTGAAGAGGACTTTGCCACTAAGTTGCTTTCCCTCAGTATCTCTTTCCTACAGGTTCTGGAAGCTGAAGTTCGGGTATTAGGGAAAGTGGGAGGCGGTGAGGGAGGGATGTGGCAATAAGAGGGCTGGAGGTGGGGTCGAGAGTGTGTGGTTGGGGGTGAATTGTGTTGTTGGGGGATTATTGATAAAACTGAAATGAAATGGAAATGGATTTAAACCCAGGTCAGGCCATTTTCCCCTCCTCATTTTCCATTTGAGCCATCCTTTCTCTGAGTAGCCAACCATAACACAGACAGATAACTTGCTTTTTTAAAAGAAAAAAAAGAAAAAGAAAAGACACAGAGAGAAAGGACAGCATTTTATTTAATCTCAATTTTCTCTTTTTTCCTGCACCTGTTTTTTCTTTCGTTCTCTTTACTTTCCCTCTCTCTCTCTCTCCCTCTCTCTCTTCCTTGCTGTCTTTCTATTTTATCTTTCTATCTCCTTCTTTCTCCTTTTTCCGATGCTTGAATAGAAGTGGATCAAAAAGGTAAAGACCACAATGAACATAACAACCACAGCTCGCCCCTTCCTCCCTCCTCCTACTCCTCCTCCCTTGTCTCCCTTCCTTCTCCCATATCCCCTCCTAACCCAGCACCTTGTGTAGTGGTCATGTTTGATGTTGATATCCCTCCCTTTTCTTTCTCGATCTTGAGTCGTCTCTCTGCCCTTCTCTCTCTATCTCTCTTTGACTTATAACCAAAACTCTTTCTAGATTTCTTCCTTGGTTCTGACGACACCAGCCTGACCTGCACGCATGCACACATACATAATCACACGCTGCACAAAACATCACACAAGGTCAGTCCAGAATCTATGAGAGATAAACGAGAAATTAACTTCATTCCTTTCCTGTACAAAGAAGCCAGTCTCAACCTAAACTTGAAGATAGAATACATTCATATCACTTCATGAGTAGCAGATTTTCTTGTAAGTCTCCTTTTTTTCATCACCTAAATAAACATCTTCCTCTTCACACTGTTGCCTCACACACATCTGATGGTTCACATACTGTATCCCATCTAGTATTATTTCACTCATTTCACATAGCAATTTAATCGTCCAAATCTTTAACCTGTACTCCTGGATCTCTCTGTTTTCCATTACTCGGCCCCTTTTCTCCATCCTGTATCTTTTCCCCTACTTTTTTTTTTTTAGTTTTTCAGGACCAATTCAAAGTTTGTTGTTCCTATCTTGTAGCAGAAACATTGTGTTAAGATAACACAGTAACTGGCCAAAGTTGCTCCCAGATTATATTTACAGCATCCCATTTCCAGGTGCTTCAGTGTCTTACTCTCATTTTGTCTCTCTTCCTCTTTTCAGTTAATCACACCCTCATTTAAGACCTTTTCTTTCACTGTCCCTCTCTTTATCTCTGCTTACTCTCCTCTGTTATGTTCCTCATCCTCCTTTTCTCTTTTACTCTTGCCTTTCCCTGGTTGGTTTATCTCTCAGATCACATCTGGCCATCACAAGCAGCTGCAGGCTCTTTTGAGCATCTCTTACACTTTTCCTTCCACTTTTCTTCGGCTTCTTTCCCTCACAGCCACTTCTCTGCTTTCTTAACTGCACATGCACTGTGTACTCGTGCTCCCCCCCCTTGTTCCCGTCCACATCAGTCAACCCCTCCCAGTTCCTTATGTGTTCAGCGAGGCTCCTGAGGGGGAAGAGAGGTGATGGGGTGGGTGGGGGGGGGAGGTGTAGCCCCTTTTGGGAGTGCTCCAGCCTCTTGTAATGGGCTCTCTGATGCAGCAGGGCCTCGACACAAGCACTCCTAAAGAGCCCCAATCAGCCCGGCCAGGCATCTCAATCACTAGGTTCTCAAAGTGCAGAGACAGACCTGACCAAGATCCAAGGTCACAGAGAGTGTACTGGTCATCAGTGCCAGCTTACCCTGGAGCCTTAACTCCCCCTCTCAGGTCCCCATCCTCCTCACCTTTCTCTGAACCCCCCCACTCCCTCACATCTGTCTCAGCCTCAGCCATTTTCCTGTCTGGCCCCATGGCTGGACCCATATGTAGGAGGAATTAACTCCTATAGTGGATGCCATTAACTAGTTTATGGGCCCCTCCATGTGCTGTTGTGTCCATGGCTTTTCATTAGATCATTGTCTTACTTTTTTTTCCCCCCCTACCCACCACAAGCAGCTATTTTAGCTCTCTCTCTCTCTCTCTCTCTCTCTGCTTGCGGTGGAATAGCAAACTACAAGCTTCCGCCTCACCCAATTGTTTTTTTTTTCTTCCTCCCACTAACACTATGATAAATACCCCTTTCCTCTGTCTGCACTCCTGCCCCAACCCACCTTAACTCATCCCTCATCGCTGCTTAACACATTTCCTCTCTCTGTTTATGGCTTAACATTTCAGACTTGTGACTTGCCCATGTTTGTCAAATTAATTCTCAAATTGATCAGCTGATTGACAGATTGCAGAATGCATCGCGCTGTGATGATGTCACGTGCAGGAGATCCTGTTCAATGAATGTCCAATACTCAAAACCTGTCAGGCTATTTTAAGACCATGTCAGGTGTCAGCTGCCTCTCCTTCTTTTCATCGTTCCCCTCTGTCCCTCTTCTCACCCTTTTTGCTGACAGTTTGGCAGAGTACAGTACCCACATCATTACAGTATTTCTTTTATCACCGCTGACAGGACTACACAAGTGTCCACCATATTTTTTTCCACCTACAGCGTGTTTGCTTCAAAAGGAAAAGAGACAAGAAAAGGGAGCAGCGTTAGACTCCTGTGCACAATCCTGGTATTCCCATGAAGGGCAGTGTTGGGGTACATGTGAGGACAGAGATATCCATCATCCAAACAGCTTCCTATTGGTGATTTGGGCAAGTTGGAGGGAATGAGTGAGAAACCGCTGCACCGTCTTACAGGACAACAGAAAGAAAGGCTGGGAATGGAGAAAGGGAGGGAGCGTGGTCGCTATAGAGACGATGAGTCAGGCAGCATCACCTCATTAGGAATGACCCACCACACACAAGCAAAGTCATGTGACCGAGGCAGTGCAGACACTCTATTCAGTGGCAGAGGGAGATAGGTGAGAGTGTGGGGATTGACTGTACATGCAGAAGTCATTGCATCGTTAGAGCCAAAGAACAGAGAGGTGAGTGAGTGAGGCAGATGGCCATGAATATAAATCACAGCGCCTGGTTTCACTGAGATACTGCACCTCTAAGAGGCCCCATTCAAAGCAGGAGGGAGGAAGTAGGGAAGTGATGGTGGCAGAAGGCTAAGCTAATGGTGCAGCCATGCAGTAGTGCCAATCACGCCTTAGTCCGTCAGTCAGTCAGTCAAAGTAGGGTGCACTCCACTGTCTTCTACTGTATCTGCAGCCTTGTCCCAACCAACATCCTGTCACTCAGTGTCAGCTTCACTCCAAGGAAGATAAGACTTTGCTTTCAACAGACACTATCTTTAGCCATCGCCAGCTTTTGGTCTCAGTGAAGGGTATTCTCTGGGGTGAATGTTTGGGTTGATAAAGGTGCCAGCTTGACACCTGCCTCTTCCGCTGTCTGGACAGTGTGTGTTTGTGTGCATTGCTGGAGAGTTTGTGTGTGTCCTAAAGTTGTATGTCTGTGAGTATATGTCTGTCATTGGCTGTTTTGTGCATTGTATTGTGTTTTCTTTACTCCAATGACTTGAACCCTTGTAGTCTAATAGGAAATGGAAACACAATGGGAACTCCTTCCCTCTCCCTCCTTCTCTCTTCTCTGTTACTATATGTCACTCCTCAACAGATTAACTCACTCCTAATTCTAATTTCACAGGAAATAACTTATTTACTCTTTCTTTCTCCGCTCCTCTCTCTCTTTCTCTCCTCTTGTTTGCACACACAGAACACGCTCATAGTCTTCTTCATGCTTTCTTCTCTCTCTCTTTCTGCCTCTGTCTCTCTGAATTGCACACATGCATTCCCACATAGACACATACACTTTACACACAGGCGGAAATACCTACACACACTATTGGGCTGATGTATTTACATCAACACACTACCAGGAGACTCACTACACACTTTTGCACACATTCTAACCCTTTAAACCCATTAACTGTCCAGCGTGGATGCAGGGTCCTATGCCATACTCCATTCTGCCCCCTGCTGCTTGTACCATGCACCTGCCAGTAACAGGTGTGGGATTCAATTAGAGCAGCATGCTCTCAGCAGTCAGTCCTGTGAGCAGGCCATGACTGTGGACTGGGCAAAGGCTTGGTCCAGCACATCCCTTAGATCCATGTAGCATAAAAAAAAAAAACACAAACCAGGATGTCACTTTAGAAACAGCTGCCAACCATTGGCAGGGGGTATTTAGATCATCAAAGTCGTATATTAACCATCACCATGATGCTGTCACATCAAACAGAAAAACACCATGGACGGCAGTAGACAACCAATATGAAATGTCTAAATTTAGCCCAAAGCTGTCAGCTCTCACTTTTAATTGCGTTACCAGTCGATCACAAATTGCTGTTAGACACTAATGGGAAATATTTACTGTCATTTTCTGGAAAATTCTGGCACTTTTATCATTTCAGACTCCACTCTCATATTGACAAGTAACAGCTGACCTGTACCTTGCAAAAGGATTATGGAGATAAATAGTCAATTATTACAGCCGTATTTCCCTGTGTGTGTGGCAGTAATTGGAATACTAGATTGTGATAGCTACAGCCTGGGTTTTAATCCCTGATAAGGTAAGTTTCATTAGCCATCTGGCTAGTTTGTAGCATAAAGAGTGTTGTGTCTGTACTGCCTGGTGACTTCACAAGGCTAATCATGATGGCAAGATTTCCATCTGCACCCAAACAGGAATTAATCTATTAATCCAACTATCTCATATAATCCCAGATGGCTCCTACTTCAGCTAACCTGCTCTAGCCAGACTAGGATAATGCCTAATCTCAAGACTTACGCCTGATGCATAATGCCTAATACCTCATTCATACTGTAGTCATAATAGCCTCAAGTACTATAGACTCTACTGTGAGGGTTTAGCTGCTCTGGCTTCCCACTGTTACAATCACCCTTCACAGTTAGGCAGAAAGAGAGAGAGGCAAAAAGAAGGGGAGGCAGCATGAGCTGGTAAACAGGAAGGCAACCGGGAAAGCTAGAGAACGCAGGTCAGAGTTAATGAAGCCCCCTAGGCAGGGTTTGCAGGGTGTGAAGCGTGGCTGTTTCTGTTTGGCCTGGAAGTGTGAATGTGTGTGTGTGTTGTCTTATGGCCTGTGTGTACAGCCTGGAGGCCGATGATGAGCCCCTTTGACACCGGGCCCACCCAACGACGAGTTCATTAGAATGAACCAAGCCGGGCTGATCGGCAGCCGGCAGGCCTCGAATTGGAGAGGAGAGAGGAACATGGGAATGGAAAGGAGATGATGACAGACTGTTAGTCTGTGCTACACTGCAGAGTGATTGTGATGATGAGCAGAAAAGAGTACACACCGCTACCAATTTAGGACAGAACTGGAGGGTTAGGTGCAATAATGAACACAATCACACAGTGTTTTTGGGGGGACACCGTGGTGGGCACTATGGATTGAGAGGGAATTGTATTTCAGACAGCAACAATTTTATTTCTGAGGTGTGACATACTGTTGGATATTATTCTTTGTCTTATACTTATAAATCATGACCAGTCAGTACAGCCCTCTTTTTTTTTTTTTTTTTTTTTTTTAAAGCTCCTGTCCTGTATTTTACATTTTATCTAATTTAGAGCTCAAGTAAATGGTTGTGTATATTAAGAAACTAATAATTGAACGTAACATAGATTAAGTATCTTAGTAGTACTATTGATCAGTATTAACTAGACTGATGCTGGTTCAAGTTCATAACCCCAGCCAAGGTGTAGTTAACAAAACAGGTACTTTTGTCCTCATTAGGGCTTTTTCTCAGTTATTTTGTAAGTTTTGTATGTAATACTAAATAAAGTATTTTTTTGTAAAATATTGCTCCATTACACATTTAATCTGCCCGCTACTGTATTGTAATACATATGAGTTTCACTCTTTTTTACAGCTGCTCTGCATTTTAACATAAACATAAATACTTTTGTTGGAGGTCATCCTTTTTGTGGCTATCAAGAATAGCTGTGCATGTTTGTGTTTCTTTGTCCTTTATTCTACCTTGAGGCGGAGTGTTCCTGGCTTCGTTTATGGGTCACCTACATGCCGAGCCGCTGCATTGCTTACTGCATGCTGTTTATTTCTCTATTTACAGTAGCATTGTACTTTTCAGGCAGTGTCCTACTTTTATTGGTTGTTTTCACCATTGCATGCCATTTACCTCTAATAATACCTTACCCCTTATGCCCTTTCTTTGAAATATTTTGGAGTGGATTCTCAGTTTATTTGCAGAGCAGTCATGCTGTGTCTTGATTGATAAAGATGTCATTTGATTGTTGGCACAGATGTAAATTGAGAAATCTATTGTTCAGCTGTCTAAAAGTGTTGGATTAAACCAATGCTCTGAAAATTATTTTGCATATTTCAGTCACCCACGTTAATATTTGCAAAGCAAACACCTCAGGCGTCCCTGCTTTCAAACAAGCGTTTTGGTTCGACAATGGAGCATGACAAGCCTCCTCCCTGTGAAGAGTCTGTATTGAGAGTGTTTGTTTATGCGTAAGCTTGATTAGATTCCGGTTTGGCTGCCAGTCTCAATCCCTGTTGGACACCCTCAGACAGAACAGGCTAATTCCTGTTGTGGCCCAGCACCACAGATCAGCAGCCACTATAAAAACCAGCATGACAGACCACAAAAAGAGAGCACCGGATTTCTGAAAGCTTGAAGTAACTGCTCCATCTTTCTATTAGGATTCTCCTCCTGCACTTGGCTCCATGCAATATTCAGTGCAGTTTGAGCCCAGACTGACGCATCACTCTTAACAGTCACTGTGTGACACTCTATGTATGCGTTGGTGTTGTGTATGTGTACACTGTGTACTATCCTTGTGTGTATTAGGATGGTATGCATTTGTGTTCTGTCTTGAATCTGTGTGTACTGCACCTCATCTGTGTCCAAATGCCCCTGCCGCGTCCAATTAGTTCAGAGATGCATTCAATCATGAGGTGACCAGCAGGTGTCTGGTTCTGTCACAACTCCATGCCAGACAGCCACATAAATAAGCTGGCAAAGGAGGTGCGGGGACTCCTCAGCTGTTTTATTCTGTAGTGCCTCCAACTCTGTTGTTGTCGTCGCTACCCCTGTGATGTCAGAGTTGCAAGGATGCCAGCAGCTTTCCTCATAGATCACCTGACACACCTGGTGGTCCCAGAGCACCATCTCTGTTACGCAGGGACACTGCATCAGCCAGCCAATTTACACCAATCCCCAGTGGATGACCTCCACCTGCCTAAAGTAGACATCTTCGTGTGTGTGTGTGTGTGTGTGTGTGTGTGTGTGGTTTGTGTAAGGGTTTCCATGTTTTTGTGTTTGTGCATTTGTGTCTGTTCTGAATATGGGTGGCTGTTTGTGTCTGTGTTTGTGTATGTACATGCACATCAGTTTATTGTGTTTGCGTGTGTGTGTTGCCTCTGGGTTGCAGTTGCAGAGGAAGCAGAGCCCTGGCCAACCTCTCATTCTTTACCCCAGGATGCTTTTGTCTTAAAGGCATTATTCTTGACTGAGAGCCAAATTTGAGTCCTAATAAAACAAGCTCCACAATTACTGTTTTACCACCTAGTAGCAGAGCAGAGAAGCAGAGGCCTTTGAAATAGAAAATGCACAATCAAATAAAAAGTAGGCCAAGATAAATTAGATTAGAGGCTACATCTAAGCTGCAGTGGCAGCCAGAAATCTCCCATTTATCATATTCAGGCGCTTTCCAACCACAATGCTGATGTTCTACAAATGAGCTTTTATATGTTCCTTCATTTCAAATCTGATAATGTACCTCAACTCACCCCCCTCTCCCCCTTTCTCTCGTTCCACTCTTACTTTTTGTCCCTTTCTCAATTCTCAACTTACTTTTATCTACTCACATCTTTCTTCCATCCCCTTCATGTCTCTTTCTTTGGCTCTATATTCCATGGTCTTTGGCCTTTTCCCATTTCCTCTCTCCTCCCTCACTGTCTCCATTATAACTTTCTTTTTTACATTGCTTTGTTTTCATTCCCTATCTCTTTCTTTTTGCTTCCTCCCCTCTCCTCTGCTTCCACCAACCCTGCTCTGCTTCAGTCTTTGTGTGTCCGGGGACTTTGCTACGGGTGCAGGCTGCTAGCTCTCAGCAGGAAGCAGAGCACCAGGCCGGGGCATGGTGTAAGGACCCACTGCAGTCCGGGGACCGGCTGTACGTCATGCCCTGGACCCCTTATCGCACTGACATGCTGTATGAGTATGCCTCCTGGGAAGACTTCAAACAGACACGAGCCACCACCACCTACAAGTGAGTGCGCCTCCCACTGTCCGGGATGATCAAATAGCATCTGCTGCTGTATTGATTTATTGGCTTTTGATGTGTATATGGATGATGATAGCAAAAGGGTCCCACTGTGGTGTCAGCCCGCTCACTATGAGACCATCTTGTAGCACTGTGGCATGCAGAGTTGATGGAATGACTTTGTTTTTCCAGTTTTCTGCAACTTGTTCGATTCTCTGTCAACAGGTTGCCCAACAGGGTTGATGGCACTGGGTTTGTGGTGTACGACGGAGCAGTGTTTTACAACAAAGAACGCACAAGAAACATAGTCAAGTATGACCTTCGGACGCGCATTAAGAGCGGGGAAGCCATTATCACAAATGCCAACTACCACGACACCTCACCCTATCGCTGGGGAGGAAAATCAGACATTGACCTGGCTGTGGATGAGAACGGCCTCTGGGTGATCTACGCCACTGAGTCCAACAACGGGCGACTGGTGGTCAGCCAGGTGGGAGAGCAGCGCTGCACAGAAGGGGATGGGATGTGGATTATAAATGCAGAAGTAGATTATAGCAAAATCTCATTTAACCAGTCAGGCAAAAGGTCATATGCCACACATGAATGGCTTGTCACTGAGATTGGACAAATGCACTGACAAATGAGGTACAGAGATACTATGGGCCAGGGGCATGAGAGTCGTACAAACTAATCTCCAAAAGGCTGGGCTGAATTTTAAATCCAATCATATCCAAAAAGTAATATTCACAAAGTAAACATTTGCTTTGTTTTGAGGTACACTGATGCCCGGTTGTTTCCACTATGACTAATAATCATTTTAAAATGGCATTTCAAGTCATCTATGTGAAGGATTTAGAAGCGTTTTAAGCCTATACTGTTTGTTATCCAAAGTCACTTTACTTTGTGCTGTTCACCCTCAAACTTGAAGCGCGATCCATCACTGTGAACTTTGGAACATTCATATTTTAACAACATATGGTTCTTTGTTTCTTAACGAACAATACTGCAATCAAGCAGCAAGTTCCCACATAAACAGAGTTTAAATTAATGTGTTGTTCAGATAGATGGTTCCCATTTATTATCTTTGACCTTAGCAGGAAATTGTTTTTCAAACTGTATAAGTTAAACTATCCATCTAACATACCAAGCCCAGCATGAGCGCTGAGGATGTAGAGTAATGGGGCAACAATGTAATAAACAAAAAAGTGATCACTTTCATCATCAAGTGCTTGCTTGGTTTCAGGGAAATATTATTACTTTTCCTACTTGTGCAACAAACTCTGGGGTGGCTCTATTATGCCTTAGCGTGATATTTAGTCAACAGTAGCAGCTTAGTGTAAAGGCAAAAAAAATATATATATATATATTTTCTCCAAAGATGAAGGTTTAATTACTTTTTAAATATTAATACCAGTGCTTATATGTTAATCTTTGCATTTTTATGAGTATTATCAGTGTTATGCTTTAGTGGGCTCAAGTGAACATGTTGTACTTCTACATACTGGAGCCTAAGTCAAGATATTGTTTTGTTAAAGTAGAAAAAACTGGTTGAATTGGAGAAAAAAAAGCTAAATTCATTCCTCAGAAATTATGTCATTAAATACCCGGCATTCTACAGTGTCCTGAATAATATAATGTTGATTCAGTACAGCATTTCCTTGTTGCTCGCAGGTAAATCCATACACGCTGCGCTTCGAGGGCACCTGGGAGACCAGTTTCGACAAACGGATGGCATCTAATGCCTTTATGGCATGTGGCGTGCTTTATGCAGTCCGCTCCGTGTATCAGGATGATGACAGTGAAGCAGGCGGTGACCTGGTGATGTATGCCTACAATACCAACCGTGCCCGTGAGGAACCTGTCAACATCCCTTTCCCGAACCCTTACCAGTATATTTCGTCTGTGGACTACAACCCCAGAGACAACCAGCTCTACGTCTGGAACAACTATAATGTGCTGCGTTACCCGCTAGAGTTTGGCCCACCAGATCCCACCACGGGTAAGAAGCGATTCCAGAGAAATCATAAAGAAGGAGACATTTTTTGTTGTTGTCAGGATTATTGTGTTTTGGATAAGTAGGTTGTCATAAAAGTTTGTATGTTTTTGTGTCAATTATAACTCAAACATAAGCTTTTCAATCCTTTTTTTTTTTTTACCTAAAACTCTAATGTTTGATCATCAGACAAATAAGTAGACAACTTAGATTAAGAGTCGCCTTTAGAAATGTTGATTTTGAGTAAAAACTTAACACCTGACAGAGCTGAGAAATCTTACAGACAATATTATCACTTGAAATGAAATAAAAGCTTTTTTTTTTCTTGACAGATACGCTACAACAAATGTCATCTGTTGAAACATTAAGTGTTTTTCAGCCAGTACAATATTTTTTCCCAAAGAATTTAGTTGAATTGCAAATGTACAGATTTTCTTTCACTACAACAAAGCAAAACGTGATTTTAGAAAAAAAAAAAAAAAAAGCTCACGTTCAGTTAATTAGTTTTCATTTGGTTTTTATTCCTACAAAAACTTATTCTGCATTACAGCGAATTGATGTACTTCAATAAAAATAATCTCCACTCATGAAAGACTTCTGAAGAACGGCGCAGTGTGTGTTTGTTAATGCTTTTATCTGACATTTTAGTGCCTCAGATACCAAATCAGTGTATTTCCATCCCCAGCCATAGTTAGTAAAGAGCAGCCTCTCAGGTTTGACTGCCACGGCACTTCATATCAACTTGCCTGTGTCATGGATAATGAAAAAGTCATTCTGAAATGATAAGGAAGAGGGTGAAATGAGAACACCACACTGCATTTTGGCAGTCCATCAATAAGCCAAAGAGAGAGAGAGAGAGAGGTTTGGATACACTGTATATCTGAGCCACATAAAGGCCTGTATAAAGCTCAGATTAGGCCCAGAGAGAGAGGAGGCGGAGACAGACGGGCGGCGGCGGCAGCACTCTCAGTTGCTCGCTGACTCTGCGTTTGATCAGTTAGGATTTTGTAGTTGTGATGTGTTGCTTTTATCTTCGCATTAGGTTTGGTTGTTAGTGATGGTGACTTCTCTGATACATTTGATCAATTATTTACTTCCCTCCGTCTTGTGATTATGCTTTCTTCCCGACTCCTCCCTTGCTTCTTCTCCTTTCTCTTGAGAGCAGACTGGAGGGGCTCCGAAAAGTATTTGTCACCCCAATTATTGTGAGGCTAACTTTTGAACTCAACTTCAGAGACATCTTATATGCCAACGCCTGTGTCCTTCATTCTCTTGATCTCTTTTTCAGACTTTTGCTGTCGGGTTTAGCTGCTCTCAAACAAATCCCTTACATCCTCTTATAACTCTCTAAATGTCTTTCACTCGTATCTCTGTCTCATTCGTAGCTTGTAAGTCTATCTTTTCTTCTCCCGGGTTATTCCAGGTCCTCTGACCACCACACAAGTGACTACGACTCTTCCAGCGAGGCCGTTCACCTCCAGTGCCATCCCATCCACCGCCCGTCCTCTCGCCCCGACTTCACGCCCAATCGGCTCCATCAACAAGCACCCTGACCTACGACCGATCACGGCCACTGTACCTGTAATACGACGGCCATCCCGCCCTCCTCAAGGCCCAGAGCCCTACTTCTGCGAGGCCAAGTTGGTCCGTGGAGTCCAGTGGCCCACCACACAGAGAGGGGAAACTGTAAACCGGCCTTGTCCTAAAAGATCACTAGGTTAGAACTCCAATTCAGTTCTATATATGGTTGTTTGGTTGGTTGGTTGGTTGGTTGGTTGGTTGGTTGGATGGTTGGTTGGTTGGTTGGTTGGATGGTTGGATGGATGTTTGGTTGGTTGGTTGATTGGGTGGTTGGTAGATTGGTTTTATTTTATTTTATAGTATTTTATTTCATATTAATTAACCTTTATTTTACCAGGTAAAATCAATTGAGAACAGCTTCTCATTTACAGTTGGTTGGTTGGTTGGTTGGTTGGTTCCTGCAGGGTGTTAAAAAGTCTTACAAATCTTGAATTTACAAATCTGTATCTAATACCTTAGAAAGTAAAAAGACATTAAACTTGCTATGGGTGGTTCTCAGCTGTGTTGGTATAACCTTGTTCACTGCTTTGTGTTTAAATGTGTTTGTTAAACATCCAAGCTACAAAGAAAGTAATTGTAGTCTACGCAGTTCCACCCGTTCCAACCCAACAATTTATATTGAAATTAGGAACCAATTATCGCTAACTCTGCAGCCCCTGGTGAGAAGTGATCACAGAACATTCAGCCTAACACATGTTAGTTGCCTGAGAAAGCTGACTTTGGGAAATTTAAGAGATGCCTTGCAAGCAAAAAGTACACATGGGGACTTCCCCTTGCGTAATTTTTGCTACAACTTTACTAATGCCTGATTGGAGAAAAGATCATTCTCAACCTGGTCAACACCAGTTTTCCTGAATTCTAGGAGTTACAAATTTTTGCTAGTATGGCTGTGAAAAAGAAAAGTGAACTTGTAGAAACCTGTAAGAACCAGATAGATAGATAGGTAGATAGATAGATAGATAGATAGATAGATAGATAGATAGATAGATAGATAGATAGATAGAT
>JAPSES010000069.1:7485660-7499653 GCA_029822895.1 Maxillicosta whitleyi | reverse complement strand
GATAGATAGATAGATAGATAGATAGATAGATAGATAGATAGATAGATAGATAGATAGATAGATAGAATAAAAATAAAAACATCTATCTACATATCTATCTTCTATCTACATATCTATTGTGGTTGCACATGGTGTGATATTGGGGGGGGGGGGTGATGGTTGTGTGGAGGAATGACCTGCAGAATCACTCCTCCTTGCACTGGTGATATAAAAGTACAATGCTGAAGGACCTACTCAGGGCCACTCACACAACGCCATCTTGAGAGATTCATTCACTTCATCATTAAATCCATTTCAATTTGATTCACTTTCAATTAATAAAAAATCAGTTCAATACTTAAGCTGTACTTTCAACATCAGTCTAATGCCACACTCTGCCTGATTCTGCAAATTATTGAGAAACAGGCTTAGAGTGTAGTGATCATTGTCTGTCGATGCAGGTGTGAATGTGAGATAGGAGTAGTTCAGGGACATCGGTACAGCAGGGAATCACAAGACACTTATACCAAACTGTGTGAGGCTCTGAGCGGATTATTGTTTTTGTGCTGGCTTTAGCACCTGAGAAAGGCTTGCTTAAAAATCAATATTCATTTAAGTGTGTGATGTATTTAGAATATTTTCAGGCCTTTTTCTTGCCGTCAGACTGTTCTTTCCCACGGGCGACTGAAGCTTAAACCTACCAAAGTTCCCTGACAAAAATAGCATTTCTACAGCATGTGTTGTTATGTCATGATGGCGTTTCGGGGCGTTATCTCAGCGTCAAACTGATAAACAGATTAACCAAAGATGGTGATGGTTTTAAGGGACGTGTTTGACGTGTATGAGTCCAGTGGTTCAGAATAGAGCGATAAGACAGCAGCACTTCAATGTGTTAGAAAGTGAAGTTTTTTGTTTTTTTTTTCATGATCTGGAATTTCTACTAATGTTCATCAAATCATCAGTGTGGGAAAACTTAAGATTTGCAAACAGGAGATATCAAGTTGAGCTGTTTTAATCAGTAAAATGCAGCATTTATACATGACTTTGTTATAATTCATTATAATTAATTATATTGTAATTTAGTCACGTGAATTATTTTAGTGTTTAGAATCACTTTAACCCATGACGACCCAAACATCCACTATCAGCTAAACCTGGTGAAAAATATTTAATACCTGTTGATCCATTGAACCATGTAAATAATTGCTATAAAATACAATTTGTCATCTTTTCATAGTCATCAGATATTATCCATTTGGATGTTCAGAGACTCCATAGTTACCGTGGAAACACTGTTATCTTCTACAACATTGATTCACCAGTAAAACCCATGGAGTTCTATCAATGGTAATGACATTTTACTTTATGGTCAGTTAATGATAGATTGACTGAAAAAGTAACTTTTTCTCTTTTGATATAATCATTTTTTAATTTACTCTAAGCTTTCATGAGGATTTAAATTAATTATAGGAGGTTAAATATATGATTTACAGTGAAAAATGACAATTACAGAGGAAAATGTTCTAATAAATGGTGATAAATCACTTAAGAAAGGTTAAATATAGAAAAAAAAATGTGTCTGGAAAATGACACAAAATCAGCATTGGGTCTTTATGGGTTAATGAATTATGTGTGGATCATGTGTGTGACACTCATCATTGACATGAAATTTTTAAAATAAATTAAAAAAAAAATGGAATACTAAAAAAATAATTCAATTAATAATCTGTTTTTATTTTGTATTTTTTTTATTATGTATTTTTCATTGCTCATGAGCAGTGTCACATGACTAAGCTCATGTCTTGTGTGTTGTTTCGTCTGATGAAAAACTCAATGAGTCAAAACACAGCGGCATTGTCCCTTTAAGTAAATATAGTATTGTTGTTTTTGCAATCAGAGTGTCATGGACTTTTTTGCTGACTGTCATTTTCACCATTGTTTACGTTGTTCTGGACGTCTATCATTGATTCTTTCTGACAGTCTTTTTACCTTTTTCTTCTCATTCGATCCAGCCCTGTCCTTGACAGGCGCCTCATTCTTTTTACATCTGCATCATATCTTTGAACACTTATTTTTACTTTTGACCCTGCGTAGCACCTACTGCAATGTTTTTTTTTTTTTATTTTGTTTTGTTTTCTCAGTTCAGTTTCATTTCTGTTCCATCAATTAATCACATTTTAGCTCAATCAATTAGGTTTAATTTGATTCAGTTAAGTTCGTCTTAATTATTTAAATTCATTACGTTTTCAGTTCAGTTTGATTTAGTTTGCATTAGTGGCATTTCAATTAATTAATTAAATTATATTAAAAAAAAGAGTTTATTATGTAATTCATCCAGATTTTTACCCTCCATAGGACAAATAAGGTGCATATTTTCCTTGTGTGTGTTGTTTATACATGCAAGTTCATCTTTGCATGTGCCCATGTGATCAGCGTGTTTGTGCTCCTACACTTGTTTTTTTCCGCTGTTGTCTTCTTCTGTCCCTGCGTTGGTCCCACCAGCAGGCGCAGTCCCCCAGGACAGGCAGATGAAAGCCTGTCCTCCACAAATAAAAGGCTCATCTCCCACAGAAACAGAGCTGATTGAAAGCAACGAATAATGAAATGAAAGGATCGACAACACAGGCTTCACCTCCCTTCATGCCAGCTTCTATACCTCTAAACATGCAGCCATCAAAAAGCTGTCTTTAGTCACAGGAAAAAAAAAAAAAAAAAAACTAAACAAAAAGGCATCTCTCTCCATCTTCTTCTCCGATGATGCTTCTGTGTGTTCTCACAGCAGTTTACATTAAATTAACAGCTGGCTTAATTGCTGCATCTTGGCAGAGCTCTCAAACCCAATCTGTGGTCGATGGAGGAGAATATAGAGAGAAAAGTGGGCAAAGGAGGAAAAGAATCAGTGGGAAAGAGACAAAAGAGGGTATGAAATGCAATGCCACATCTGCTCTGATCCTCCTGCAACTGTGAAGTGTGGCGGCATTGTCTTTGTCATTGGTCGGCGCTGTTAAGTTGGGCCTCTGTCTCACTGTGGTCTCTCTCTTCTTTTCTGTGCCTTGTCTGCGCCACTTGATGTTAGTTGTTTGTGTTAACGGGAGTGGAAAGACCCTTCTCGAGGCTTTATCCCTGCGTTGTGTCCTTTCTCTGAACCCTCTTAACTAAACAGAAAAACACAGCTGGAAATGAGGGCTGGTGAAAGGTGCTTCCCTTCAGGTGTTTTTATTTAACAGTGAGGAATCATACCTGATGGTGGTGTCTTTGCGTGTGTGTGTGTGTGCGTGCGCTGAATAAATGTGCAATTCTTGCCTATATGTTCCTAAACTGTTCCTATTACAGCATGAAAGCCTGTTCCGCCCCTGCCGTCTTTCCCCCCTATTTCTCGTCCCTCTCTCTCACTGCCACTTACGCTCCATTATTTAACCTTTTCAACTTCTGACCCATTTTCTCACTGACTTTTTACTCCACCTCGTCTCTCCTTATTTCCTCTTCAAACACTTTGAGTATTGCATTTTTAAAATTCATTTCCTTCCATTTTTCTGGGCGATAAAAAATGTCTCTAGCACTTACGTCTGACTCGCTCCTTCTCCCCACACTTTCCCCTTTAATTGCAGACACCTAATGCTTATTATCTCCCCATTACTCCTCCTTCCTCTGTTTCTTCTCCCTCTGCTCGTCTCCAGGCATCGCTTCGTTCCAGTGCTTGGCAGAGCAGGTCATGTGGAACCCGCGGGGTCCTGACCTGAGTAACTGCACCTCCCCGTGGGTCAACCAGGTGGCCCAGAAGGTGAGACCTGGAGCCGGGGGTCCGTCCCCTTCCTCTGCCCTGACCATCCTCCTCGTCTACCTCCACATACACATTATCATATCTCCAAGGCTGGCCTGATTAAAATACAGGATCATTTCAACTAGCCCTTCATTACAAAGCATCTGCTCTTAATACTTAATTAACTGTCTTCTTTTAGTGGTAGACTTTAATTACAGTTAGGCTAAATTTCTTTAAAATCACTTTGAAGCACTCTGCAGCTTCAAGTATTCTATCCACTATCAATGCATTAACACCATCATTTGGAATTCAAATAAAGCGTACTGAATATAACATAGCTCACCGCAATCTAAATCATCACACTGTTTTACAACATACTCCTTATTGAACTGATCACACTCCAGTTTTGGCAGTAATTAGTTTTCAGATAAGTCCAAATGTGAAACAAAAGTGAAGCAGTTACCAGTTAGATTTTTGCCGGCAAACACACACTGATTATTTAGTCATGCATTCCTCTCACCAGTTTTCTAAGAGGTTTTTTTTTTTTTTAAGTATGTGTATGTGACTGGAAGGGTAGCATCCTTGGAAGAATCCATTATACGTTCTCCTTTTGGCAAAAATCAATTGTAATTGCAGTGGGGTTGCTAAAGGTGTGATTTGCAAATGAAACAGCGCTAGAGGGAACAAAAACCTCACAATGTGTTCTACAAGGTCCATCTTATTTACTATGAAGTGAAAGAACTGGTAATAAAGAGATCCTTTTTGGAAGGAAGCAGGGGGAAACCCTGAGGAACACATGTTTTTTCAGAACTATGAATAACATAAGATGGATAAGATAGATTTTATTCACTGTGAAGAAAAATGCTGTAGCATATGTTGCTAGGGTAAACAATATAAGAGTAAAACAGCACGAATACTAAGAGTAAGTAATGAATAGAAAATGATTTAGGTCAGAAGTAGAAGTATCACAAAAAAGCACATGCTGGTGACAGTGATAACTTACAGTAATATGAGCAAAAAGGAATATTAATATTGCATAAAAGGACTATTACACATGTTTTAACCCATGAAGACCCAGTGCTACTTTAGTAACAGTTCCCAGATGAAATTTTCTCTCTATTTAAACTTTCTTAAGTAATTTATCACCATTTATCATAGTATTATCCTCTGTATTTTGCATTTTCACTGTGTATTGTGTATTTTTCTATATATGAAATGTTATAATTGATTTAGATATTTATGAAAACTCAGAGTTAACTCAAACATTATTCTATTTTTTTTAAAAAGTGAGTTTTGCAACAAAGATATAATAAACTGTGCATAAATCAAGTGTTTCCACCTAGTCATTGATCCAACTCCATGGATTTTATTGGTGAATCAATGTTGTAGAAGATGACGGTGTTTCTATGTTCACTACGGAGCCTCTTAACATCCAGATGGGTCAAATCTAATAACCATGAAAAGATGACAAACTGCATTTTACACCAATTATTAACATGTATTGATAGAATTAGTGGCTCAACAGGTACTAAACTGTTTAGATCAGTAGATGTTTTTGGTCAACGGTGGAGGTTTGTGTCTTTATGGGTTAATAATGGGAGTGGTCGCATATATAACATCATTCATACGTATCTTTTGCACATGACTAATAGCTGTTTTAATGATCTTACTGCCATGACTGTATTTAACTGTGTGTGCATGTCTGTGTTTACTCATGCGCAGATAAAAAGTGGAGAGAACGCTGCCAGCATAGCTAGTGAGCTGGTCGACCTCACCCGTGGCCGGATCCAGGCTGGAGATGTCAGCTCAACCGTGCGACTCATCGAGCAGCTGCTGGACATCCTCGATGCCCAGCTTCAGGCGCTGAGGCCGGGAAACAAAGAGTCGGCTCCACGGAACTACAATAAGGTAGACCAAAGTACAAACAGGCACAGAAGTAAACAGCAGCCATGCTATATTTATTTTAAGCATTAAAGGGAAGCACTGAGGAAGGCCTGGGTGATATGGATTTGTTTTCAGTTTGAAAGACTGATTCTGGTTTTGAGTGAAAGTAGAAAAAAAAACACGGTTGGTTGTTGTTTTCATTCTTTAAAGACAAAATAAGATGGAAACGATGTAAAACACAGTCGCAGAAAAAAATATTAGACCATCAAAAGTCATCAAAAACAATGGTTATGCAATAAAGTCTTAACTCCTGGGTGTATCAGGTGACTAAAACAGAAAGAAAATAAAACATGGGATGTCTAAAAGCACTGTTTTTGTCAGTACAATGACATAGATATTGATGTAAGAACTGAAGTGATTTTGTTTGTTTTTTTTATCAAGAAAACATGTTAAATGGATAGATATCAGCTCTGAAATTAAACTATTATGAGCTGTTTCTCTTGTTATAATTATATTTATGCAAACAAATATATCTTTAGTTGTACCAGGCATTAAAATGAAGAAGAAATTGGAGAAAACAAGGGGTGGTCTAATAATTTTTCTGCGACTGTAACAGCACAACAAACCCATACCCTCCAATTTTGTGATTGAGTTCTTATTGCGGTCATTTTCTATATTTCAAAGAAAGGAAGAAAAATATTTCTTCCTATTCAACAAGATGAAAACAAGGTATACGACAATCTATTTGTCAAATATGACAAACAATTACCAAACAGTATACCGTTTCAGAAATCTAGAGGAAGAGGCAAATAATATTAATAATAATAATAATAACAGTAACATTTATTTATATAGCACCTTTGAAAACTGAGTTTACAAAGTGGTTTGACAGAGAAAGCAGAAGAGCATAACAACAGAATGCAAAAAGAAACAACTACTTATGGACAAAATTAAATCAAATATAAAAATTTTCAGTATTATTTTTAATTAGTGAATTATTTTGTAAAGCAAGAATAGAAATTAGAGTTATCTACAGTAAGTCAAAAGGGCTGTTTTCCTGTTTTTTTGTTGTTGTCTTTTTTCTGTTTTGTCATAAACCATGTACAAGTCAATTTTAGCATGGTGCTGTCCAGCCATTTTTTCCTGAAATTTCTTAAAATTGAAAACTCAAAAAAAAAAAAAAGTTTTTGTGATTACTTTCTTTATTTTTCAAAAATGTGATTGTTTGTGGAGAAAGAATAATCATAATAAATAACAGATACAGTAGGGTCTGTATGTTTACTGTCCAAAAAGCTGTTAAATGTATAAAACTAAGATGTATATCTGTTATTGGGGTTAAGTTATAGAATGAAATAGAAACTTAAAGATGTGTGATTCATCAATGGTTTTCAAAATATCGATTTGGAAAAAATATGTTCGAAGGATACAAGCAGGAATGATTTTTGCTGTTTATACTGGGAGCCTGAAACAGATTTAGATTTGCATGTAGGCGAGGCGTATATAAACCTATAAGCCTACTCAGCCTCAACATAATTCATATTCGACTGACTTAAAATTAGCCTCATTGTTTGTACTTTCTGTGTTATGGATGATAAAAAATTAAAATGAAAAAAAAAAAAAAAAACCTGAAACCTGGGTCATCGTGCTAATCCATGGGTTGGAACTTTTACCATCTAAAGGGCCATTTAAGACCAAAATAGAAAAACAAAATTGTCTCGAGCTAAAACATATTCCTATGTTTTACCTCAAAATAGTGACTACTTACGAAGCTATTCAGGATGACTTTGTATGGAATATGTTGAGAATAAATCAAAGTTTTGTTGCATTTATGGAACTACACTAAAGAAAACAGTGATGCTTGTCAATATTGGGTTGTGCAACAAAAAATTACTGGTCTATGAAGGCTATTTTTACAATGGAAAACACAATGAATGGTTTCAGTAACATAAGATAACATTTAAAAAAGTCTACTTTTACTACTACTTCTGCTTCTGTTTTTATTTTTATTTAGTTGGAGTGTACAGTTCTACAACTGCATAACATAAGCATAACTTTATAGTTCAGACAATAATAGTGAAGTGTAAAAAAACAAAACAAAACAAAAAACACTCCAGACCTACAGGTTGCCTACACCTGTATTAGTTAGTGCTCGAGCCTGAAATAAATACATTTAGCTGTCGATGATCTCTAATGGAAATGAATACATCAAAATTATATTTCAATTAGGGCTGGGCAGTAAAACGATAACAATATATATCGTGACATACCTTTTCCTCAAGAGAAATGAGACGTCCGCGATACAATTTCATTCAATTCATTCGTCCATGTTTTGACAGACATAAGAACAGCCAATCATAATTAAGTAGCGCCGCACCGCCCAATAGAGCTATGCCCACGGTAAGTTAGGTTGACGCACAGAGCACGCGCTAACACTAGTGGGCTGCAGCGAGAGGTAATAAATGTTCCCGCAGGAGTAATATTTGCGTATCTGTGACCTTCCCTCTGTCTGTATTTACACCTTCTACTCTCTAACATATTTCCCTCAAATCACCAGTGTCACTCAATTTGATGTCATTTATACATTTTATATATTTTTTTCAAAACTGCAGTTCGTACCGGGTGGGTGAGCCCACTGGTTCGGACGACTGCTAGGCTACCGCCCGTACCAGTGGGCTTAGGTCGGTGTTCTGTTTACGCGAAAAGTCGCTTCCACATTAGTAATTGCAGGCAGGAGTCGCAGGACCTTATGACAAATATGTTTCTACATTAATATATGCAAGTAGACCCAGCTTTTCTCTCAGCACAGCTGGTCGGTAGTACAAAATTCCGAGAAGTTGCGAGAAATTACGTATTCTGTTGTGCGCGTGCGCAGTGGGGCTTATATCGACAGGTACGAAGGATTTGCAAAACACCGGGCAGGTACGAACGAACTGCATCTTGGGAATTGCTTACCAGCCAGCACTTGTATATTAATGTTTAAGTCTGGGTGAGGTCGGTAAATATGAAGTCTGTCTGGCATAGTAATTACGAGTCACCAACCTGTGCGTCCTTGGTTTAAGCTAGCAGACAAGAACAACATCCGGGTATTCCATTCCATTCCATTTGATTAGTGTATTGTTTTTCTTTTTCAAATTTTCAATGTTATTCCAATACATTTTGAGATCTGTTATTTTGAATATATTCGAAGAAGGGAATATTTTTTGCTAAATTATTTTGTGTAAATAGTATTTTGCTAAAATAATAATTAGATTAATTATATATTTTTCATTAACCAATATATTTAGATGGGTGACTAAGAAGAATTTCATATTTACTCCATAAGACTTTTTTTTTTTTTTTTTTTTTTAATGTTTTGGGAAATATATTTTTTTATGTGGGCTACGGAAAAGTAGGGTGCAGCATAGAAGTTGGGGAGTCAGACATTCAAAGCATATTAAGTTTAATTTTTGCTTTACAGTAATTAAGGAACACACCCCTACATATATACTGATGTTGTTTGATGAAGATGGTCTGTTTAGTTTGTGTTCTTTTTGGAAACTTGAAAGCTTTTTCCTGTTGGTCAGACTTTTAGTTAAGTTTTAAATTCATGGGCCTGTTTTATTGATCTGAAACAGTTGTATAATGTTCTTCAGCACATCTGTCATGTTCAACCTCTGACAGAAAATAAATCATATTTCAATCAAAAGTAACCTTCTGATGTCTTCACAACTAACTGATAAGTAACAGAAAATTTAAGCTTGACAAAAATAGTGATTTGAGTTATATTGTGATAGCGTGATATGGTTTTTTTTTCCATATCACACAGCCCTAATTCCAATATAAAATGGTGTTCTTTCATCCATCATCTACATTGAATTTAATGCAGGATGTACCCCTTCTATAACACATGTGAGTTTTTGATTTCTGTTATTTTAGTGTTTTAATTCAAGGCTTTGTTTTCTCTTTTTCCAGCTCCAGAAGCGCGAGAAGACCTGTCGGGCCTACATCCAGGTAACATTTCTCTTTTATCTGCCTGCTTTACATGCCTATGGAGTAAGACAGCTCTGTGACTTAGGATAACTGAGGGAAGATAAATCCTTGAGTAGACTAGGGTTTTGGATGAGTTTCCTTTGGCTCGATGCTCTGTATTTTGATTTATATTGCCTTTGGAATCATCACTTATAGAATTTCTGGTTGTGCTGAAGAGCATAGTAAGTATGCTTTGGTGTAACTCTTTGCAGACACCACATACTGTATTAAAATGTTGGTGTAGTATTTCCCTGAGCAGATTTGTAGTTTCTTTACCGCTTGTAGTGTACGTACAGTGTCTTCGAAATATGGCTAATGTGGAAGTCTTCCTGTCTGTGACATAATCTCAGCTTTGTTCCACTGCATAATATCGGCCCTGTTGTGTTGCACAATAAGGTACAATATCTTTGGCTTGGAGAAAATGTAATTTGACAATAGTATGGAAGGCAACAGTTTGTGTTACTACACCCATCTGTGCTTTTTCAATATTATTGCAATATCTCTGGTTCTGAGAAAGCTGTAATCTAATATCATGAAAAGGCCTTGTGTATGCTTCTCTGTAATGATGAAATGCGGCACTCTGCAGCACAGTCTTTTGTGTGTCTTGACCTGTCTGCAGCATACTGTAATATGACACTACATCTTCTGATCTCTGTGCAAAATGAACGTAAAGGCTGCTGCGTAGTAAGCAACTGAACCATTAGTTTTGTCACTCGCTGCAGGGTAGCTCAACATTACCGCACAGATCAGAGGATAATCCCAAAACACCCTTCGCCTTTGCCTTTTGTAGTGGGCAGACTACGTTTGTGATGCTAAATTCATTTTACAGATATGCTTTTTATTCTACACAACAGTCAATCCTTCATTTTGAGAGGCCTGAGCAAGAGAATTACATGATTCATCAAGCAGGCTACTCCAATAAATTGGATAGCTGATACAACCATCAAAATGGTCATTAAATGAATTGTAAGTGTGAAATAGAATGGTAAATGTCTGACATAGCAAAGTTATAAATGTAGTGCACAGGAGTGGTGAGTTTGAGTGCAATAGTAGTGACTTTGCGCTTTTAAGTTGTTAAATAAAATGTGCTGCTTTATATCACGGTACCCAAAATAAATGATTTCCAAGGATGATACAAATGAGGAGGTAACTGATGATTACTGCACTGCTAATAACGGTTCCTGAAACAGTGTTAATGAACCGATGTCTAATGATTAGTTATCACATATCTGTGAATTTGCATACTAACCACTTTCTTAATGAATTTTTCCCAATTAACTCAGAAGAAGTTGCTTAATGGCACAAAACACAATAAGTTATTTTGCATCTATGTACAGCGAAACATCATATGCAGAGGTTAACATTTAATACACAACATTTTTGTGTCTCATCAAGTGAAGAAATGGAACAGAAGACAATCACTTAAAATATTTTACATATTCATAAGTTGTAATGCTTCATTTTTATCTTTATTATATGTATTTAACTGGGACAATACAATTGACTTACTCCCATGGAAACTAATGTGCTGAATATGGAGTTTGGAGCTATTGAAAGTTCTGAATTTCTGTCTATTGTTGGGATTTTAGTCTCACAGTTAACCCTTAAATACCTGAAGCATCCACTGATCTAGAATGATTAATAAAAATTTAATCACTAATCCTATCAATACATGAAAAAGAGTTTCTTAGTCACAATAAAATATTTTTTCCTGGTTAAATAAAGGTTATATAATAATAATAATAATAGTAGTAAAAACAAAGTTGTGAATGTGGATAAATGTCATTTCTACAACACTGATTCACTAGTAAAACCCATGTAATCTGACAAATGACAGTGGTTTTAGACACTTTTGTCTCTGTTCAGTTAATTATATATTTTGATGAAAAGTACAGGTTTCTCTGTTCTGATATAATAATAACCTCTAATGGTCTATTTTCTCATTTATTCACTGTAGTATAAATTATGTAATATTGTCATTTTGCACAGAGGAAGAAGACAAGTTTTATTTTTTTTTTTAGGGAGAATTTCGAAATTGATTATATTTGTTTGCCTTCTATCATTAAAAATTGAACAAGAAAGATATGACGGAACAGAAATCTACAGAACATGTTAAGATATTCAACTAATATATAAAATATAGTGTGGGTAAAAACATCTGGATTAGGCAAATATGATAGAAAGTGCATCGATGACTTGTTGGACTAAATCCTAAAATCTGAGCGTAAAATGGGGTTGTCAAAGGATTAGAAAAACAACAACGACATTGTACGATATACTATATTCTAATAATGATAAATAATATATAATAATAAAATATATTATATCCTCCTCACAGCCACCGTGCATTTTTGTTGGCTTCAATGGACAAGTTTCACAGGTTTAAAAAAAACATGCTCAGAAACAAACCAAAAACAAACAAACAAAAAAAAAGCCCCCCCCCCAAAAAACCACCACTATCCACTGCAAAGGACATTCAATAAAATAAAAACTGATTTGAAAGAATATCATGTTGTTCCCAATCAAGGCAACTTTCCCGGTTCTCAGGAGGTAGGCTATTATTTTACTATTACTATTTTTATAGATGTGAACGGAGAAGATTATCGTGACAGTGGTGACAAACCTCAGGTTAGACTGATACTTCTGAAGACTAGTGTAAGAAAACAAGAATAAGAAAATCACTCCAAACTTAATAAACCATGTATTTGCAGATTACGGCATCAGACAATGTATGACCATGTGAAGTCATTGGCAGTGGCTGAAACCAAACTGTCCTGTCATATGAACGAAAACAATAAAACTCACAGAGTGCATAACTAACTGACCGTCACATGTTCTAGTTTGTAATTATTTGCCAACATCTGTGGATTCTGTGGAGCTTATGTGAAAGTTTGACAGCTCAGTACAGTGGCTGTGTCTTCTGCATGTAACAGGCGGTGGTCCACACAGTGGACAACTTGCTCCGTGCCGAGGCGCTGGAGGCGTGGCAGGACATGAACAACACAGAGCAGGCGCATACGGCCACGATGCTCCTGGACGTCCTGGAGAAAGGAGCTTTCCTTCTGGCCAACAACATGTTTGCCAATTACTTCTCAGAGCGAGCCCCCAGTATCGGTAAGTGTGCTGCGTTATTAGTATTAACTTTGACAGGACTGAACCAACTCTGCATGCATCTCAATTTACTTTTGATGTATACTACTGCCCTGAAATGGACAGTTTATTTTGGATATGTATAGAATTTTTGTGTTTTATGCAGTCTTAGTCAGAATTTTGTTTTGACTTTGGTTTGTTTGTTTGTTTATTAGCAGTCTAGCAGCAAAACTACTGGTTGAATTCATACCAAATGGGAGTTTATAGATTGCCAGTGACCCAAGTCTTTTTTTCCCCATTTACTTAAAATGAATGAAATTTCATATGTCTATAAAAACATCAATTTTGTTTCATTTTACTTAAAACTTGGAACATATATAGAGAGGTGATTGACATGCTGACATCAGCACAAGCACAGACATGATGGATCGATGCCAAAATAAGCTACACTATGTGCGAGGAGCAGAGTTTGTTGTGCCGGGCACCACTTGTTTTGATATGTCTGTGATTTGTTAAACTTTTATATAGGAGCTGAAGGGAATTTATGCTCAGTGAAAAGATAGGGCAAGGTGCTGTGAATATACTATAAGTTGAACTTCCCCCTGCTCCTTTTCAAATATGTTTTTGCTTTTACATTGATTTTTGTTGTTGTTGTATTGGGTGTAAATGTTGGTATTCGAAATAAACAATCAACCAATCAATCTTTAAATAATGTTTCCTCTACACAGACCTTGAGGTGCATGTTCTAAACACAGAGATGGACCCACAGGGCTTGTCCTTCCCAAAGAGCCACTCCAGCGACAGCACCATCCACCTTTCGAAGTCGACTATTAAACAGTACAGCCGCAATGGTCAGCAGTAGCAGCAGCAGCAGCGTCAGCTCTCACCCCGCCCTAACCCCCAGGCCTGAAGGATTGGACTGTCCTGGTCCTTCCACTCTCTTATGTTTCCATTTGCATTTTCATGCAAGCTTTAAACAATCTGCATGCAGTTGACTAAGTTATTGGTTCATAATAATAGGCTAATCAGATTAACAAAAGCGCTGAGACAATTTCTTTTCTTGATGGTTTCTTAACAGCAGTCTTAATAGAATAGCTGGGGAGGCGTGTAGATTACAATCGGCCCCAGTCTGACAGAGCAATCTCAGCACTCCCTCTCTCCCCTCTTCCCTATTCCATTCTCTCGCTCCGTCTCTCCGCCATCTTATCCCCCTCTCTCATCTCTCATGTTTCTAACCCCCCCTCCCCCTCTACCTCCACCACGACTCCCCCC
>JAPSES010000069.1:7473865-7485647 GCA_029822895.1 Maxillicosta whitleyi | reverse complement strand
CTCCCTCCTTCCTTCCTTCGCTCCCTACCCTTTTTCTGTTTTCTGTCTCCGCTCGGCTCTGCAGTGGGAACGAGATTAGAATGATTGAAACAAACGCACATGAAATATTCATATGGAATAATAAGAGATCTGTGAATGCTTGAGGGATGAATGTTCCATTGCCCTCCACATTAAATCTCGCTCTCTTCCACCAGTCAAAATGAAACGGTCTTTACCATCATTCTAACCTTCACTAACTCTCTCTCTCTGTCTCCCTTTTTGCTCACCCTGTCACTCCCCACTTTCTATCTCTGTCACTCTCACTACCATTACCATATTATGCCCCTGTGCTCATATATTTTCTGTATTTGGTCTTCCCTCCCCCTCCTTTTTTTTTGCCCTCCTCCTCATTTCATTGATCGGTCTGTGTCTCTGTTTTCATTTTACATCTGGCTTTTTCTTTTTTGTTTAACTTCCTTTTCTTTTCACCCTTTGCAGGCCAAGTAAAGGTGGTCTTTCTACTGTATAAAAACTTGGGGTCCTTCTTGTCCACCGAAAATGCCACAGTGAAGATGGACATGGAGGCAGGGGCGAGCCACGATCACAGGCGGCTAGCGGTTAATTCCCATGTAATCGCTGCCTCCATTAACAAAGAGTCCAATAGAGTGTTTCTCAGCGAGCCAGTGGTCTTCACACTAAGGCACTTAAAGGTGAGCAGAATGATTATGGGAGATACAGTATCCATAATTATATTTACACCAGTATGTAATAACCTAAAAATAAGGATTGATGTGTTTTCATTCCGGGATGTAAATATCAAGAGTGGAGTCAGCGTGGTTTGGAGCTTCAGATTCAGATTGACACATGAGAAATAAGCCTGTGGTCACAGAGGAACATGGTGCAATTTTCTGTGTGTTTTCTGTATTTCTGTCATTTCCATCACCCCTCAAAGCCCTAAACAGTCACCAGCAAAAAGCATCTACTGATCTGCTGAAATGTTTAATACCTTTTGAACCACTAATCCTGTCAATACATGTAAATAATTCAGGTAAAATGCAGTTTCTCAGCTTTCAGTGGCATCAGATATGACCCATTTGGACATTCAGAGGCTCCATAGTGAATGTGGAAACGTTGTAATTTTCCGCACCATTGACTCACCAGTAAAACCCATGTAGTCTGACGAATGGTTTCGTCGTAGATGTTTGTTTTTACGTTCAGTTAATGGTATGTTTTGCAGGAAAAGTCACTTGTTCTTCAGTTGTTGGTAAATTAAATATAGCAAAACACCTGATTTTCACCAAATAAAGTAAAATGCAGGGGATAATTTAATAAATAATCACATACAAAAGGTTAAATGTGTAAGAAAATATCATTTTGGAGACAATTGAAAAATAGCTCTAGGCCTTGAAAGAGTTTTTTTAATGGAATTATTCATTTTAAACCAGTTCCCTGTGGTCTACATAAACTGTAAATGCTCTGCTTTGGTCTGAATTCATCATTAATTCAACTCCACAGCTCTATATTCAACTGTGTTTCTGAGTAAAGACACTAGAAAGGTCATTTTGAGTGCTGGCCCTTTAAATGCAAATGAGCCACTTCACTCCACACCCCTTCCAGATTGTTGACTGTGCTTCTCTGTCCTGTTCAACCAACAACTGAACATTTTAGGTAAAATGGCCTTGGACATATTGTCAGTTTTTACTATAACCGCTGCTGTTGACAAACAATTATGGTGTATTCGGAAAAATGTTCATCTGAAGTCTTGACCTTATATGTGCAAATGTCATAACATACCTCTTCATCATAAAACAACAAATTGCAAAGGAATTCAGATGGATTGTAGAAATCCACTCGATTTTTTTTTTTTTGCCAAAATTAATATAAATATAGCTTTGCGGCACCTGGAGGGTTGAAATTCAAACTTTTAGAATTATTAGGGTCCCCAAATATACAAATAAATGAACCAAAGACTAATTAAAGTCGGTTTAGCAAAATATGAGCCCTTTAAAGTGTGATCTCATATACTTGATTAAAGTAAAGTAAGAACAAAATGCAAAAAAAATCAGTGAACAATATACAAAAGTTAAGTTCTGCAAAAATACAAGTGCCTTAAATCAAGTTCGAGGCACTCTGATGCAAAAATTAGTTTGTTATTACCTATAACGACACTATCATCATTTACTTCAGTCACGGTTTTACATTTACACATCCCCCATCAAGATGATGCTGATTTAACACCACCGTGAACTACTCAAACACACAAGAGCCAGAAATCAAGTCTAAGGCACTGTGATGCAAAAAAAAAAGTTTGTTATTACCGGTAAGGACACCATTATTTTAATCTCAAATGCTTTTTTGTGCGATCTGCACTGAAAAAGTTTGTTTGGTTTACCAAAAGCAATCATATTTTTGAGTATGAACTGGCATTTCCTTCAGAATTATGTTCTGGCAGTAGTTCATGGTGGTGTTAAATCATCATCTTCTGTTGGTACAGTTTGATAGATGCACTGTAAATGTAAAACCATGTGGGAAGTAAGTGAACATAGCAGCATTTTTATATATTTATCCTACAAGGTCTACCACTGATTCCTTATTTTGTCAGTTGAATCAGATGGCCTCCAGGAGAGACATATTTTGCAGATTTAAAATTCAATACATTTATGTGTGTATATAAAACACGCAGCTCCTACATGAAAAGCTCCACTCTGTGATTGTAGACAATTAATGATCAATTAATTAAGACTCATGGACCTGGCACTTGGCTGTCATTAAACATTTGGCAACAGAAGACGTGTCTGTTCTCCCTGAGCTCAGCGGAGGACACCTGTGTTAGTTTGACAGGTAACCCCCTAACCCCTCAGACAAACTCCTGGACCAGAACTTCACAGCAAGACTGAGACTGGAAGTTGTGTGGGAAAAGATGCAAATTCTGTCCCTAATTCCTGTTTTCGCTGTATTCTTGGCTTATTATGAGTCTTTGACCTGTGAAATCAGACTGTAGTCTGCTGCACTGTAGGTGAACGTTTTATAACTACTCACTATGAAATACATATTTTGGCCTTAAGATGGTATAATATTAAAAAGCCTAAAATACACAAACAAAACTGACAAAAAAAAATGACTGGCTCCTTGTTGTGTTGTTATTATTGATTGGTTTTATGTAAGTGTACGTGTTACAATGACAATAAAAATATTCTAATTTATACTATTGTCTATGTTATAAAAAGGAATTGGACTCTGTGTGTGTGTCTCAGGTATCACACAAAATCCAGAAAGAGCTGACTACTTTATGTACTTTAAGTGTTTTTGGTCAAGGAACAGACTAGTGAAAAGAAGTTAATACAATCAATATTTTTGGTAGATATTAATAAATTTGGAATACAATAGCCTTACAATCACATTGCTATGCTCAGAATCATAGAATCATCATTGAAATGGGTTACCTAACAACAGAATAATAACTAAAATAAAGGAATTTACCAAGAAAGAAAAGGAATGAAGTGCATCAGTTGATCTAAAATGGGTCAGTGTGTTAGTTCCTATGCTATCCTTTCCTTTCTTATCCTATTCTATGCTATCCTATCCTATCCTATAATAGTTGTATGTCCTGTCGTGTGATTTGCATGAAGAAGATGTTATTCTCATATTAACATGTCATCCTGTATGCTAAACGTTATTGTTATCCTCTGTCAAATCCATGCACTAAGTCCCTGACCCGGTCATTTTTACATATAAAAGTGTCTTATTTTATTTAACCAGATAAATTCAACTTTGAGGTTGAGATTTCTTTTACAACGGCGACCTGGCCAAAGAGGTCAGCGGCACATATCATGATGAAAAACAGATTCAAAGATCTGATGACAATAAATAAAAAAAAAAAAGGGTGATAATTTAGTAATAACACAAAGTAATGACAAAATGTTTTATGTGCAATGTATAGTCGTGGAAAAAATTATTAGACCACCCCTTGTTTTCTTCAGTTTCTTGTTCATTTTAATGCCTAGTACAACTAAAGGTACATTTGTTTTGGACAAATATAACAATAACAACAAAAATAGCTCATGGTATTTTAATTTCAGAGCTAATATCTATTTCCTGAAAAATTCAGTTCTTACATCAATATCTATGTCATTGTACTGACAAAAACAGTGCTTTTACACATTCCATGTTTTCTTTTCTGTCTGTTTTAGTCACATGACACATACAGAAGTTGGTACTTGATTTGCATAACCATTGTTTTTTATGATTTTTGATGGTCTAATAATTTTTTTGTCCGCGACTGTAGTTTAGTTCTCCGGCAATTTTTAAAGTGCAAGATTCGATCGAGGACAGTAACCAATTATAAACATAAGCGGTGTCCAAAGGAGTCTCGCTGTCTAGTGAGTAAGACAGAACAAAAAGCTTGTAAATGAGTTCAGGTATTTTCAGCTCCTATTGAAAAACATTCAAAACTGAAGGCTCGCTTCCCCGATTTAGATGATAAATATCACATATCCACAGTGCATAATGGCTATTGTTTCTTTGAAGAACAGATGATGAATATGACAGAGCCAACCCAAGAAGAGCCTTGTAGATTAGAGTTCAGTGGGAGTTCAACGAAGGCCACTACAGTTCCCAGTGGTCCTTTTGAATGGCAGAGATGTCTCCTCACTTCCCCAACTGTCCTTGGTTGCTGTGCGCGCTTTTATCTGTGCACAAAACAGGCATTGAAATAAACAAAGCATTTCCTCTTCACCTTTCCTCAGAGTAGTGATTTTTTTCTGTCTTAACCCATAAAAACCCAAACATCCACCAAAACCATCTACTGATCTAAACAGTTTAATACCTGTTGATCCAATAATCCTATCAGTTCATGTAAATATTTTGTGTAAAATACCGTTTGTCATCTTTTCTCGGGTATAGCATATGACCCATTTGGGGGGGGGGGGGGGTCATATTTTGCTAAACCCATTTTTATTAGTCTTTGGTTTATTTATTTGTGTACTTGGACCCTAAAAGTTATTACAGTTAGAATCTGAACCCTCCAATCCTATCTTTATATTCATCGAGTGGATTTCTACAACCTGTTTTAATTCCTGCTCAGTTTGTTACATCAATAACTAGTTACATCACAACATTTGCACATATAAGGTCAAGGTTTCTGATGAACATTGGTTGTAACTCTTTCACTGTTTGTGCAATTGGAAAAACTCCAACTGTTTCTGAAACCTGAGGTGTTGTGCTTTATAGGGTTTGTTGGGTCGTTATTGTAATGTCACTCACGCCTGTACTAGAAGCTGAAGAAGAAGCTGTTTCATCAGTATATTAGAACATGCAGTAAATTGTAAATGATTGCTAGATATGGAAATATCTGCTCTGGAAAAATGGGCACTAATAGTACATTTTCTAACCTTCATAGTCAAGATAAGAAAAAAAAGGTCCAGATGGACTATTTTAGGCTTAGGGTTTAAAGGGTGAAATATAGGAAAATAGACAATTTTCACTTAAAAATACAAAATACAGAGCACAATATTAGAATAATTTATGATAAATCACTTAAGAAAGGTCAAAAATAGAGAACAATTAATTTGGGAACTGCCTTAAAATTAGCACTGGGTGTTTATGGGTTAAAATCCTTAAACACACTGGTTCCACAGAGGGCAGGGTGAGGCCAGAGGTACTCACTTCTACAACTTCTCCAGCAGACGTCACCTCATTTTACACTTTGAACCTTTGATTTTCTTTCTTACTGACGAACCTGCTTTTATCCCTTCTCCCTTTATGTATTTTTCACACAGTTGGAGAATTACTACACCCCAAACTGCTCTTTCTGGAACTACTCAGAGCGCTCCATGACAGGCCACTGGTCGTCGCAGGGCTGCAGAATGCTGAGCACCAACAGCACACACACCACCTGCTCCTGCAGCCACCTCACCAACTTCGCAGTGCTCATGGCTCACCACGAACCCGATGTAAGTAAACAAGGGCGTGGCAGACACATGGTTAAAATGGAAGCTGTGTAATTTATGCAGACATTCAGTCGTGCGAGCATTAGCGTACGCTCACTCTGTCACACACCCTCACACACATACACATTAATGTACCCTCTCAAGGCTGACAAGCTCTTTGTTTTGAATTTTCTCTTTTCCTCCTTTCACTCCGACATTCAGGGAGGCACATGCTTACAAATTCATGTCCTGCTACTTCTAGCTGACATTCACATGAATTTGAATGTCATGTATTTTTTTCAGAATGTCTGGTCTCTTGTCTCTACACTTTAGCTCCTTGCATATATTTACAAATATTAAGTAAAGCAATTTTGCTCTTTCTCTCCCCTCCCCCTTGTTCTGTCTGTCTACTCTCCTTTTGTTTCTCCATCCATCTTTGTTCTACCCATCTCTCATCTTGCTGTCTAACACTTTGTCCTACATTTTCCCTCTCTCTATTTGTCTTTGTTCCGTCTGTCCCACTTCCCTATTCCTCTCTACACCCTCAACCCGTCAACCCGACCTGAACCTCAGTACCAGGGCCGAATGCATGAGCTGATTCTGTTCGTGATCACCTGGGTTGGGATAGTCATCTCCCTAGTGTGTCTAGCCATTTGCATCTCCACTTTCTGCTTCCTCCGTGGACTTCAGACCGACCGCAACACGATCCACAAGAACTTGTGTATTAACCTCTTCATCGCTGAGTTGCTCTTCCTCATCGGCATCGACAAGACAGACTATCATGTAAGTTTGTGGTGACGTTTTAGTCTGCACCTTGCCTATAGGGATAGCATTTTTTTACACATGCAATTGTGGAAAAAATTATTAGACCATCAAAAACAATAATTATGCAATCTAGAACTAACTCATCTGTGTATCATGTGACTAAAACAGATAGAAAAGAAAACATGGAATGTTTAAAAACACTGTTTTTGTCAGTACAATGTCATAGATATTGATGTAAGAACTGAAGTGATTTTGATTTTTATCAAGAAAACATGGAAAATGGAAAGATATCAGCTCTGAAATTAAACTATTATGAGCTATTTTTGTTGTTGTAATTATATTTATCCAAACAAATGTACCTTTAGTTGTACCAAGCATTAAAATGAACAAGAAACTGAAGAAAACAAGGGGTGGTCTAATAATTTTTGTTTTGCAAATGTGTCAATGTACTTCAGAAATATATGAACTGTGGTGTTTATTTAATGTATTGGTGTTTGTTTTGAGAATGTAGACATGACATTTACAAAATAATGATATTAAAAGTCATTTGATATTTAGAGAAAAAAGTTATATTGCGAAAAGATAGTGGTAATATTACGTATATATATTAAATATAACATATTATTATGTTGAAAAATGCTATGTTACAATTCTATCTATATTAATGTTTTTCAATAGAATTGAATTAAAAATGTTGCGTCAGTGACATAACAAGACTGTAAATGTTGTTGGCTCAGTAAGAACACCATATTTATCAAATAGAGACAGCAGCTGCTGGGCTCAGACTGCTTTTGCCTCAGCTGGCAACATTTTCTCTTAAAAATATGACTTTTTACTCGTAAGAGTGTGGCTTTTTTCTTAACCCATAAAAACCCAAACAGCCACCAGCAACCAAAAGCATCTACTGCTGTAAAATGTTTAAAACCTGCTGAACCATTAATTTTATCAGTACATGTAAATAATTGGTGTAAAATACAGTTTGTCATCTTTTCATGGCCATCAGATCTAACTCATTTAGACGTTCAGAGGCTCTGTAGTTACCATGGAAACACCATCATACTCTACAACATTGATTCACCAGTAAAACCCATGGAGTTGGATCAATGACAGAGGATGGAGACAATTGTTTTTATGTTCAGTTCATGATATATTTCCTGAAAAAGTCATTTTTTTTCTTAAGTTTTCTCTGTTTTTGACAGAATAACCCTCAAATTGAATCTCATCATCATGATTAAAGTACATGACCAATAAATTAAATCTAGGAAAATACCTAATTGTCACTGAAAAACACAGAATGTCAAGGATAATGTTATATTATATGGTGATAAATCATGTAATAAAGGTTTAATATGGAGAAAAATGTATTTGGGAGCTTTCACAAAAGTAGCACTGGGACTTTATGGGTTAAACTGCCATGGCTTTTTTTTTTTTTTTTTTTTATTATTGCACAAACTGAGGCTCCAACAATGAGCTTTTTTTTTTTTTTTTTTTTTTTTTTTTATTTTAAAAAAAACCCACTTGTGGCAAATATTATTTTTGGTATTTGGCCACACAAATTAAACTTGAATTGACCTGAATATGGTGACTCTCCTCCCAAAATAACAGATTTTTCCCCCCTCTATATAGCCCTAATACTCGTAGTCATGGAAATGACCCTTATGAAAGTCAAGTAAAATGTGAAATTATCACAGAAGCTGAGGCAGTGTCTCATTTCATCATTCTCTAAAAATACGGCGCACAATACAAAGTGATCACTGAGAAGTATGCACAGATTGTCGCCCAGTCGGAAGCTTTTCATTCTTCCTCTGTAAATGTCAAAAACTACCAGCTGATAGTGACGCTGTTCTGTCCTTTCCTGGTTTCCGCTCGGTTATAAAAAGCCTTGATCTTTACAGTTTATCCTCCTTTACCCCAATACTTTCATTCTTTTCTCTCTCTCTCTCTCTGCTCTCTCCCTGGGTGCTGTCCTCAGATTGCATGTCCCATCTTTGCTGGTCTTCTGCATTTCTTCTTCTTGGCTGCCTTCTCCTGGATGTGTCTGGAGGGTGTTCAGCTCTATCTCATGCTGGTGGAGGTCTTTGAGAGCGAGTACTCCCGCAAAAAGTACTACTATCTGTGCGGCTACTGCTTCCCTGCACTGGTGGTGGGCATCTCCGCTGCCATAGACTACAGGAGCTATGGGACCAAGAAAGCGTACGTGTGAAGACAGGCCTTTTGCACCTGCAGATTGAGAAGTAGGATTATGCTATTCCCCCAGCTGGAAATGTAATATGCAGTGCTGTGTGAACGGCTCTTGCACCTCCCCGCGGAATGGCTTTTCTGAACACACTTAGCCAAAGCCTGATGATTAGCCTTCATAAGATAATCCGCTGAGACAGGGAAATAGTGTGAGCATGCCATGTGTGAGCGCGAGTGTGTGTGTTTGTTGGTGTAACTCTCTCTTCTCCTCTGTGCCACTCCAGATGCTGGCTGCGAGTGGATAACTACTTCATCTGGAGCTTCATTGGACCCGTTTCATTTGTTATTATGGTATTAGCTTTACTGTCAGACAGTATTATTCCCCTCTCTATTTTGATATCACAGTCAAACCAAAAGTATTTCACTGTGCTTGCTTTATGAGGTTATTACAGTGCAAAGTCGGTATTTTGGACCAAACTGAATAGTTCACCGTGAATTTATATGGTTTTTATTTATTTTTTTTATCTTCCCTCTTTAGCTGAACCTCATATTCCTCATGATCACTTTACATAAGATGATTCGCAATTCTTCGGCACTCAAACCTGACTCCAGCCGTCTGGATAATATTAAGTGAGTTTCATTTTTCCACCGGTGCTCCACTGTTAGAGTTTGATTAATATTCTGTCTATAAAAAATAATTGCTGGCATTTTCTTTTCCGCCTGTCAGATCATGGGCTCTGGGGGCCATTGCGCTGCTGTTTTTGCTGGGGATGACTTGGGCCTTCGGGCTTCTCTTTATCAATGAAAATACTGTAATCATGGCCTACCTCTTCACCACCTTCAATGCCTTTCAGGGCATGTTCATCTTTATCTTCCACTGCGCCCTGCAGAAGAAGGTATAACACTGTTGTTTAAGGATTTTCTGTGGATGGATGTACATGTCTTAGTGATATTCAGCATATGTGTTCAGAGTGATTGCATTAAGTACATTTTGCGGTAGCCATGTGTTAAAAGCTTCTGTTGCTACACATTCAGTCCAGGCTATTGAATCTAAGTGTTTGTATTTACGAGTGGCTTTAAAACCTGCCTGCTGTGCTGCTGGTATGTGTTTTTTACAGGTCCATAAGGAGTACAGTAAGTGTCTGCGTCACTCCTACTGCTGCAGCCGCACCTCCACCACCAGCTCCCACGGCTCCCTGAAGAACTCGGGCCTGCGTGCCAACAACCGCTACTATAGCGGCAGCCAAGCTCGCCACGCAGCAGCCCACAGACAGGTGCAGAATGAATAGACCCACACACAGAAAGTGACAACATGCACACAGCAACGCAAACATACACACACCTATTTGTTGGTCTTTACACATCAACAAGACTACTGTTGAGTTTTAAAATTGTTTTTCTCGGAAAAAATGAAAGTAAATTTGTCTGTGTGACAATATGATTTCATTTGTTTTCAGTGGAAATCAGCTTGTTTCAGTAGAATGGAATGAAAAATCCATTTTCTTGAATCAAATGACTCTCTAGCTGATATTATCTAACTAAGACCACTGTCAAAAATAACGTCAAATATCTTTGAAAAAACAAGGGAAATGTCAAACCCTGCAGTTTTTTTTTTCTTTTCTTTTTATAAAAGGTTATGTAAGTACACAGTGACTGCATCTGCAGGGGATTGATTGCTGGTCAATAAGAATGACTCACCAATTACTTTGCAGATCACTCAGATATGACTACTTCGCTTCAACCCACAGCTATGTTGGTTTCATTTGCAGATGATAAAGAGCAGCGCGTAATGATATGTTTTCAGAGATAAGGGAGTGTTACATGAGAGTAGTTGAATTCATTTATATGTGGTTTGAAAGGCCACTGGACTCAGATGTATTGTAAAAAATAATTACTTTTTTCTCTATTATTGGCATAGATGATTCATTAATGCAGGTATCATTTGAAGTCCATATTCTATATTTAGATACTGGCGTCTATGCAGACATCCTGAAATACTGTACATGCTGCCACACACACACACACGCTATCCCTTACAAATAAACAAGCATTCCCACAGTTTAATAAGACACTACCAAACAACAAAAGTATCAGCTATTGCAATCATGTTTTACACATCTCGAGTTTATTAGCCCCCCTCCTGATAACATGACATAGCTGTACGCCTCTTTACTCTATGTCTCAGTCTCTTTGTCTGCCATGTTTGCCATTGTTCTTGTGTGGATTAGAGCGAGCCCCGCAGTTCTGATTACAGCAGCCCCACTGAGTTACAAAGTCTACCCGCCAAGTTCCTATATTTAACTTGTTGTCTGTTTGCTGCCACTCACTGTGCTCTACTCCTTCTTCCAGAGTCGTATCCGCAGGATGTGGAACGACACGGTTCGGAAGCAGACAGAATCTTCTTTCATGGCGGGAGATATCAACAGCACCCCAACACTCAACCGTGGTGAGCCCTCCTCCTATCACTGCTCTGCTTCTCGTCCGTTGAGTTATGCACACTTAAATGCCCACAAATACTTAGATTGTAACACACTCATATGGACGTGAGCGCAGACCTGCACAACGTAATAAAAGCACACACAAAAAATGTAAGAATAGACCCGCAGCTTATCACTGTTATTCAGTGTTAAATGTGCACATATGACAGAAACCAGATGATCAAGTGTATGTTTACATTCATGGTGTATTAAGGTCAAGTAATGATTCAGCTTGCCTTCTTGCAACAAGTGAACAGCAGCTGGTAGCAGCAGTAGTTAACATTACATAACATGCAATGTAATGTGTTGATGGGTTGCAGTTTGATGGTAGTTGCTGGAAGCACTTAGTAGCTGTGTGTGTAGATGCAAGGTGTAGTTTGTTGTGGGTGGGGGGTCAACCCACCCTCTGGTTTTTACATCTCTATTTCTACTCAATGAATTACATCCTGGGGGGGG
>JAPSES010000069.1:7455296-7473765 GCA_029822895.1 Maxillicosta whitleyi | reverse complement strand
TCAATAAACACTTTTTTTTGGCACCGAAGTTGCAACCCTTGGCTGTGTCATCATTTTGTCACAGAACCCATGTGACAAATATACAACTGTCATTAATGTTCCACAAATGAGCTGATGATGCCTAAGCTAAAGAAACGATGAAGGGATGAGGCAGCATTAGCATGAAAGGCTGTGAAAGAGGGATATAAAATACTATTTTCTGGTTGTCTCACGGTGGTTGTGTTCTCACGCACAAATAAACACGCCACATAAGCACTTCCCCCAGTCTGCCAGAGAGGTCTTGTAACTTTTGTAGCGTCTTGTAAGATGATGCAACGTACGCTTCAACACTGATATGAAACACCTCCCTCCTCGTAATTCTCAAGTTCTAGCTCCTCAACTCCCTGCCTTGACTTCTTGCCCCTCCCACTGGAGATGTGAGCAGAAGAGTCAAGGTCAGGACTGAAAGAGGAAGGAGCCAAGGCAACAGAGATTTAACAAAGAAATGTGAGAAATGCTCACCTTGGAGATATTTTAAGTACATATCAGTTTGTAGCCACTTTCATTCATTCAGTCATTTTATGAACTGCTTCATCTTCATGAGTGTTGTGGGAGTGCATCTACCAGTGGGTGCGGGTGGGGGTGGGGTGTACACACACACACGCACACACACACACACAGGGCTTATAACTGCATCACTTTATTTGATGATCTCTGACAGATATTCATAGAAACATGCAACAATGTGACATATTGTATTAGAGGCAACGTAAGAATGTCAGTTTTACCATCATTTTACAAATCTAAGCACATATTTGATCATTTTACATAACAAATACAGGAAGGAAACAGACATGTGGCATGCCTCTTTTACACATTTTACACATTTTTTTTCACATTCCAGGTGTGATGGAAGACTTCCAATGCACATGTGTATCCTCTGCCATAGCTCCTTGGTCCTGGACCCCACATCAATGTGTATTTTAGGGAACTGATATTGATTTGTGGGTCATAGTCAAGTGTTGAGGAGGTGAAAATTACAAAACTGGGAGGAGCTTTTCCTGTAACCTTAGTGGGTGTGGTCAGAAGTGTTGACTATTCCAGGCAGATGGATGAAACTAGATGTCAAATCATTAATCCACTAATGTTACATACTGGTAACTAACATTATTTTTTATTTTTTTATTTATTTTCCAGATTGTTTTCCTTTAAACAAGATTTGCGTTGCGTGTTTGCACAATATGTAGAGACAGACAGACCTCAAAGTCAAAATCTAAATTTAATGTCAGAATTTTTATTTGTATATATATTTATTATTACATTTTTTAAATTATTTTTTTCTTCTTATGCCTGTTACTGTTAATATTAGTGCTGTTAATGGATGTTTTGATCATAGTAATAATAATGTTCATAATACTGTGCACACTTGATTTAGTATGAATGTGTATGGGGGGGCTTTATGTGTTTTGTTTGGTTTTTCACTGGACTTAAAATAAAAAGTTTTTTATAAGATAATATTTACTCTAGGTAATGAAAGGATCTGTATTTTAAAATGGGTGGGACAGGATCTGCTGCTCGTCTTCTTGCGATTTCAAGAGAATAGAGACATTCACTGACACTGAAGAAGGAAAAGTCTTTCCAGTGAAATATCTTGTTCTTAAACGTCTGTGTTTAATCCAATACATTACAAAGTAAAGCATTACTTTAATTCTACTGTCTGACGGTAATGTCTCTCATGATAACACAATAGTCAGATAACTCCAGAAGAAAGCAGAGACATGCTGCGTATTCTCATAGTTTCATGTTTATGATCTATCGTGACCTGACCTGACAGTGACACTTTGGACTAGTGAAGAACTAAAGAACCAACCATTAAAGTCAAAGCATTGTGAGTGTTTGAGCTGGAAATATGGCCTTTTTTTTTTTTATTTGATTTTTTTCACTCGTCAAGGTCAAGGCAAAAACTACTTCTGAGTTGTGTCTATGTGTTGTAGCCTTTCGAGACTGCAATAACTCGAACTATGAAAATATATCTATTATGTTTTATTGTACTACTAATTACTTTTCATCATAGCAGTAATGGGGACAATAACAGATAAAATTTGATAGTTGTTGTGCCGCACTGTGCCACAGCAACACTAAAATAAAATAGTTTTGCACGCATCAGTAAGAGAAATGAAGCATTTAACACAAAGTCTACTTTCCCTAATTACTTTAACTTTAACTCTTTAATCCCTAAGCCTAAAATGGTCCAGCTTTTTTAAAATTTTTACTATAAAAAGGTTAAAAAATATGCTGTGAGTGAGTCTTTTTGCCCATTTTTCCAGAGCACTTAGAACTTTCAAAATTTAGCATTCACTTACAATTTATTGCATGCTATAATACTGCTAAAATGGCTTATTCTCCAGCTTCTAGTACAGGTGTGAATGAAATTACTATAATGACCCAATAAAGCAGATAAAGTGCAACATCTCAGGTTTCAGAAAGGGTGGAATTTTTCCAATTGCTCAAACAGTGAAAGAGTTACAGTCATCCAACTGCATATGTGCAGGGTGTGTCAGCGATGACACGTCAGGTTTTAAAGAGTTAAATGACTATTAGCTGCATGATATTAGAAAAAACTGACATTACGTTTGGTTTTAACCCTGATATGTATTCATTTTCTGAACCTGCTTTATCCTCACTAGGGTCTTGGGGGTCGCTTGGAACCTATCCCAGCTACTTATGGGCAAAAGCGGGGTACACCCTGGACATGTCACCAGTTCATGACAGAGTTGACATATAGAGACAAACAGTCACATTCACACCTATGAGCAAATTATGGTGCTTTTACACTCCATGGTACCGGTTCTACTTGGTATTCCTGTGGTTCTTTTCCACTTACATGGGACCAGCTCGACTCGTTACTCCGACACGGCGCGTTACTTCTGTGTCATCTGCTCAGAGTTGCTGAAAACTCGCTTGTTGTGAATTTTCTCGTCTGGATTTTTACGTCCGCCACCAAAGACTTAATCTACGTTCCATCTATGGTGTAGTTTTGTTCTGTCATCACGTGCATTCATATTTCGCTCTTCACTGTCTTACTTCCGCGTCTGATTTATGTAAATCGCGGGTCACAGCGAAAACTGTCTGACCAATCAGTGTCTGCAGTGTCGTGACATCACATCTTGGTGTCGGTCCCAACATTTTAGAACCTCGACTGAGGTGGTACTAAAAAACTAATATCGGGTCCCAGATTCCAGGTCCTTTTTCGTAATGGAAAAGCGAAAGAGTCATGTAGAGTTGAGTAAAGTAGAGCCGGTACCATGGAGTGGAAAAGCGACATTAGATTAATGATTAGCCTATCAGTGCATGTCTTTGGGTGCTGGGAGGAAGCCGGAGAAAGAGGTAGAAAGGTCTCATCACGATATATATTGCGATATGAAAAAATACTCAGGTGGATATAACAGGTGTGGTGTCGGTCAAACAAATTAGTTGTGTTTCCTCTCACTGTGGCACCAGGTGCAAGGCACTATCAACACAGAACACGTGTTCCAATATCATCCTGCTTGTAGCCCAAATAATTCCAATTAACTCATGTTTTCTTTTTGGCACCAAGTCTTCTTTTTCGGTGATTTTCTCTTGTTGTTGCTCATTTTTCATTGTTATGACTCCTCCACGTTCAGGGGCGTGGTCTGCTTCGGCAAAGTGTTTAAGAACGACTGTGATTGGTGGATCACTGCACCCAGTGTGTGTCAGATACCCAAGTTCAAATCAGATGAGAACACGCTGAGTTCATTTGCCTCCTACATCGCAGGACTCGTGATGTGATGTATTGCGCACGTGTACATTGCGATGTCGACGCTGAAACGATATATTATGCAGCTCTGCTAACTATATACAGTCATTTCCGGAGTAGTTCAATCACTTTTTGGACACATGACTAGTAAAACATTTTCTGTGTGATTGTTTCTTCATGTATATTGAAGAATCACCTGTGTTCATGCTTTATCTTGGTAAAAGCCTGTGAAACTCGGCACATCCAGTCCAATCACATCCAGACGCACAATCATCATTTTTTTTGCTCGAATGCAGTAATGCGTCCGTAGCTTCTGATCGTCACACAGCTCACCAACAGAGAACTAGCATTTTTTTTTTTTTTTTTTTTTTTAAGAGAAGAAGAAAGAGAAGCATGATTGTCTCAGCCTCAGCAACTGGTGGCGTCACATAAGAGACGCAGAGACGATCAAGGTTGGCTCAGGTTCTGGAATGGGTTGGTGTGAGGAGGGGTGATGTTGATGATGACACAGAAGCAGTCGCTAAATCAGCCGTCACTCTCTATGCTAATTTCATCCATTTTGTTTTTAATGAACTGATTAGCGTGTGAGCGAACAGGGGGTAATTATTCTAATTGAGGAGAGTGACAGGAGCAAGGCAGGGGGTGAGGAAGAGGGGTGCTATGAGTGAACTGGAAGGATGGGTGTATGTATGTATGTATGTATGTGTGTGGTCGGGCGGGTCGTCACGATACAGCAATCACCAGGCCTAGAGGAGACGCACAATGCGGATCATTCCATGTTGTGCTGTCAAACACAAACAACTGTGCTGTGAAGCCTTTATTTTCTGTGCTTCTGAGGAAAGTTTGTCAGTTGGCAGAAAGTGAAAGACGAAGTGGAGAGAGAGAGAAAAAAAAAAAGAGATGCGGAGAGAGGCGCTATCATGGAGGAGTAATTAAAGAGGACGAATCTAGAGGAAAGATGCTGCGTCATTATCACCAGCATCTCAGTTCTCTCAGATTTTTCCACTTCACTTCTTTGTGAATTGAAATTTCTTTCTGACAATAATAATAATAATAATAATATGCCTAGAAGATAAGACGCACAATACATACACACACTCACGCATATTCCCATGATTCCCCTTTGTCCTACTTTCGCTTCCCACCTAAAGCCGGTTCCTTTAATTTTCTACAGGATATTCCTATGAGGTACACTCCGGCAGCTAATCTCAACTAATTTGGTGGTGTTTGACTGTCGATTAAAAAAAAAAATCTGGCATGGGGAACTGAGAAAATGTGGTTAATTCAAGACACAGCAGAACAAGCCAGAGAATGGAGGGAAAGAGGTTTGTGTGGCATGCCAGAAAGATGGACGGGGAATGTACGAGAGGGGGGCGATGACAAATAAATAGCTTTGTGTGAGTGCATATTTTACTTTTTTTTTTTTTTTTTTGTAGAATTCCCTTCTCCCTTGCTGTGTGATGAACGGTAGGCGTGAGACCTGAAGGTTGCACTTTGCCTTGGAATACTCTCCGTCATGCTGTCCTATTTTTAATTTCATGGCATTTCTGTTCGAGTTGCCTCAGGCTGAAGCCATACATGGGCATTATACAACACTCTCAGTGTGCCATTTCTTTGAATTATATTTGTCTTGTAGTGGCATTCACATTTCACTGTGAAATTAACTGTGTTTCAATGGCTGCACCCCTAGACTACATAATGGCACACATTACTGTTTTCCCCCATCTGACTACATTGTCATGAGTAAAAGGAAAGAAATGAATGGCAATGCTTTTAAACAGTACCTGTCCCCTGCAATTGTATTTTTACTCAAAGGTTACAATCAGCAGGCATAAACATTCAGGAGAACACTGTGAAATGCATTACTCTATAAAGCACCGGCATAACAAAAAATAACCCCATCTGAATAAACAGTAAATATTTTTATGATACCAGATGTTATTACTGAGTCTGGAAACGTGAATTTTGAAACGTTACACCTATCGTGTGCATTGTTCTTGCACGTGCTTGATTTGCATACATTTGATGCTCATATAAATGCCTCTTTATGACTTTTTTTTGTGTGTTTTTTCCATGTATTTGTTTTTTACAGCAACCATGGGCAACCACCTTCTGACGAACCCTGTGTTACAGACTCGCACCGGCACCTCACCTTACAACACTCTGCTGGCGGAGAGCTTCACCCCGCCGTCACCCGGTGTCTTCAACTCCACCGGTTAGCTCCTCATAAGCGCCTCCGTCTGAGTGTGTGTGTACATGTACATGTATGTGTGCCCGGCTGTTGTCTTTTTGTCTCTTATTCTGTCAGTAGTTTGACATGATATACAATACACACACACACAGCTGTGTGAATGCTGGCGTGTGTGCTTGTGAGCCTGTTTGTGTGTTGTATTTTTTTTTTTTTTTTTTTTTTTTTTAGACTATGTAGCTGTCAGACGGATTCACTAGGCTGAGCAGAACAGAGCCAAAGAGTGCCTACAGCCTAACCAGCCATCTGGTCAGATCTTGAATCGTTGTGAGAACAGCCACAAATTGATTAGAAGTTTAGCTACAGCTGTGGCTGCCAGAAATCTTGAGGACAGTTTTCCTCTTCCCTAGCAGGAGAAGGAAAAAAAAGTAGTCGGCTTAAATCATGACGGCTGTAGAAAGGGATCAGACAGCTCAGTGGCCAGGGACAGTCCATCTGGATGCAGGTTGGTCAGGTGTGTGTGTGTGCACACGTTTGCTTCTATTTCTGTAGCTGCTTTTACTTGGACTCACTAATAATGCCAAAAATATACTAGTCAGAATAAAAATATAGAATAAGAGAAGAGCCAAGTCAGAGGAGATTTTCAATTGGGCTCAGAGCGGCGGCATAAAGCCTTAGTAATCCACTCAATAGGAAAAAAAAAAGTGCCTAATAATCATTTATACCAGGGATGTCAAAGTCATTTTAGCTCGGAGCCACATACAGCTCAATAAAATCTCAAATAACAGTGGAAAAAGTCAAATTAAATTACGAAAATATTTGCATCTACAAAAAACCCGTTAAAGAAATGGCAATATTATGAACAACCTAAAAAAATTTTAAGGACAACTTTAAGAGTGTTATCATTACATTATCATTTACACATGTGTGTTTCAACTTGAATCTATAAATGCACAAAACATTTAGTAACAGGAAGGATATTGTTAAAATTGCACTTAATTCTCTTAAGACATTTCAAGTTGTTTATAATTGTTCAGGAAAGGGTAGTTTGTAAATATAAACAATTTCGTGTAATTTTACTTTTTTACAGAAAAGAAGTTAATTATTTATAAGTTATTATGATACTATTTTATAAATCCCACCCACTTGAGATTATTTTGGTCTATATGTGGCCACTGAACTAAAATGACTCTGAAACCTGTAGGGGGTTTCCCAAATCTGACAAATGACAAGTTGAGATTTCATACAAATGTTTATTACTCAAAACCATAAATCATTCGAAGTTGGATTTCCTTTCCTGAAGAACCCCCGGGGGTTAGAGGAGTCATCACCAGAACCAGAAGAAGAACAAGCCCCAGCCTCTGGGGGGTCTATCTGTTTTATAGAGTGGGTCATAAAATGGGTGTTAACCACATTTATCGATGGGTGATATTTCATAGTGGCCCAATGGTCGTTACTAAATTTGTAAATCTAATCTGTGTCTTGAGCTGAGCCTACAATTATATTAAGATACATGCATAAGTATACAAACCACACCTGAATACATAATATATATATTTAATATATATCATATATAATATGGAGTGATAATATATAATAGATAAAAACCACTACAGATTCTCAGATTCATCCCATAGGCCAGATTGGACCCTTTAGCGGCCGGTTTTCTTCTGCAGGCCTTATGTTTGACACCCCTCATTTAATACTTTCAATGCTTCTCTTTGATTAAAGTTATTTATTTATTTATTTTGCAAATGTTTGCCAAAATAGATGATTTGTAGATGTTCCAGGAGAGAGCGAAATGTGTGGCAAAACAAAACTATCCTGTGGTTTATGGAGCTGTTTTATGTTGGAGGCGTTAAAAGATTCGACAACAATCATTGAAAGCCTTGATGATCAGAAAGCCCCAAAGAATCCATGAAACAAATCACTGCAAAAAAAAAAAAATGTTCTCTTCATTTTGTGATTGAAAGTGTTCAAACATGTAAATGCCCATTTTATCTGATCACTTTATTTAGCGTCCGTGCAAATGGTCAAAGTCTCAGTGTGCAAAAATGTTTTTTAACCATGTCGGAGAAAAACTTCCATAATCACAACTCAAACGGTGTCGGACGCAAGACTGCTGCACCTTTTGTTGGCTCTAAGGAAATCTAAGGTGTTGGAGGATTGTGAGAAGTATGTAAGATGTATTTTTAGAGAGGTGTGTTAATGCTTTAATGACCAATTTCTGTTAAGATTTGGTCAGATGCAACTCTAGTTCTGTAGCTGCAACACGGTAGCTCCCTTAAACGGGATATTTTGGCTTTACTTCACAAACTAGAAATACTCAAAATACCGTCAAGTCTTAAATTTCTGTATATCCAAATGTTCCACATTTATTCTTCAGTAAAAAAAAAATGTTCTAGAGCAAATATAGTCACATCAGGATCAATCCTATTAGCCTTGATAAATAAATGAAGTGGCTAACATATGAGTTTATTTGCTAGTTGTTTTGGGGTTTTTTTTGGTTTTTTTTGGTCAATACAAAATACATTTAGATGTCATTCATCATCTGAGCTGACCGTCATTTCTGACCATCACTGTGCAACGTCTGGTCTTTTTATTCTTTAAAGATCATAAAATCATATCAGCATCACTGTCAAAGCTGATGCAAGTACAGAGGAACGCCGTCATCGGTCTGGTCAGAGTGTAAGAGCTGGATCCAGAAGGTTTATCATCAGTCATTGTATGATTGTGTTTGATGCAAGTGTGAGACTAGGATTCTGACTGCTAGTGATAGCAATTCATTATTGAGTTTGCCTTGGACGTGGGTAGAATTTAAGAACACTAGGGATGTACAACGGCCAGCTGTGGCTCAGGAGGTAGAACGGGTCATCCAGTAACCAAAGAGTTGTTGGTTCGAAGCCTTGGGCAAAACACTTCACCCTCCTTGCCTCCAGTGCAGTTTCTCACACTGGTGTATGAATGTTTGGTGGTGGTCGGAGGAGCTGTAGGCGCGATTTGGCAGCCACACTTCCATCGGCTGGCCCCAGGGCAGCTGTGGATACATATGTAGTTTACCCCCACCAGAGTGTGAATGTGTGAGTGAATGAATAATGGATCAACTGTATGTGCTTTGACTATCCGTTCACAGAAAATCACTATATAACTCTAATCCATTATTATTATTATTATCATTATGTACTGTTATGTCAGCCACACAACAGTATTCTATGATATTTGCTGATTTCAGTCAACATCAGTATGGGTATACATGGGCGCCGCTTCCAATTATGGGCCTCATGACAACATGATCGTTACAGACTCTAGATAAATTCACTAATTCTTCTCAATTTATCCACTGTGGCCCCTTAACTGTTCCATGGGCCCCATGAATTTGTCATGTTTACCCCCCTTATCAGCACCCCAGTGGGTATGTAAGATGTTATCTCAAAGATGGCAGTTAATTATCTGCTGTGTTATCTTAAAATGTTGTCATAAATTTGTTTATTTTATAGTAGAGCTGTCAAAATTAACACGTTAATCCATCAGTCTGATGGCAGTTTGTCCAAGTACAGTTAGCACTGCGCATGAACACATGGGCAGTTGATCCAATAGTGACAGGCACCAACAAACAACCCGTAAAGAGGGAAGATGCTAAAGAGTGCGTTAGCCCCTCTGGATGGAAATATGAGAACAAAAAAAAAATTTTAAAAATCCAAGACGGAACAGTTATTTCAAGTTGTTTTGTTAAAATATTTTAACAAACAATTGAAGGTGTTTAATAAACACGTTAAGTGAAGATACAGTCGTGGAAAAAATTATTACACCACCCTTGTTTTCTTCAATTTCTTGTTCATTTTAATACCTGGTACAACTAACGGTGCATTTGTTTGGACAAATATAACGATAACACCAAAAAAATAGCTCCTAAGAGTTTAATTTAACAGCTGATTATCCATTTAACATGTTTTCTTGATAAAAACCAAAATCACATTCAGTTCTTACAATAATTATGTCATTATACTGACAAAAACAGTGCTTTTAGACATTAAATTTTTTTGTTTTCTATCTGTTTTAGTCACATGACACACACAGGAGTTAGTACTTGATTACATAACCATTATTTTTTAATGACTTTTTATGGTTTAATAATTTTTTCTGTGACTGTATATTCTGTTCTTTCGGGAGTTTGTTTGGTCACACAAATAGAAACACGATTAATATAGATTAAAAATTAATGATATTTAATAGTGATTAATCTAAATTAATCCACAGCGACCCTGTGATTAATCTGATTAAAATTTTAAATCATTTGACAGCACTTTTATTGTTGAATCAGTGTGCATTCAAAGTCTCCTGAGACCCAGCAATGCATTGTTGTCCTCTATAAGGGACAAGTTTCACAGCTTTATTTAACAAGAAATAAATAAAAAATGCTATGTGCTGCAGGATATTTCATAAAAAATATTTGAAAAAGCTCTTGCATCTGGCTGCTGAATTCATGGCAATTATTTAATATAAAAACCAGAGCCTTTGCCTGGGTCTCAAGAGATTATATGCACTATGAAGATTTCATTTGTAAGGGGGATAAATAACAACCAAAACAAAATGAAGAAACACAAAGTACCATTGGTATCAGTTATCGGCCAAAATGTAATTTTAAAGTATAGATTTTACCAAAGAAACTTTGACGCTGGCTCATCCTTAGGGAAAATGTACACTCCACTTTTTTTTTTCTTTTGTTTGGGTAATAAAATGTGTTGATTTTACTGCTCTATATTGTGCATTTTGTATTTCAGGGACTATATTTAGTGTTTTGATTTGGACAAAGAGATTAGGGCTGCACAATATATCGCAAAATTATCGTTATCGCGATAACAGTCAGCAATATACATATCGCAGTCGTGCAATAATTTATGTATTTTTATTAAAGTTCTGTTTTCCACACTATGGGGTACCACAGTGTTTTTTCTCTATCACTCTAACATTATTAATTACATTACATTTGGCTGACGCTTTTATCCAAAGCGACTTACAAGGTAATCCGGCCGGCCAAAGGGTCCGATCCGACCCATAGTTCAGGGGCCACATACAGACAAATTTGGTTCAGTTTGTCTTTGATTTAGTGTAAAAAAGTAAAATTATGCTTAAAAATCTTCACATTTACAAACTATCTTTTTACAAATCATGTGAATAATCTGAACAGATATGAAAAATCAGAAATATCTTAATAGAAGTCGGTGTAATTGTACTGATATTCTGTGTTATTAAACGTTTTGTGTGTTTGTAGATTCGTTTTATGTACGCTTTAATGTACATGTGGAAATGAGAAGCTGAGACATAATACTGTTAAAAAGGATAGTTTGTAGATGTACGTATTTTCATTATGTAATTTTAAACATTTCACTCAAAACATTGAGAAAACATTGGAGTTGAGGTTATTTATGGGTGATTTTTTTCCTGTTCCGGCCTGGTTCAGATCATATTGGACTGTATGTGTCCACCTGAAGTAAAATGAGTTCGACACCGCTGCTTTAGGTTAATGAGAAATATCCGCAATGTAATTGTTATCGCAATCGCAATATCGTGCAGCCCTAAAAGAGATGTATACGGAAGGTGTGTACAGGTAGTCCTCGGGTTACGACGTATGCGATTTATGTTATTTCGACTTTACGACGCTGGAGTCTCATCCGCCATTACTGTACATAACATACTGTATACTGTACGTACATACTCCTTTTCACTTCTAGAACAGGCTATTGCATGATTGGTGGCAGAGGAACGCTTTTCTAAAGCTTCAAGGGCAGTGATGGACAGTGTACAGTGTTAATGTGAGATCTGCAAGGAAAAGAGGAAGATTTCCTTCCAGCCGGACACTTATATAGAAGTATAATACATGTATTTGGATAGTTTTTTGGAGATTTACGGGGTATTTAGGGTTAATTCCGACGTGCGTGGAAGTTCGGGTTACTTCGACAGCGTAGGAACGGAACTCGTATTTTCTGTATTCTCAAATTCAGGCTTTTGTTCCTTCATTTTTTGCTCTCTACAGCTTTAAGTTGGTAAAGAGCTAAGAGCTAAAGGCAACTCTCTAATCAGTACGATTAAGAAATATTGAAGGGAACAGTCCATGTAACTGCAGTTGGCCTCTTTAAATTGCCCGATCACTGTTTTATCACATTGCTGCATTCCCACACTGCCTGTAACTGCTGAATTAGACATATCCTGGTGATAGCCCTTCTACAGTGCAAATATTAACTCGGTGAGGAAGAATGTGTGTGGCTGGTCGCTGCACCCGGAGAATATCAGGCCTAATGTCTGAGGACTGAAATTTAAGGCGGCGTTTCTGTTAAATATTTTAAAGCCTCTCTGCACAATACGTCAAGCCTGATGGCCACAGGCATGGCAGCCAAGACATTTTTAGAAGAGAGTGGGAGAGGAAGTAGGGAGAGCACTTCATTAGAATGTCTAATTACACACACCACCATAGAAGAGGAATGTTGATTAAAGTCAAACTACGCATTAAAATTTCAACAATGAACACTCCTCACTTTTTGGGCGACGGTGGCTTTTGCATTTTTATTTTATTTTTTTTCTGTGTGTGATGGTGAATTTGGCAGAAAAAGTAAAAACATGTCGGGTGTTTTGAAGGCAAATGGTAAAATAAACATAACTGTGACTGCGCAGAGTTTGTATGAATTATGTATGTGTTCAGGGGTATCACTGACAATAGTAAATAAATATCCAGGTTATTTTCTGTAGCTTAAAATTTTGCTGTCACAGATACACAAACACAGCTAAGTCTGCATGCCTTGAGAGTTGATGTGGCTTTATTTTTGTGTGTGTTTGAGTTGAGTACAGTTCACCTGACAACCATTTAAATGCACAGTGATTCTCAATGCATCCTACTTTTTTCATCAGTTACTTAATACGAGGATTTGGGCACGTCTTAACTTCCTTTTTATTTAGAAAGCGCTTTCAAAACCCACACTACCACAGTCTATAATCTGCATCTTTTCATTACCAGTGTCTGTGTGAGTCAACTCGGTACATAACCATTACAAAAGCAAAGCATAAATCCCTCTGCGGGGCTTTAGAAGTAGAGGTGTGAATATTCACTGGCTTCACAATTTGATTACAATGGCTGCATCATGATGCATCTTTGAATCAGGAAACTTCCACACCTCTGATGTGTGGCAGGAGGTGGGAGGCTGAATGTTTGAATGTGAGAGACAGAATGAAGTGAAAAAGGGTAAATGGACAAGGACATTTTTATTGTTAATGGTTCTCTTTTGAGATGTCATGAAATGAATACATTATGTTAATGTGTTATCATTAAATACTTTGAAACACTGACTTGTGTTTTACTTTCTATTCACTCTACATGACTTTCCCTCTGGTGCACAGGAACATTCCGAGACCCAAGTAAGTGTTCCTCATCACAGTTCACATTGCTGTAAGCCACCCCATCTTATATTTTTCAATCTGATATTTGCACACTCTGTTACTGTCATTAGAATGTAATAATAAAGCCAAATTCCTCTGTGTTATGTTTGTGTTTGGGTCCAGAGAGCACGCTATCTAAGGCCCGCGACCCCTGTGGGATGGAAACCCTGCCCTTGAACGGTAACTTCAACAACAGCTACTCCCTACGCAGCGGCCCGGGGGCTGGAGGCGGGGGCAGCTGTGACTTCCTAAGTGGTGGAGGTGGAGACAGTCCCCCTCCCGTCTTCAATCCCCGTAGTTCAGAGACTTTGGGAGGCGGAGGCATTAGACGAAACCTTTCTGATGCCGCAGCCTTTGAGAAGATGATTATTTCTGAGCTTGTGCACAACAACCTAAGAGGCGGCGTCGGAGGTGGAGGAGGTGGGGGCGATGCAGGGGACAGGGCGTGTGGAAGTCTGGCTAGGGGACGTCCTCATGGTGGCGTAGGGCGGGGCACAACGGGCCCAGAGTCCTCTCTTAGTATGGATGAAGATGATGACTTTATGAGAGAGGGGCATCAGCGCACCCCGCAGGATGTGGAGCTGCTTTATAAAGCCTTGGAGGAGCCTCTGCTATTGCAGCGAGCCCAGTCGGTTCTCTACCAGAGCGATCCGGAGGAGTCAGAGAGCTACACAGCCGACCTCACGGAGAGTCTGGGCCATAGCGGCCACAGCGGCCAGAGTGCTGGCGGACAGGGAGGCAGCAGAGCGCCAGATTCCCCAGCCCGTGACTCCCTGTACACCAGCATCACCAACCTGCGAGACTCACCTTACCCCGACAGCAGCCCCGAACCCCTGGAGGTGGTCCCCCGCTCAGCCCAGCCCCCCGAAGAGCTGTACTACAGCTCCGGGAGGCCGGCCCTGGGCTCTCGTGGGGCACCAATGCAGACCTTCTACCAGGCCCCACCCCGGAGACCGAGTGGGGAGGGACTTCAGGCTCAAGAGCCTGCCCATAATGAGGGAGACGGACAGATGCAGCTGGTCACCAGCCTGTGACTGGAGCCTGAAAGAGGAAGTTGGGGACTACTGTGATGGCCAGAGCCGCCTCCTAGCCTGCCTCGTAACGTCTCTCCACTTTCTGCTAGTTCGGTTGCCTTTCTTTCACTTGACTTTGATTTAACTAACAGGTGACCTTCAGGGGGAGTCGTGGCTGACTCTGCAGAAGCAGCCTTTATATTTAACCCTCATCTTGTCTTATGGAGATCTGTGATGGGTGTTTTTTCTGTAGAGCATTCAATCACTCTCCAGCTCCAGTACTCCCCAGTTCCTTTGGTACCCTAAGGCCAAGTCCAGCACTCTGAATGTACCTATCCACCCCCTTTACCTTCAGATATTTCAAAACTTTTAAACTTTGTTAAAGTTTTTTTAATGTAATTTATCTTCAGACCTGCCTCCGGAGATGGGTATATCATTTTATATTTTATCATTTCCTTTTCTTACCATCCATAGGTCTTTTTGAGTCATCATTTGATAGGAGTAGTTAGCTGTGGAGACTGGGAATATAGTACACAATTATAATCTTAAAAAATGTCTCACGGAAAGCTCTTCGTTGTTGCCAAAAATATAGTTTATTGAGCCAGAACAGAAACTAAAACACAAGGAAATTGTACCCCACACACACACACACACACATCTACATATACATACACTCACTTATCCAGAAGTGCTCATTACTGAACATCAAAAGTAAAAACAGTACTCCATCTAAGTAAAAGGGAGCAAGAGCTTTTGTTCCAAGCAGGCAGTGGGAGCTGATTCAGTGTAGTTGCCTTCATTTTCTCTTGCTGTGAATCGAAGACTATGTACAGAAGTGGAGTAGAGGCAAATATGGACACTGAGGAGGCGCTGACGCACCGGCCCTGCACCCATAAGACTGGCCTGTCCTCTCCACTTTTCTCTCTGGTTGTTTGCTTTAGGCATTTGAAAAGTTAAATGACTGCCTTGCTATTGTTTTTTAAGAGAGTATTCAATTTGTTGACAATGATTCTGCATTCTTTGGGGGCTGTGATTGCGGACATGTGTCNNNCAACCCCTGAACTTTGCTGTTTCAGCCTAGCCAGTTGAAGTGGACTTGTTTCCTGTGTGTGGTTGTGACAAACAAAACTGTAAATCCCACAGATGCACTGGTCTACTAATTGGTATAACCATGTACATAGGAGCCACACATGAATCTACTTTATTCATACTATGTAAATAGACACATCAGATGATCAAAAAGCAACAAAAAGCAACATAACATGACAAATGACTTCTTGTACTGCAACAAACCGAAGACAGAAAAAATAAAATGTTTTGGAGTTTGTGACCTGAATGATATTCTATCTCTCTCCCTGTTGCTTGGTCTCTCGCTCTCTTGCTCTTCTTTGCCCAGCACTGTGCCATTCAGTGAAATTCCTAAATGATCCAATGGAGAGAGAAAGGCAGAGAGAAAGAGACAGATTACGATGTGTTGTAGATTTTATTTATACAAATGAAAAATGTAACAAAAAATTCTGGCACAATTTTTATGTAATATAATCCATTACATGTTGTTAATGTTTGACCTTTGACACTCCCAGGGTGGGATTGCCTAAGGCGGCTGGGGGGGGCGGGAGGTGTGGGCCAAGCGAGATAGATGTCGTCAAATGTCATACTGTGCCTCACAGGCATGATAAAGCATTGTGGGTGAACAACAGCATCCATTAAGTGATTTGGTTGGTTATTGTATTATTTGAAAGATATAACCAGATTACATACTTTTAACAACATGGGTTTTAGCATGTATGTTTTGCTATCAGAGAATATTGCATTTTTGCTGTTTCTTAAACACAGTTTCAGCATTACTCCAGAGCCTAATGTGACAATTCATGAAATCCTCGTGTGCATGTGTGAGTTGGATGCGTGTCAGGCCTGTTTCTGCTCTTGAATGTCTAGTGTGTGTGTGTGTGTGTGTGTATGACTGCGCGTGTGCCAGACTTTTTTTTACGTGCACGCACATTTGAAAGGCTATTTTCTGTGGCGTGACATGAATGCACATCTGAGAAGAGGGGTATACTCATCCCAGAAACCTGCCATTACTTCTCAGCCTCAAATGGAAGTGGCTCTGACCGTGGTGTTCAGGTAGAGGGAGGATAGCAGGAATCAGAGCGCCTTGGGAGACACGACAACCATATACCATGAAAATGACAAGCAGGGTTGACTGATTGGGAGGAACATGTTTCCAATATGCCACCTTATGCAAGCGGTACATTTGAGAAATTAGCTGTCAAGAGAAAGCCACTCATGAGGCTCCTTTCATCCGGCTGAAATCTGTCTGACCTTTAAAAAAACAGAGAGTTTGCCTCCTTCTGCGCTTTATTTATAGGTATTTGTTATGGTTTATTTATCAGTTTTTATGTATGTTTTTGGAATATTTATTCACATTGATTTATTCATGGCATTGTATCTTTGACTGTCTCCCTCGTAAACCTGCGCCAAGTGAAAGAGTGTGATGTGTGGACGGAACGTGAGCAGAAAATAGATGCATCCGCTGCTGTGTGACATTTGGCTAGAGCCTGACTGTCCCACTTCTAAGAGAACCTAAAGGACAGCTTTTAGCTGTGGCTCCTGGGGCTGAAAGAGAGTGAGGGTTAAAGACAGATAAGGGAGAGGGATTACAAGGATTTGCCACCATTTATTCTTGTTATTCAAATCACTTGTGTAAGTAACATTGTATGGGCCATGGAACACAATGAGGCTCAGAACCATAGCCCCCCCCCCCTCTTCTATCATCACTTGAGCCATAGGGGGATCATGTGCAATACTGGTTTGATGGTTTACAGCTGATTCCGAGGGCTGTTTGTGTTTACAAATGATGGAAACGCACATGTTTTCTGCTCTGCCGCTGTGCCGAAGTACATGAAGCGTGGACGCTGTGGCTCAGCGGTGGAGCGTTGTTCCGAAGCAGCACTCACCGGTCAACTGAGGACAACTGAATGTATTTTAACAAGCAGGACTAAATAAAACAATTCACTCCAGGGTGGGGGTGTTAATGGGAAACACAAGAGAGCCATCATCATCTTTATCCTCATCACTATCATCATTAAGTCCGTTCCTTTCCTTCATTGTATTTGACATAATGTGCTGATGCTGATCTGTAGTGCTCATCTGGGACCTGCCCCAGGGAGAAACACTGTTTCGACAGACACTCCCCACGAGAGCAGAGATGTGCGTCACCTTGGGCCTACATGATGTTTTTTTTTTGTTTGTTGTTTTTTTTTATTTTCCAGCCCCTCAAAGCTTCTCCTTTTCATTCTCCATCTCATCTCATCCACATTTTAATATCAATCTCAGTGGACTCCATTAGTGCAGCACTTCTTTGAGAGTGTTAATTTGTTTTGTCAAAAGCTTTGTTTATCCCAGATTAATATCTCAATAAACAGAGGAGTACTGTACTGTGGTAAATGATCATGATTATACAGTAGAAAGTCTGCGGCCCACGCTGTCGGACGCAGACTCGCACAATGGGAGTTTCTCCACCATTCAAAGCCCTCCAAACCTTTGATTACAATAACACCGTGGGTACTAATTTACCGCACTGATCTCACCCCCACTCACTTTTATGGCTCTTGATTTTTTTTATTTATTTATTTTTTTCTCTCTCTGTCTGTAAACACATTTCCCATTTCACACTGATTGCAAGCTTGACATGCACGTGCCGGAGCAGTTGGGTGGGAAATTGTTTTTTTTTTAAAAAAAGAAGGGATAACCCAACCTTTGACACAGTACTGTCTGGCCTCTGCAGCTTAAAGGGAGCTGCAGCTACTGTTCGGTCTATCATTACACAGCAGAGGTCCCAGCAGGCCTACAGTCTGTTCACTCACACTTGACCCTTTCACACACAGGACCTTTTTTAACCAGTTATTTGAGTGGCCCCTATCATATCAGTGGGAGGTGGGATGTGTGAGTGAAGCGACTAGCGGACGAGCAAGAGGGTCATTATGTCTCCGAGGACAGGCCCCAGAAGGAACAGAGCAGGGACAACATCAGCTGCGATGTCAGAAATGTCACCAATTGGTAGCCATAGGCGGTTCAGAGCGG
>JAPSES010000069.1:7430662-7442696 GCA_029822895.1 Maxillicosta whitleyi | reverse complement strand
CAGATCACAGTGGATCTACAAATACACAAAACATTCAATAACAGATAATAATATTGTTAAAACTGCACTGAAGACATGTCAGGTTGTTCATATTTCCTCACATTATTTGCATTTTGGCGTAAATACATGAAAATGTTTACAGAGTTGTGAGTATCTATTAGATATTATGGTAGTATTTTACCACTTTAATTGTATTGTTCTGTCTATGGAACTGAACTAAAATGATTGTTAATATATTAGTTTAATTTTAACATTTCACAGTCATAACAAGGGCTGGACTGGACCCTTTGACGGGCCGGATTTGGCCCCCAGGCCGCATGTTTGACCCCCCTGCCTTACGTGATTGAAAGCAATGGTTGTATGCATGTAGGCGTTTGCTGTTAATGAATGCCCTTCATAATAAGTCATAGGAATAAGTGAAGTGTGGTCATGTGCACAGTTCGCTGCCCTGAAGTAAGAGACGCTTGGCATGAGTCCATTAACACTATCTGAACCCCATTTCCTGCTTTTGTTCATCATTATCTCCTGCATCGGCGCTGCAGTGCGGAATGGACGCCTGTAAAAACCAGGTCAGAGGGTGAACGTGATGCACATGCAGGTCTGGCTTTACGAGGTGGTTCTGTCTGGACTCGCCGACCGCTTGGGGAGCACATGGCCTACATTCTTGGGATGGGGTCTACCTCTGGTGGGCCCTTGTACTCCCTCTCCCAGCCCAGCGTTTAGCAGGTGTCACTCTTCCTGTGTTAAACGCTCACAGCTGGCCACAGCATGGGTGGCATGTCGCTACAGGTCGGACGCATTCTCTGAAGGCTGAACGCAGGTACGATGAAATGCATGCGACGCTGGGTGTTTGTGCTTAGAGTGGGGGTGGTGTGGGGGAAACGGAGTCAGAAATTATATATATAGTATAAACCATAGTGAAATGTAAATAATGTAAATATGGTTTTTCTTACTGTCTCTGCTATTTATATAGAAGAATTTCAACACATTATTAAACTGCTGTAACTGCTGAAAATTCAACAGGGTGGAATAAATAAAGTATCCTATTCTATTCTATTCTATCCTATTGTATTCTATCATATTCTATTCTATCCTATTCTATTCTATTGTATTCTATCATATTCTATTCTATTCTATTCTATCATATTCTATCCTATCCTATTCTATTCTATTCTATTCTATTCTATCATATTCTATTCTATCATATTCTATTCTATTCTATTCTATCCTATTCTGTTCTATTCTATTCTATCATATTCTATTCTATTTTATTCTATTCTATCCTATTCTATTCCATTCTATTCTAAATAGAGATGAGACAAACTGAAATCCTTGCTTTTCTCCTCATTACTTCACTCTTTTGTGTTTCTTAATATCTCCCTACGCTCATTTCTTTTTGGAGAAGACAGACCTTTTAATTGGACTGTAGTACAAATGGGTTTCCTTTCCTTTTTTGCCTCTTTCTAACTTTTTCACAGCAGCATCCATCCTTCATTTCATTCAGTTTATTTGTGCAGGGTCTCTGTAGGTATGAACAAATGTAATTTAATGCTTTTTTATGCCACTTTTAACTAATGTAATGTCCGCGTCCAACTGCAGATACAGTTTTATTTACAGTTTTATGATGGTTTAGGCTTTAACCACATTCTGAACAGTTCCGTTTGCATTTCTCTGGCACTTGCTAATATTCCTTCCACTCTTTGAACAGCCAATTAAAGGGTTCCGCCTGTCAATCATCACACTATACTTTCGATCAAAATGATTAAGTGTTTATATAGTCAAAATAAATCATGAATAAGAATGTTTTTTTTCCACCATCAACTGTATGCTTCTGGTCATTAAATTTAATGGTTTTTAATGCCTTTAAGGGCTTAATTTCCACAAAATCTATTGAATGACTTTTAATGCTTTTTAATGACCCACCCTGTTGTGTAAGTCACTGAAACATTAACACGCTCAAAGACACTTTTCAGTCATGTTAAAAGACTATGATGAAAATAATAATAAGGCCTTTACAATAAAATCAGAAATAAAATACATACAAATTTAAAAATTGTTGATTTGCAAATTCCTTCAAATATTGGAATGTAAATATTGCGCATTCCTAAAGTTTATGACTAGATGCGTCCAGCTCCTATTTTCAATCTTTATGGATGGAGATCTTTAAGTTTCTACATCACAAATGTTGTATTACATGCAAATACCAATTATGCAGTAGGTCCGCCCCTTAAATTCGGGTTTCCCCAAAATGCGCTCCGATCAAAGCATCAAACTCTGCACAGACTTCATTCTGCAGATGATAGTGAACGCTGCAAAAATACTTGTTTTTGGGGGCAGATGAAACTTTAAAAGGGGAATTCATGAGGAATGTGGACATTTTCTGGATAATAACATGCTTTTGTCTCCCTCTAACTGTCATTTCTGTCTCACAATGCCCCAGTGAGTACTGGGCAATACAGAATGGGAGAAAAAAGAAAGAAAAAGATGAAGGGGGGGGGGGGGCTGGGGCTGCCGAGAGGGTGTCTCTCGCTGAAAGAAGTCTGTCGATCTCTCAGCAGGCATATTCAGCCCTCAACCCCCTCTGCTAAATGAGATCCACAACAAGGCCTCCTCTGTCTGTGCAGTCTCTTCATCTATTCATGTTCCCCGTGGAAAACATTCTCGCTCATTCTTTAACTCACCCCCTCCTCCCCTCCCTGCTCTCCGTCTCTCTCTGTTTCACCAGCTCTTTCAGTGTGAAGCACTATGCCTTTGGAGAATTGCTGCTCTCAAAGATCTCCTCCCTCACGATCAGGATGTGTGAATATATTTAACAGCACATGTCTCGGTGTGTTTTTGTGCATGTTTAATTAGCTTATCTGGTTAATCATTGCACACTGTTCCTGACCTCTAGGGAACGGCGCTGTCTGTAATAATAACTAAAAACAAAAGTGAGTGCCGCAATATATTCCGGTAACAATGTACAAAATATTATAATTAAACAAAAACATCTCCAGTGAAATGACAGATCGTATTCCAAACGTATGACGTGGGAGTTACTTACCGCCAGATAGAGCATGGTGTACATCGCAAAGGAAGCATGACCGGAGAAAAAGGACTTCCTGAAAGAGAACATCAGTAAATAATATGTGACGTTACATATTAACTGCACTAGTTAAGCTACTGTATACCTCACCCTCTGTAAATACAGATCATTTATTAATACAAACACATGTGTACGCGCTCACCTTGCTTCCTCCACTAGTTTCTCATTAGGCTGCTTGCATTTGGGGTCGGCTATGTAGAGGCCCGGAGTGCAATTGATGGAAGCGTAGGTGATGTTACACACATCCAGGAAGTTGGGTCGGAGGCGTCCCACGCTGAGCTTGGCCATATTGGTGAGAGACTGCCCTATGCAGCAACCGAACAGGAAGCTTCCCAGCTCCTTGTACAGGCATGACACATAGCGGTTTCGAACAAAAGCCCGGGAATACACACCTCGGAAACGCACCCTGTAGCATTCACCAAGTGCAATCTGAGAAGGAAATCAGACAAGGGAAACTGGTTAGCAATAAAAAACCCATGCAGTAGAACGGTTTATTTGTGTCTTCAAACACACCGCTTGACACCATAATATGATTAAGTTGACTCACTGTTACTTCAAGTGATTAAACATGACACAATATCTGACCGTGACCATGGTTTTCTGTAAATAATCAGTCTGGTAAGCCCCAAGAAACCATGGAAAAACTTTGAAAATGTGGCGATCTTCTTAAAAAAAAAAGTTGTTAATGTCATTATAGGCAACAATCTTAAGTAAAAACATGCAAATGTCAAACTTGTACCAGATGTTTAAAGTAAAAATGCACAAACATTCTACTTTGGGGGTGGGACAATAAAAGAAAACAAGCACTATTTAGCAGATTTCACACAAAGGAGAGGAAAGGGGTTCAGTTTGTTTCTTTGTTTAGACTCTAGCAGCAACACTATTGGTTGAATACATACCAAATTTGGTTTTTAGATTGACAGTGACCCAGAATAGATCCAATCAGATTTTGGGAAAAGTATGTTGAAGTCTGAATTTTTTATGAATTTTTTTTAAATCTTATTTTTCTTTCATTTACTTATAATGGGCAAAATTTCACATGTCTATAAAAACATCAATTTCAATTTACTTCAAACTTGTCACATATACTGTATAGAGGTGATTGATATGCTGACTTATCAGCACACACACACTACAATACCTGTGACGGGCGGGGCTTTTTGTGCCTGGCACCACTTGTTCTTTTTAGATTCAGTGGGTAAAAATCGAAGCAGTCTGAGAGGACTTCACTTCTTTTTCTGTGTTTTCAGAATGTAGAAAATCTACCCTGTGACACCAGTTTCTAGATAATAACAGGGGTTTCAGACAAATAAGAAGGTTGAATACATGACTGATCGGATTCTGTCAGATGCATCTACAATATGATACAATGGTCAAATAAATGCATCAGGTTCTTATTTATATGTAGTCATTTGATTTGGACTGAGAGGAGGAAAACAGAAGCACGAACATACTTTTAAATTCCAAGATTTTTTTTTTTCTCTGTGATTTTTGGCAGTTTTAAAAGTAAAAACAAGCATATATTACATCTGTTCTAACTGGCTTAACGTGAAAATACTTAAAAAGCCACTGACGACTAAACGCATCCACATCGGTAGCTACATCTTGGGCCTTAGACTTTTGCCATTTCAGTCTTCTATATCATTATCCTCAAGTCATATTTTGGGTCAAACTGTGATTTCTGTGTAACTTTACTCTCCTGACACTGCAGCTTTGTTTTGCATCATTAGCTGTAACCTGAAAAAAAATATGACTTTAGTAAATACGCTATGAGGCTAATGATATGTGCTTGTATATATGGTAAAAGTGACAGTAAATCTGACAGAAAAGCTGATATAAATGACTCTTTTTCATTATGTGTATAAGAACAACTCCTGTGTCGGTGTACTTTGATAGTGCCGTACAATGAACAAACCAAGACTAATCTTTAACTTATTTCTACATTAATTAATCATCAACTAAAACTTTGTGAGGTTGGCAGCTCTGACGGTATCTTACCGCTATGCCGGTGATGGCTATGCCCCCAGCGATTAACAGGCTGTCGGGAATGGCCTCTCTCTCCACATAAGGGTAGGTGATACTGGAGTCTCCGCAGAAGAAGCCTCGCCTGTGCGGAGTCACTGCCTTCAGTTCACACGCAAAAAATGGGATGGAGGCTGATGGGAAGGAGCAGAGAAGGGGAGGGGGGGCAGACAAAAACAAAAGATGTCTTGATGAATGCCTGTGAGCATGTGGTCCATGCAATGAGGATAACGGCGAGACAGTAAGATGAGAGAGATAGTTGGCTAACATAAAAGCAGCCTTCTCCTGTCTCACTGGAGAATGGCATGAGATGAAACGTGAGCGGGGGGGGGGGGGGGCAGCTTTAATGAGTGTCAGTCATCTGGTGACTTGATTTGCAGATTCCCCAGGGATCAAGCATTCCACACATAGCTGCTTCCCCCAAAGGAGAAGGAGGAAGGACAGATGAGACGGACGGACGGACAGACAGGGAGATGGGCGATGTGGAGAATTAAGATGAGGAACAAGGAAGAAGATATTAGACATATAAAAGCGGTGTGTGCCAAATGAAGATAATGAACCCACAGAAGGAAAAGCAAAAGTACTGTTTGACGGGAACACTCTGTTCCATGGAAAAGCAGTCGAGTCGGTTTAATGTTAGATGAACAGAAATGGTCACCGGCGCGTTTCCTAGTCAGTCACTAAATCATTATCAGGTGAAAAAGGGTCAAGGTCTGGACTATTTAAGCAAACACACATCACAGCCTGCTGTTGAGAGCTCATCGGCTAAATGTTGCACAACCTTTTGAAAGAGAAGATGTGGGCTTTTATCTGGAGCCATGAGGCTAAACAGGAGTTTTATTCGGTGTTAAAACGAATAGCTCTCAGCTCTGTGAAAGTATGTCTGGCCTTCTTCAGAACTGAGTCCCTTATCCCATGTCCCCTTGTCACCCCGTGGAATGCAACATGAACATGGGACTAATCATTAACCTCTGTGCCCCCGCTGGTTGGTTGGAACGCACCCAGGCCAAAATACGATCCCTGCCAGGGAATCGCTCCCACTACGTGACTGAGCAGCGCACAGGATACGCACGGAAAACCAGGCCAAAGCGCACGGATATACATGTTCAAACACAAAAACAGTGACATGTAAGTATTTCTTCACATTTGATCAAGCAATCATTCTGGCATACAGCCACTCTCCCATTGCTTACATTGGCTTTGCTTCAGTTTTAGTCATCATTCTGTTCCCTGCAAGTATTCATTCTGGGGATAATGCACCCATAGTGCTCCTTCAGCATTGCTGAGCTGATAAACAAGGCTAATAATCTATAGGTCGACTCAATGAGAAAAGCACATGAAGACCATGTGATCACAGCTGAGAGAAAGTTAGCGAGCCGCTCTGGATTATACGGTTATACTGCCGTCAAAAGTGTGTGTTTGTGACCTCTACAGCCAAAGTCATGGTGCCCTAAAAGAAAGACAAAACACAGATAAAAGTCAGGGCTACTTCCACATACTACAGGAGAGATCTGACGGAGGGGAAGTGAGGGAGAGTAAGAGAGAGGGAAACACGTAGCGGGCAGATAGCAGAGGCTATGACGCCAATAAAGAGACAAAACCAGATCGGAGGCTCTTGCTTCTGACCCTTATCTCTCAATCAACATGTCTCCAGGTGCCTCCTCACACAAACCTACCACTTCAGCTCATTTCAGAGGCTGCTCTCGGTCAAATCTCCTCCAACCACTTACTATGACTAATGAACTGATAACCCGCCTGATCTGTCTCATGCACTTTGATGAAAAAGCCCTGTATGGACTCAGGCTTTTACTGTGCATGACAACAATAGAAACTTTATTTTGCTCATATTAGCACAAAAACAGGTATATCAATTATTGTTTTACCCCTTTTACTGTTTATGTAAAAACAGACATCCCGTATAAAGGTTTTCACATTCCTTCCTGCCACCTGTCTAAGAATCACCCACACCGTTAATCTCTAAATCATAATCCTTTTATCTGTGTGTATCATATCTGGGCGGAAACCTTCCAGGTTCACCTCTGGTTCATTTGCAGAGCACTGTTTTTTTCCGTGTGCTACAGTGGATTTACATGGATGTGTGGAGAGCTTTGTTTGGGAGACAACAGAAGAAAGATGATGGCATTAACATGTGCAATATTAAACCTGAAAATGGGTTTAATTACTGGTAGATTTAATGAACAGAGTGTTGTAATGTCATAACTAACGACTATGTCATCAGAGAAGGATATTTTTGTTTCGGCTTCACACTTGAGTCGTTATTTTATGGCATCGGTGAATGCGACAGCGTAAAAGTACAACATTTGACATTTATTCTTCCATAAACATAAGCTGTTTTGAATAGATATTAGATTATCTTGCGACCAATGGAGACCTTTTAACCTCCATTAACAGCCTTCTCTGTGTCTGCATCAGCTTTTCATGGCCACCCTCTCTCGATAATCAATATTTTACAGCATTGACAAGAAGCTAATGAACAGATTCTCCATTAAGGGCCCAATGGTCTGCGGTTACAGTAAGAGGATTGATTATTTTCAGTGCATATAGAAGTCTAATGGGAATCATGAAGTGCTGAGCTGGATAAATAGCAGCATATTTTATGACCTCGGGGCTGCCAATACTGATGGCTTGTGTCGTTTTCCAGTCTTTGCATGAACAGACTAAGCGCTAATGGCCATGAAAGACAGGCCACTGTAAAGCGTCTGCGGTGCTTCTTAATAACAACAATTCACTAAATGTACCTCAACTTAAGTTCGGTGGGGAAACCAGAGACTGAAAGGCAATTAAGGAACAATGTGATAGAGCTAGAACCCACATACACATAATTACCCACTGTCTCTACAATCCTATACAAATTACAAGCTCATGACTAAACCTCCATGGTTTACAAGTGCTTTAAAACAGTTTTCACAACAAGACACAAAAACACTCCAGAGACCCTCACATCATCTGTCAGGCAGCTGTGAGTAAACCTCTGCACCTGGCCAAGATATGCTCAAAGGGAGAGTGATGCCAGGAAGGCCAGAGAGGGGACCAAAAGGAGGAGGAGGAGGAGGAGAAAAAGAAGAAGAAGAAGAAGGAGTGGGTCGGCTCACACAGGAACACCAAAATGTGCTGCTCAACTGGGCCTGACACTCAAAGCCGGAATGCTTTCAAATGGTCAAAAGGGACTGAAAGAAAGAAGAAGGAGGGGGACAGAAAATGTGGACGGGAGGAAGAAGAGGAGGAGAAAGAGGAGGAACGAGAGCAGAGGGGATATGTGCTTCACTCTGAGAAACTCTTCTGGTTCTAATTTACACATCTATGACCACAGCCCAGAATGAGCTCACTGTGAGAGAACAACAACAACCAAAAGAAGGGAGAAAAAAGAAAAAAAAAACTAAAGAAAGTGATTAAATGCAGTGAGCGCAGTGAAAACAGGGCAGATGGTAGTTATTCATGGGTTGTACTGCTAAACATCTGCCGATCAATACAGAATCGGACCAAAAAACTAGGCTAAAGTGCATGGCCAGGAGGCTAGAAAATTGACAAATGGGGTAGAGGGAATAAAAACTGGGGTGAGAGAAAACCGGAGAACCGGAGCCAAGAGAGATGCGGAAAGGGTTTCTCCATGGAGAGCAGCAGACGGAGGTGATTAGTGGTGGTTCTGGAATGCGAGGGTCAGAGATCTGGGCTCTGTTGGGACCCACTCTGTAAACATGACCCCGCCTCAACTAAGCAGAATACCCCCCCCACACACACACATACAACACATTCACATACATATAACAACCGCAGTTGGATGCAAACAAACCAAACCCACAATCACACAGACTAACAGACAACCAAACAAACCGCAAAAAACCCACAAGCACCTGAAAAAAAAACCACCCGACCGTAAACCACGATGGAGCCAGGAAACCACATATAATCAAACAACCTTAAAGGCAAGCATCGGGGCAAAACGGCCCGGTCGATATCGCGGGCCAAAATGAACTGCGTCGTGAGCCAAACAACGTGTGCTTCCTCATATATTACACACAGCCCGAAGCTATACCCAGTCCAAAGTGGCAGCCATCTGTTTCATCACAGCCGATAATATCTGACTGTACAGACCTTGTTCTACTTTCGGCCTTTAATAGAACCAGAGGGCAAACGATTACTGACCTGTCAATGTGGGTCCATCTGGCCTGCAGCTTAGGCCTGGGCTGAGCCTGGTCTGCAGCCTAGTTCACTACAGCTTCCTACAGGGGTGGTCCACCCTCTCTGGGCCTCTCACCAGCCTGTATGTGCCAGTGTTTCCTCACTACATTTTAAGCTTGTTGTTTACCTTCAAGTCAACCTTGAAAAAAAAATAATAAGCTGGTGAACTGAGTCGTGAAGTGTTGTAATTTGAATCTTTGCAAGCATGATAATCCTTGGTAACGACACTGAAAGAAGCCATGTGACACTGTTCCTGACAAGCTCGTAAACAGCCGTCTGCAGTTGGACCGGGTGGACTCGTGCTATTATGTGTACAGTAACGGCTGTAACTGCACAAAGCGCGCGACATAAGCTAGCCTTTATCTGCCCTTTTATGTAGACAGCATTCAGTTTGACTCAGATACCTTAGGGGAAGTCTTTTATGTTTCATCTGATATATGTACAAAAAGAAAAAAAAAAAGCTTTGTTTGGAGAGGCAATCCGTGAGGAGGTTGTACACCCCGCATTACGCAGGTTCGAGCACACAAAGAAGCAAGGAAGGCAGGGAAGGTAACACTTCGACAAGAGGTGAAGTCATTCACGCCAAAGCTGTGATTATGATTGGCAAAGCATAAACTATCACAACCTGATTAAAGGAGCGTGCATGTGTTCCAGGGCGTTGCTTTTACCGTGCTTCCTCGGTGGGCTGACCCAGGTAGTAAAAAAAAATGGGATAAGGGTGAGTAACGGCCCCCCTCTAGTCTAAACTGATAAACACCCATAATTGGAGGCATTGTTGTGCAAGACTGATCTGTTGTGTCTGCCCCGATGGCAGCATAAAGAGATGAATCGGTGCAGAACAAAAGGTACTGAGGAGCCTGAACGCTGCTGGTTCTTCTCTTCTCTGTTAATGCATCTGTTATCGTCGACGTCCACAACAGCTGGACTGTGTCCAACCCCTGCTGTCACATACCGACAGCGCGTTACCGCTACTAACTTACAACTTATTTCCCAAAAATATTCAGGGAAAGCAAGCTGTTTTATAAAACTGATGTGATTCAAGTTTCTCTTACATCTGCGGACGCATGCTGCATGAATCCATACACAGTAGTCGCTTTTCCATTGACCCTCAAATTGCGTGAATGGCAAAAAATTTGCCTAATGGAAAAACGAAAATAAAGCCAAAACTCTGGATTTCTGATGAAAAGCTTTGATGCTGGTGAGAGGCGGTTTATCACACAATACTGCAATGGAAAGACCTTTTTCAACAAGTAGAGTCATGTAGATAAAAAAAAAAAAATGATGTTGATGGATGTCACAACAAGGAAAGAAGAGTTTTAAAAGACACACCAGGAAACCGAATCACTTCTTAATTTAGTACGAGATAGAAGGGTAAAAATACAATAGTAACAAAGATATCTGTAAATCAACAATATTTATGTTCGTCGCCATGTTTATGGAATGATTTCTTGTGTCAGGGTTCTAGCTAGCGCAAAGTACCGTCACGGCCCGTTACGCTATAATTTTGGGCCGTTACGCTAATTTTCTCCCGCTATGTAAAATTTTCAATACAGTGTAACAGCATTTTGACTGGATTTATTTGTCCAGTAGTTCCAGATCAGCCGTGATGAAGAACCAGTGCAGACCACTGATTGGTCAGACAGTTTTCTCTACAAAAATCAGATGCGGAAGTAGGCAGTAAATAGTGACATATGAACCCACCACGGACGGTCACGTAGATTCAGTCTGTGGTGGCTGACGTAGAAAATTCTGACGAGAAAACACGCAACAAGCGAGTTTTCAGTAACTCTCAGAGCAGATGTAACGGAAGTAATGCACCGCAGTCACGGAGTAACGTTTCCCCCCCCCCACACACACACACACACACACCGCTATGCTAAAATAAATCCTAGCTAGAACCCTGTGTGTCATCTCGTGATAATAAATACAAAAACAAATCATCACATTTTTGATTTAATGGAAAAACCAACATTACGCACATCTATTCATTCGATATTGAGCGAATGTCGATAAAGTTTTGCGCATATGTCCAACAGAAAAGCCGCTAGTGACTCACAAAAATGCCCAAATATAAAAGAAAATTTTAAAAAGCACTAATCAAACAAGATGTATTTTCCGCTGAAGTCTATCAAAACACATAGCAGTACATGACACTGTGACGCATCGTCGCATCATGGGAGTTGTTGTTTCCACCACTATTATAGATAAACATGCATAATTAGGGATTCACTCATCCTCTGATGTATGCCAAACGTCAGTACGGGCTGATCTTCACTTGCTTTGCTGGCATCAGGCCAGGTCTGCAGATAAGATAACATTCACCGATGGCAGTGGCTGATATTTATCTGTTGTACAAAAAGATCTGTCTGATGACATGACAGCTCAGGGACTTTATCTGAGTGCGGCGACACAACATTCAGCTCTTTTTCAATAGTGCTAAGTCGAGTTCAATATGCTGTTGAGTGCTCTGTGTATCTCTAATGAAAATTAACTGTGGTCATCGAGCACAGATCGACCCCGTCAATGCTACTGCCAGTGCGTAGTGACAGACCGACAGAGTATTTGTATCCTCAGAGGTAATGCATTACATTAGTAATCACATTATGTTTACTCAAATCTAAAAAAAGAATAGCTTAAAGGGGTAGTTGTATATTTTTGACATGAATCTGTATTCCATCCCCTCATCAGTGTAGTACATCCACACTGACTTACCCCCAACAGTGTCCT
>JAPSES010000069.1:7420198-7430562 GCA_029822895.1 Maxillicosta whitleyi | reverse complement strand
AATTTTCCCCCCCCCCCCCCCCCAAAAAAAAAAAAAAAAAAAAAAAAAAACACCACACAAACACACCTTTCAAAGCTTTAACCGTGTGCATTCCAGCAACAGAAACACAATCCTCAAATCCCCTGATTTTAGATCAGGGGTCTGTGACCCATGACCCCTGGGCCCTATGTGACTCTTTAGCCTCTTTCTCTGCCTCCCCAGGTCAAAAAACATAAAAACACAAGGAACATTTTGAAATGAACTGAATGAGTCATTACTTAATTACCTAAAACTATTCTAACATTATCTGCACAATGTGCTGGCTATGCACAGAATAAAATATTTTTTCGACAGCATATAAACCATAGTGTTTTATTTTCTTGCCAAATTCAATACAAGTTGCTCAATTTGCATTTGTTCGTAGTTTGTATGTAAGCCATTATACATGAAAGTTGAGCTTTCCCCCATTACACAATGTAATTATCTTTTGGAAATAGTATCCATCATTTACAAAATCATACAAATCTTGAATGTTTCCTTTCATGCAGGTGTATAACTTCATAAATGCACCTAACTTTTCTTTATTGTAACATAAATAAAAAGTTAAACAGCAAAATAATCAGCAGAGCAGCCACCTTATGGTTATTCTACATGGTAACATCTAAATGGGTTTCATGACTCCAGTTACATTTCCTTCTTTTTGACACCAAAACGGCGCTTTAGATTATAACGTTTGACGACCACTGTTGTAGATGTGCTGAAAACCTATTTAAAGATTAACGGTGTCAGAGGCTTTTGTGCGCCAGATCCAAGTCTTTGGAACAACGCTCCAACAAATCACATGTGCACAGTCCATTAAGCACTTTAAATCTCCTTTAAACTACACCTATTTGCACTGGCTTTAGAAGTGTCTGACTTCTATTTGTTTTATCTTCTGGTTGTATTTTAGATGCTACTTAGTCTATTATTGTGCATATGTTTTTATCAGTTATAGTATATGTTGTACTTAGTCTATTTTTTTTTTTCATTTTAGCATATCTTGTATTTTCATCTACCACTTTGTTCCGTACTTGGCCGGTTCGATCCTCAGGTGGGCCCTTGAGTAAGGCCCTTTACACTATACACACATCTATACCTGTAGCCACAAGGGGGCAGTGTCTCAAGCCCGGATAAATACAGAGGGTTGTGTCAGGAAGGGCATCCGATGTAAAAACCTGTGCCAAATAAACATGCCATGATTCGCTGTGGCGACCCCTGAAGGGAAAAACCCCAAAGCAACGTACTTTTACTTTTTTCCGGACTTTGCATTCCTTTAAATGCGCTATAGAAGCTAGGTTGACCTTGACCTATGCAACTGTTAGAATCTGTGGGTCTACAGACTGGACCGACACATTGACGGAGTAAAACAAAACTGTACTTTCTAAGTTTTTTTTTTTGGTCGTCCTAACTTTATGCTGCTTTACTTTCCACCGATGCACCAGGAGAGCTCTCACTTGCCCCCACCACTGTTACTGTTGCCACCGGCCAGAGGAGACATACTTCCCACAGCTGCTTCTGTTCTCTCCACACTTCACTGACCTGCTTCCTGGAGCCCGGCTCTGGAGTTCAGGGCATGAGTGGTGAGGTCTAAAGTGGACTGTCTGTCTAGATGTCTGATTCAGCAGGAACATAAAGCACCCGCCACTCTGGTATGCACCTTAGAAACTTTAAAGGCGCTCTCTGGTGGGTTTGCGGTGTGAAGGTGAGGGTAACCGTGTAGGCAGCGAGGTGAGGGCTGGCTGGCTGCAATGTGAGTACGACAAAGGCTTGTAGTTGAGACTGCAGGGAGGTATTTGGCATGGAGCAGCCTGATTGTAGCTGCATGGATGCAAGGAGTCGGGGCTGCAGGGCTGTTTTGGTTTGCATGGGAACGTGCCCTGGAACAACATCAGAGCTGCTCTTGGGAGGATAAAAGAAAAGAGAGATCCATCAGGTGAGATGTGACAAATGATAAAATGTTCCTGATGATGGGTAACAATACCGTGGCGCCAAGGGGGGTTGTCCTCTCACAGGGGGAGACACAGAAGAGGACGAGTCATTAGTTTTGACAGACTGTAGAAGGAGGCAGGGCTACAGGCTGCGTTCGGATCCAGGCTGATAGTACGCCTCTCCAGACCCATTCTAGCTAATGAGCACTGGGGATCAGAGTGCTGCTCACATCTTAATTCACTCATTACTACTAATACCTATGGACCACCCGGGGCACTTATGAAACCTTCATCGAGGAGAAGATTGCAGCTGCCTCATTAAAAGTACATTTGAAGCTGTTTACTGTCTGAACCTTTTCCTACGCTTCTCAAAGTACTTCTTCTTCTCTGAGACATAAACAGACAGCTGTGTACATGTTCCCTCAGGCGTCCCTGGGTCTGACCTCTGAACCCTACTGTAGACTCTCCATCCGTTCTCCAGAAAGCGCTCTTGCCAGCCCTCCTGCGACTCTCCTTGCCTGAGGCTGTTCCCTCAGTCAGGTCTCACTTGCCCCTCGTTTCACAGCAGAGGTGGGAGGTTGAAATCTTCTATCAGGGTATATAGATTTTTTTTTTTTTGTTGTTTTTTGTTAATCAGTATCAGTATGCTGTAAATTCAATTAAAAAAAAGTATTAATTGCATTTGAATGTTTGCTTCATTCAAACAATTCCTATTCAGGATCCTGTTAGATTCACTGTTTTCTACAGACGGACCGCTTCACTATTTTCAATCATTACCTGGTTTGGACGATGAACAGCCGACAACAGGACCAACACATACTACGAGCATCAGCAGAAGTTGGAAAAGTTAATATAAGAAGACTAAAGTGGAATAACTGACTTGTATTTAGGATCTACATGCTGAGCTCACCAGTTCTGGTTACCCTCGGCCCCCGCCACAGGGTAATGTCATCAGTTTGTCGTCTGTCCGTCCATCCATCTGCAAAAACTTTGAGTAACTTTGAGTTTGAGTGCTAAACGTTTTATACAACGTGGTTATGGAAGGGTACAGTCAGTGTTTCCCGCAGCACTTTCTAGTCAAGGCGGCCACCTTAGCAAACTCGCCCAACCGCCTTGCCAACGGCCTTGCCGCTTTGTTCCAAGCAACAAAAAAATAAGTCCGTCCGAGGGGAAAAAAAAATCCAAATACTGAAGTAGTAATGCATTGTCACGTGCAGGCACAAAGACAGTATTAATGGGACTAGAATGTGACACCTAGTGGTTTAATATATTACTACACCTTGTTTGTCATCCTCGAGGCCCAATTTTCAAACTACGCTATCGGTACGCTATCCGCGCAATGCCTTGACCCCCCCCCCCCCAGCCCTGATGACTCACCACCTTGACTAAGCAATTTTCTGCAGGAAATACTTGGTACAGTCCCTCCCCCTCTGGCTGTACCCCATGTGACCTAACTTTAGATTTTTGTTTTTATTGCAGTGAGTGGTGAGAAACACTTTTTTTTTTATCCTGTTGAATCATGCATCATTTACACATTTGATGTAAGTATAGTATATGCTAATGCTAATGCTAGGTATTGTGTGTATGGTTTAAGGTGGGTAAGATGTACAAACTATCTTTCCCTACGGGGGAAATAAAATGAGTCCACCCTTCAGACTTGTAAAAACGTACAAACAGGAAGACAGTCGTGTAAATGATGTCATCATAACTGTCTTTCTTCATATTCTGTAGAAAGTCGCTGCAGCTTCAACATGATTATAGTGATTTTTGCATCTTTTAATACTTTTTCTGATTCAGTCTTGAAGCATGGATGTGAAATATGTCGGTATGATGGTGACGTTTTTCATGTGAGACGAGGGATGCAGAAAGAGATCCACTTCAAACTCACTCTAAACTGCGACTTTTGTTACTTGTAACATGACCTTTTAAGGTGATAAACATCATGTGTTTGAATGGTGCTGCGAAAAGGATAAAAAAAAATCATCAGTCATTTGCCTCATGGTCCCGTGGGACACAGCACAAGTTGTTGCACTTCACTTCTGTTTGTGTTACCTTTGTGCAAACTTCCTGCCTGAATCCAACTGGAAAAACACTAAGCATCAACAGCGCGATGAAAAGAGTGAATAATAATAGACATATATTGTATAATATCACACAAAATACATTTCTCTATTGTTAAATTAAATATAGTGTCATATCATGTGAGTTAATATTGGGTTTTTTTTTTGGTTATTTAGTCTTGTTTTATTTTGATTATTCAGTTGTAATGTTTCGTTAAACCTTTCACGTATTATAAACACCGAGTTAGCAGAAGCTGAAAACATAAAATATGACTTTTGTAAGTACATTTATTAACGGTTTATGTGCAAATGTATGTGTTACTATTGTCTTCATTCTAGATCCTTTTTTATCAAATAGTATACAGACAGTCCTTGGGTTACGACGTACCCGACTTACGTTATTTGGACTTTACGTACAGTATCTTATTTTTTACTTTATTTGATTAATATGAAGTATACTACATGTATTTGGGTAGTTATTTGGAGATTTAGGGGGTATTTAGGGGTGCTAAAGGGTTAATTCCGACTTAGGCGGAAATCCGGGTTACGTCGATAGCGTAGGAAGGGAACTCGTTCGTAACCCGAGGACTATTTGGTTTTACATGCAGTTCTATTTAAGTTTAGTCCGTTCTGCAGTGGGCACTTAACTTTTTATTTAGTTTTCATGTTTTTGAAAACTTTTATTTTCATATCAATTATTTTTCTCCTCGCCAGTTTTAGTTCTAGGCTTAGTTTTCATTAAGTTTAATAACCCTACCTCATCCTCTAGGCAACTGAGATATTTCTAAAGCCCTCGCTGGCTCCGGTGCACTAATGGGTGAGGGAAGACATACTGACAGCAAGCTACGGTAGAAGTACAGCCCATGCAGCCTGTTTCAGGAAGGGTGCAGCTAATGGATGCCTGAATCTCTGCAGCGCTGTCAGATGGAGAGGAGATGCATTAACAAACTAACAAAAGAGAGTCAGCAAAATCACTTCCTCCACCAGCTAATGATTTGACTGAGACATTTTTTAATGGCTCTCCATCTGTCTGCCGCGCAGCCACGCCAACGTGTTCCATAACTTCCAAGTGTTTGATCAAGGCCTAAAACGCGCAGCAAAACAGGACCGGCGAATTTGTCAACAAACAGTACGCACATGGCAGCTGTAGTAGGGTGTCTACAGAGCAGCTGCAATGACACATATACACACACAGAAACATCCACACCCACACTTTCACTCCTAAGTACGCACGCACACACTCGTAAATACACACAGTTTAGTATTCTGGCCCTACGCGCAGAAACATGCTGTGACGTGTCGGCCTCCCGCTGTCTCACTCACTTGGCGGCTTTTTCTGCCAAAAGAACACAGCGAGGCATCTTCGAACATAAACCCGCCACCTGCCCAAAACGCACACGTAAACATAAAATGCGCACAATAAAATGTGCCTTGCCAAAAGTGCAGCAAACACCTTAGGCTCCAAAATAGATTTAGAGGGGGAAAACAAATTAAAGAAAACTATTTGAGAAGGAAGAAGGGGATTATGTGTGGGGGAAGTAAAGAGAAGCTGGAAAAAAAAAAAAAAAAAAGGGGAGTCCTCTAAGATTTGGCTGATCAGTTAGGTAGATACCGGTCCTCTAGTCCTGGCATGCTTCTTCCCGTCTTGGAACAAAAACACACTTGTACACAACAGTGATGAGCCAATTCCGCCTCTTTTTTCAAGTATCCAAGAACTAGTTCAGCTCCTGAGATTTGCTATCGATTTCAACGGTTTCCTTGTGTTAAAAAGATTTGCTTAAGTATTATGTTTTGCCTGCATTCATATCTCTGAATATCGGGTAAAGGAAAAAGATAGTAGTTTGTAATTAACCTCTAAAACAGGGGTGTCAAACATGCCGCCTGGGGACCAAAACCGGCCCGCCAAAGGGTCCAATCTGGCCCGTGGGATAAAAGAGTGAAATACAAAAATTTTGCTTAAGATAAAAACAATGAAAGATGTTAAAATAATTGTAGGTCAGTTCAATGTAAAGTGGGTCAGACCAATAAAACACTATCATAATAAACTATAAATAATGAAAACCACATTTTTTTCTCACTTTTTTCAGTATAAAAAAGTTAAATTACACAAAAATGTTTACATTTACAGACAAGCCTTTTACAAAAAATGTGAACCTGAACAAATGTCTGAAGAGAATTCAGTGTAATTGTACCAATATTCTTCCTGTTATTAAATATTAGGTGTATTTGTAGATCCACTGTGATCTGTAGCTTATAATGAACATGTGAAAACGAGGCCAAATAATGGCATAAATTGTAAAAATTACACCTTTTTTTCATGTTTTTAAAGGATAGTTTGAAGATATAAACATTTTAATGATACAATTTTACTGTTTTCACACTAAAACATGGAAATTACACATATTACTGTGGAACTGACATCATTTATAGATTATTATGTTATTATTTATACACTTCAGGTCATACTGGGCTGGATGTGGCCCCGGAACCCACATGATTTTGACACCCCTGCTCTAGAAGAAGGTCAGGTGTAGTGGATAATCGCTTTAATGGTGGCCTTTTTCATGAGCTGCTTCCAATCATTTCCCAATTACTCTTAAGAGAGCCAGTAACTGGTTTTATTGGGGTAATGACCACCTGTGCGGGAGGCAAACAGCAGTGCAGTCTGGGAGGCTTGTTTCTGCTTGCATGGCAGATATGACAAACACCCGACACCTCCTGACCTCTGAATTGCTGGACGCTAGATCTTCTAGGTGCGGCCACGGGGCGTAGATTGTGTCGGCCCGCGCTCTGGTCAACCCCCCCACCCCACCCACAGTCCCACCAGGAATGCACGTGTTAACGCACAAGCAAAAACACTTGAGTTCAGGTATTTGCGGGTTACGTGGATGTTACCGACACTGAGCTGAACCAGAACAATCTGTCTCTGTGAAGCATCCATCACATGCGTGTCAGAACAGCACAATACCACTTTGCTGAAATGCAACAGTGTTAGACAAGCCCAGTGTTGAGAAAGAGTGCGATCGAGGTAACCCGAGTCAGATCTTTTTCTGAACATCCTATTATGCCAGAATTCCGGAGATAAACTGATGCCACACAATATCAACGTTATGCAACCTCTTTATTTATGCAAAGCAAACGCTAAAAACTCAATAAAAAATAAAAAAGCTCTGAAAACTGCCTTGGATCATTATGGGGTGTCACTTCAGCTGAAAACATAATGACTTCAGGATGCTCCGGGCTAAAATTCCACAGTTACAGTCCTGAATGAGTCCCTTTACAGAGATGAATTACGTTGGCGGGTCAAAAGTCTGGGGAATCTGATGGTGACATTTTTAAGGGAAAATCGGTTTAGTCAGAGATAAGTGGGTTTAGCTCAAAGAAAGGCCCAGTTCACTTCCAATAAGTGACGACATTCAGGTCTAATGAGTCATGGTCGGGGTCTGCTGATGACTGACATGATGGTTAATGAGACAGAGACAGGCATGAGACGTTCAGGCAAACAGGAAACCGTAAGTAACCTCAGATTTCAAAAGCTCTGACAGAAGTGAGTGTGTTACAGTTGAGGATTATCATTTAATACCACGCTCATAGTACCCATGCTGCACTGAAAGACTTGTTACACATTAGTTCAGCTGCACTGTCCATCAAAAAAGAAAAAAAAAACAGCAAAGTGTTTGGTAATCACTTTATCAGATCAGTGACATTTGTAAATATTTAACAATTTTCCAGATTTCCTGGCTTTGTTGTGTCTAAAAACAAAAGGTTTTCTTCACATTAAAGTGTCTGACAGCTCAGATAATTCTACTTATTTATAACAAATGTATGACTGGTAATAATCTCAGAAAATATTCAAGTATGTCATTGAATTGTCATGTATTATTTTCCTAGAATAGAACGTGTTTTTGTACATTTTTACCCCTCAAGTGGCACTAATCTGCTCTCAGAAGCGATGAGCTGTTAAAAAAAAAAAAAAAAAAAAGGGAAAACTGCTAATTATTTAACAATGAACACAATCATTAGGTGCAGCTCTCATCTGAGTGTTGGGATCTTGAAAGAGGAAGGTTAAGAAAGGTCTGGGTAAATGTGATTATGTAAGCGGGTGAGTGGCGTGCCAGCATTAGTCCGTGGAGAACTGACGCAAACCATTTCGTATATCATGCTGACTGATGCTACATCCCAGGCCACTTCCTAAACACACAACAAAGCTGCTGAAGAGTATGTAAAGTGAACAGCTAATAGCATACCTGCAGGGGTGAAGAATAAAATCCAGTGAAACTCACTGCCTCACACTGTCGTTTTGTCTACCGGGCCGTTTCCTATGCTTCAACTGCCAACAAGGCAGCAGACCTGTCAGTCTGCCTAGACAGGTTCCGCCTCTCTCATGTCTGCAGCCGGTTCCAATAACACAACACCGATCTTCCCTTCTCTGTCACAGTCATGTGAGATGACAGCATGAAACTTATGAAATTATATTTTGCCTCGCTCGGCATCAAATGTCCCAGTTCAGCAATGTAGGTCATAAACTGACACCTCCAGCAGGTTCCCCATTTAACCCAGTAGTGGAAAGAGCAGTCCAGGACATTAAAACATCACTGACGTGTTAATTCAAAAATGACATTTAGCCTTAAATCCTTTTCCCACAACCTCTACGTAAAGCACGTTCACACACACACACACATTAAAACTGAAGTGTATTGTCCGGATAAGTCTGTTGTTTATGTAATCTCTGTGAGACTCAGGTGCTTTTTCTGTCAATAAAAAGTTCAGTTCCACTATCAAATGTTTACCCTGGAGGGCATAAATAGAGATTATTATGCAACTTTTCCAACTGTGTTCCAACATACTTTTTTTTTTCCCGCTGAACAAGTCATAAACTAGAAAGTGTCCTATTTATGTGATTTTCATGATTTAAAAACAAAAAAACAAACAAAAGATAAGTCATTCAAAAACACTTCAATATCAGCCTGTAAGTGACACTGATGCAGGGTGGCAACGACTGATAAATTATGTTATTTTCTCATTTAATTTGTTGGTGTCTGGAGTGTAAATGTCAATCAGTGTTTCCCAAAACCCAAGATAACATCCTCATATGCCTTGTTTAGTCCACAAACCGAGATTATTCCGTTTACAGTCACAACAAAGTGAAAAAAAAAATAGAGAATGTTCACAAATAAGAGGAAGAAATAAAACAATTTGGACTTTTTTTTCTCTTTAAAAATGCCAAATGCAATGTAATGTAAAAAAAAAAAAAAAAAAAATCACTCAAACTGACTAACTGTTAGAGTATAAATGATTTAAAACACGCTTGTCATAAATATTCTTTGCTTTGACCTCTACTATTATGGTTGTGTTAGAGGACAGAAGCTGTCCACACATGTTTTTGCTGGTCTGTCTAATTCCCCATAATGAAAAGTGTTGGTTAATTTGACTGAATTATAGACCTGGACATGTTTCCATCCTAAGCCCAGTAAATTATTTGTGGTTGACATCCAGTTAAGATCCAGTGAGAGAGGCTACAGCAGCAGCTCAGTGAACAGAGGTAATTTTCGGCATGTTTTTATCCCCATTCCCACGTTCTTCTCCCGGGAACTTTGGGGTTTCCATGGAAACAGATGAATTCCCGGGACAACTCTGCTCCTGCCAGCTGAGTCCCCCCACCTCCCCCCCTTCTCCTCCTCCTTCTGCCCCCACGTGTACCAGGGGGACTAAAGTTTTCAGCCCATTAGAAATATTTCCCCTGAACTTCTGGAAAAGCTTCGTAAACTTAAAAAAAAAAAAAAAAAAAAAACACCAGATACGACGTGTCTTTAAAAGGTCAATAAATTAAAGTCAACATAACAAACACAGATGACGTGGAAGTTTTAATCTCTAAAGTACATTCACCTTGACATGTTGGATGTTTTTTTTTTGTTTTGTTTTGTTTTATTCCTAACTAGTCCTCAGCCTACACGTTAGTAAACTTATTAACCTTTAATGAGGCTGGAGACATGTTCCCATGCGTAAAAAACCATTCATCAACAGTGCGTAAAATGAAATTTCCTTACCGACACACAGACAAATTACATCCAAACAGACTAGCATCTTCCTCTTGGTACAAAAGGAACTCTCCTCCTCAGGTTTGGAGAGGAAATGTTTTCCAGCTCCGTTCTCCTTTCCCTCCCCGGATCCTCCGCTGTCAGTTAACCGCAGCTGGTGGTCTCCGTCCCGGGGCAGCGTGTTGCTGTGGGTGCCGGTGGAGTTGAACTTCTGCATGTCCTCAGCTTATAAATTAACAAGAAGGAGACACAAAAAGTTGCTGTAAAGAGGCAAAAGTAAAAAAAAAAAAAAAAAAAAGTAGCAGGAGGAGGAGGGGGGG
>JAPSES010000069.1:7409039-7420098 GCA_029822895.1 Maxillicosta whitleyi | reverse complement strand
TGAGCTTCTGCTGGGGGGGACATTAGAGGAAACAAACATATTAGAATAATAAAAAAAAAAAACCTCCTGAAGTGAATTTAATTCTGCTTCTAGTGGGAGAAGCTGAAATGCACTCAGACTGGCTGGGTTTTACTCTGAATTACACGATTCCCGCAGCAGTCGAACGTAATATTCAAGTGATTAAGGGCTTTTCCTTTATTCATGTGCACTGATAAAGTCGGCATTAGCAGCTTATTAACATTGCTTTAATAGACGTAATCGTACGGCTAGATGATGCACTGATATGAGTATTAGCCCCTCTCCTCCCCTCCAGACCCATCCCTCCCTCGCCCCCCCACCTCCCCCCTCCAGGCCTACAGTGTGCAGACAAAGGCACACCCCTCCCACACACAAACGTTTAGGTGGCCACAGGTCTAGTCTAGCAGAGAGGGCTCAGCAGGGCGGATAATGGTGGGCCGGTGAGAAGGAGCACCAGGGGGTCTTCGGCTGCAACAAGGAGAGAAGATGGAGAACAAGGAGTGAGACGTGCTCACAGAGAAACCAAAATAACCCGACAGAGAAAGAGGCGACGACAAACAAAGAGAGAGAGAGAGAGAGAGAGAGAGAGAGAGAGAGATGTGACTACAGAATGAAGAAGAGAGCGGTGGGACACCTGCGACTGGGAGGGAGGGGTTAGTGGTGACAAACACAAACACTGGTGGTCACGTGACAAAGCCAAGTCATACCTGGGTACGCCGGGTGGGACGCGGGCCGGCCGGGAAGGGATCTGTGGGGGGGCGCTGAAGGGGTCCTGGTGGCTGTTAAAAGCGTTGATGGGCGGACCCGGGCGGGAGGGGATCGGGGGAGCGCCGAAGGCAGGCGAGGGGTTGAGTGGAGCTCCGAAAGCCGGCGCGGGGTTCATGGGTGGTCCAGGCGTTGGGCCCCGGACGGCCGGAGGTCGACTGGGGGGCGGGGCGGTGGCAGGAGGCGGCCTACGCTGGGGGGTTGGACTGAGAGGAGATATTTGAAATTAAAGTCATGCGTGGGGATAATCACCTCGGAAGCTGCCGCTCAGCGTCCTGTGGAGGTCAAAGCCACGTTAGGAGCTCCGGGGCTCGACGTGAGGACAAAGAGGAGACCGCCGGTGGGAAAAGGAGCGAGTGACGAGGGTCCGGGTCAGGTCCCTGAAGGGGACATCTGCGGCTGGAACATGTGGAGGCCTCGGGCGGACTGGAATGTCATGATTCCATCATAAACTAATCTGAATATCATTACAGATACGCAGATAATTTACGGGAATATTTTTATTTATCTTTATTTAGCTCGGCTGATGAAGGCAACCGTCTTTATCTGATGCAGACTTGTTTCAGACGGAGGCCTTTATCTGATTTCCTCTGTGTATAAGTGGAAATGATCATATTTAGTGTGAAACTTCACACCTCCTCGACTGTTGCCAGTTCAAAATAATCTCATCAGATTTTATTTACATAAAATCAAATCATAACAAAAGTTCTGTCGTGACACTTTCCACATGTCGTACTATTGTTTTTAAATGGTCTAAACATTATAGATTCATAGTTCCCTCTACATCTCCAGGCCACTATTAGTTTATTTAATTTGAGGACATTTTAATAATCAACAATCAGAACTCAGAACTGTTAATTAACAGTCATTAGATTGTTGTTTTTACTTGTTTTAAACTGTACTCATGTCACCGTCTGAGTATTTTCATCAAAGTGATGGTTACAGTTACATTGTCTGTCGTGTTCTGGAGCGTTTCAGCCAATCTGTGGATCACACGGGCTCATGCCAGCGCCCCCTGGTGGTGGGATATGCATCAGTCTGTATAACACGGCTCTGTTTACCGCATGTTATTGAGGTAAACGGAGTAAAGGAACTAAACTGAGCACATGGTTTTGTTTTTCTGAAGAACATCAGTCAAGGCATCAAGTCCACACTAAAAAAAATAAAACTGTTCAGTTAAATTCTGTCCAAAAATTATTTACATTTTGTCCAAAATTACATCAAACTATTCTACACTTTATACGCACACCTTCACCGTAGTGGTTCATGATGAAATGTCACAGTTACGATGAATGTACAACGGGTTCCTACAGGTTTTTAAGAGTTCAATTTAAGACTTTTTAAGGATTTAATGCCCGTTTGACAGCCAGACCCGGAACAATCTGTGACTCCTAGAATTGAGGAAAATGTAAGTATTTAATCCAAATGTTCGGAGTCATTTCTCATCGGCGACTTTAAAGTTAGTGATAATTCATTCCAAATTTCAATATAAATTGTCAGATTGGAACAGATGGAACAGAGGCAACTAACGTTACGTTTTTTTAGTAGAGAACGAATCTACGGCGACATAACTTCAGACCTACCATATCCAATCCAAAACCTTTTACAAACTTTTTTAATGTATTAAAAGCAGATTTGTACTTTGAAGGCATTTAAGACTTAAGACCTGCCCTGTGTACTATTATGAAGAGAAATGTACTAATGAAGTTAAAGAATTATATTATAATAATAATAATAAAAAATCAAACTTATATAGCGCTTTGTTGGACACTCAAAGACGCAAAACAAAGAGAACAGAAAAACAATTAAAACAATTACAATTAAGCAAAAGCCAATTTAAACAGATGAGTTTTTAGAAGTGTTTTGAAGTTTTCTACTGAGTCTCAGTTCTTAATGGGTTGTGGCAGTGAGTTCCATAATAATTCTATATATAGTTACTTTGTTGGGAAACATGTTTTACCAATATCATATTTAACCAACATATTTGTTTAAATGAAATTACTTACAATCATCACATACATTTTGATTTGGAACATCCGAAATTAGTAAAGAAAAAAAAAATTTACAAACAAATCATGAACATGTCAGTGTGAGCCTGAACTGAAGGCACAGGTATGTTATTTGGACTTTACTGCCTGTTTTAGTTTGCGTTTGTAACTTAAAGCGTGGACTTTGCAATGAGAAGCACAACGTAAATAAACATAATTCACTGACTTTTCACATGTGTGTGATGTATATGAACTGTTTTAGTCTAATGAGGTGCATTCACTGTGATTCTTCAAATGTCTTATCAGTTATTTTCTAATATTTTTGCCGAACACTGCAGATGACTGTTTGTTGGGACACAACCTTTCTTATCCACACAGGACATGTGGGGGTGGGACTGACACCGACAGATGGACGTGTTTCTCTTTGCTTTGAAGCAGAGGCAACTGGGAGATAAATGTACTCGTGTTAACTGATTAATCACAAATATCTGCTTTGAAATTTTTTTTAAAGTACCGCATTTTGCGGATTATAAGTCACAGTTTATTTTCATAGTTTGTCCGGGGGTGCGGCTTATACTCTGGAGCGACTTATGTGTGAAATTCTTAACACATTATTATATCATTTCACGTTATTTTCACACTAAACCACCAGAGGGCGCTCTAGGCCTGTGTTGATCATTTCAACATTGGCACTAACTGACGTAAGTGACGTAGAAGAGGAAGCCCCGCCTCTTACCCAAAAATGCGACTTATATATGTCTTTTCCTTCTTTATTATGCATTTTACGGCTGGTGCGACTTATACTCTGGAAAATACTGCAATAAAAACCACTTTTTCTACATACAGATGCATATAAATGGTTAAATGGTTTCCACTTTGACTCATAATCTGGAAAATACGGTACATAATAAAGTAGCTAGCTTGGAAAATTAGTGATCCAGAAAACGGAAATCCTGGAAGGGCAGTGTCAAGCTTTGTGCATCCATCTTTTTTTATGTTCTTGAACGACTAAGGCTGTAATTAATGCATGTGATGGACACGTGCCTTTCCAAATACAAAGATAATCACATAAAAAGTTGAAAAATCCTGAACTTAAGTAACATTTTAAAGACTGCCATTACAACAGGACATGAAGGTGTTTTCATGTTCTTACTAGAAAAGTGTCACAAAAAAAAAAAAGTACACATGAACTATCCGTGGCCCTTCGAGGCGTCCCGTCTTACCTGGCCTCTTGGATCCAGGTGTCATTTACGGGCGGGGGCACCGGGGTGGAGATGGTGTTGGCGCTGATGTCACCGATAATGTTCAGCGCTTCCTTGAGTGCGTGATACATGCGGAGCATTTCATCCCGACGCTGCGCCTGGTCGGCCGACTCCTCCATTAGACTGTTTTGGTCTCCACAGGAGTAGAGGTAGGCCAGCAGCTCCGAGTGGATGAAATCCTTTGACTGGATGAAAGACGAGAAAACACAAACAGTGGCAATTAAAAACGAGCACCGACGAACCGAGACCGAGATCTGAGGGCGAGGGGCGTTCGTTCGTTCGCTCCTGTAAGAGAAAAAAACCTGTAAAACCCTTGTGTGTAACGGAGTCTACAGCTGCCGGATTACTGGAAGACATAAAGTGAGCTCATACGGATAATAAAACGTAACAAATGGACAGTGGAAAGTCCCTGTGAGCACGTGTCGTAAATTTTCTTAATTAGTGTCTTTTAAGTTTAAGACCCGGCGTAAAAGTGAAATACACGACCAGCGCCGCTTTTCAAATAAACATCATCTGCTTGTTTGTGGCCGTGATTATTTGGACAAAATGAATGAATAAAAAGACGAATATGATCAATGTTTAGAAGCCTTTAATAACGCTCGGTCTTGGTTCATGTACAGTGGTGGAAAAAATTATTAGACTACCCCTTGTTTTCTCCAGTTTCTTGTTCATTTTAATGCCTGGTCCAACTAAAGGACAAATATAATAGCTCATAATAGTTCGATTTCAGAGCTGATATCTATATATTTTACATCAACAAAAACAGTGCTTTTATTCATTCCATGTTTTCTTTTCTGTCTGTTTTAGTCACATGACACACACAGGAGTCAATATTAGTTTGCACAACAATTGTTTGTGATGACTTTTAATAGTCTAATAGTTTTTTTTCTGTGACTACGTTAGAAATGTATGTGAAAAAAAAGGCTACTGTGTCTCCTGATGACGGCTGAACTTACACTATTGATCATGAGATGCATGATGGTTTTGGGAACGAGGTCTCTGATGGATTTGTTGATGATGCCGATGTATGAATCCACGAGGTTGCGGATGGTTTCCACCTGCCGCTCCAGCTGCGGGTCCATGGAGAATGTGTCTGCGGGAGCGGCTTCTTCATTTTCCACCTGATCACGGCGACAGGATGAAAAAGGAAATACACTGTAAACTGTGCAAATCGATTATGTTGTGAAGCGAGAAAGACGAATTAAGTGCATTAATAAATAAAGGAATATCATTGACGCTGTGACTCACCGAGGTCTTTAAACCCACCCACGTACCTGGTCCTTTTCCGGATAAACCCCTGCCCTGAGGAATGACGCTTTCCAGCTATCCACATCCTCTTGAGAATCGCAAGCCAGTTCTATTTGGCGAAGATCCTTGTACACGTTCCTGCACAGATAAACAAAAAACAATCATGTGTTTGTGATGACGCCCATGGATGAATAGAATTCAAGAGGAAAACCTGTTAGAAAAGAGCAGACGCACAAACGCAGCGTCCATATTAGGTCATACACAGGGTTCCTACAGGGTTCTACCAGTTAAATTTAAGATATAAGCTGCAAGATATTGGAAAAAAAATGACATTGCATTGACTTTTTTTTAACCCTGCACTATATATATATATACACACACACACACATATATATACATATTCAGGAGGTTATAATAGCTGCATGGTGCCGACGTAAATGGTAAATGGTCAAACAAATTATTTGCTTTTCCTGTCGTCGTGGCAACAGGTGGAAGATGCTGTCGACACAGAATAATTCCAGATAATGCTTTTTTCAAGTCTTCATTTTCAGGAATTCTCTTCTGTTCGTCGCTCATTTTTCAATGTTGTTACCAGTGATTCGCTCCATGTGCGGGGGCGGGGCCTGCTTCGGCAAACAGATTAAGAACAGTGGTGATTGGTGGAAGACTGTGTGCAGTGTGGGACAGGTACCCTGTCCATTTGCCTCCTACGTTGCAGGACTTGTGATGCAACTACTGCACATTGCGATGCTAAAACGATGCTATTTTTTGCGAGTTTAATGCCTATTTCACAGCCATACGGGGGAAAATGTGTTTATTCCAACTGTATTTATTTCCACTAATGCCTTGATTCCTACTGTTCTGAGTCGTTTCTCATCAGGGGCTGCGAAGTTAGCAATAACTGGTTCCTATATTCAATATAAATTGTCGGATTGGACCCGAGTTGACTGATGTTACTTTCTTTGCTGCCTGGACATTTGGACACAATACAGCGAATAAGTTTATAGCAACATATTTTAACCTACATTATCAAATTTAACACTTTTTAAACACTTTTTTTTAAGGTATTAGTTGCAGATTTGTCGATTCAAGTCTTTTAACACCCTGCTGGAACCCTGTATCCAACACATATGGTGTTTAACAAATGTATTAAAAACTTCATAGTTTATCAAAATTTCAAATTAACATTTTCATTGTTATTCATTAACAAAAATGACCATTTGAAAAAACAAATAGTCCCTTGTTCACAAATAATGACCATAAATGTCCATATTAATGTGTCTGCCTTTGGTGCAGATAACAGTTTTAATTTTTGTTCCCATTGTTTTTATGTAGTTTTACACAGAAATGAAAGATAATAACTAGAATTGTACAACTTCATAAAAAAAATAGTAATTTTCTGCTGCATTTTCCTTTGGATTTTTGGAAAAATATTAAACTAAAATGTATGGATAGCAACAATAGTTCTATTTTATCATTTAAGATATGGTTTTGATAAAAAGATCTTACATATACTGGTGGATTAACCTTTATAGAAACATAAAAAGATATTTAGTTAAAACAGAAATACTGTTAAATTATGTCAGCAGTGGAAAACACCTTATACTGGGTGGAGGTGGGAGAATACATCTGTTAAACACTGTAACTGCTGAGCCACTAATCCCATCAGTAAATGTAAATAATTCAGATAAAATTCAGTTTATCAGCTTTTTAGCAGCATCCCATATGATACAGATGCTTGTTTTTACAATCAGTTAATGACATATTTTACTGTTTTGATTTTACAACCTTTTTATTTACTCCCAGCTATTATGAACCTAAATGGAACATGAGAAAATGCCTTTAAATAGGGTTAAATTATGTCAGCAGTGGAAAACACCTTATACTGGGTGGAGGTGGGTGAATGCATTTGTTAAACACTGTATTTAACAAACACTTACCTCTGTTCAGTGTTGAAAATTGCAAAAATGTGTTTTGTCGACATAAAGCCTTTCTCCACATCTCTGAGTTTGAGGTTATCCAGAGGAAGCATGTACTTCTTTTCTTTTTCCTGGCATGAAATGATCAGAGACAAAAAAAAAAACAAAAAACATTTAACAGCAGGTTTGCATTTAAAAAAAAAAAACAGGCCAACTTTAATCTGGGATACAAAAGATGTTGTGTCTACAGAAACTGAATATTGTGGATATTTTTGAGTGAAAGAGGAGCAGAGCAGCGCTAACGCTTTCCCATCAGTGACGAGACATGATGGTATGTATTTCCTCTGCGGGGACGACCACCGAGAGACGAGCATGATGGGGAAGGAGGAGGAGAAGAGGAGGAGGAGGAGGAGCATGAGGGAGTTGTTGGGGGGGAATCGGGGGTGCCAGCTTTCACTGTTGAGCAGACACATCTGGAAGCATTTACGTTTGCGCTAACACTGAGCGGCGCAGACCCAACAGTTACATCACTCGCAGTCGCACAATCCCCCACCCCCACAACTCGCACACACACAAAAAGGGCAACATACTTTACAGCACGTGCAAAGACAAACAAACATACATGGGCTTCGGTGAAATGAACAAACATGGTATAGGCCGTTGGTAAACACACATTGATGATTTTATAATGCGCGAGGATTTATGTGGACAAGCGCCTACACACACACACACACACACACACACACTTGTACACACAATCACACCCCCCTCCGGCCCCCGTAACCCAGTACGATTTCCTGCAAATTCCAAAGTCAGATCCCGGCTGGAACATTTCAGCCCGCCTGCCACGTCAGTTTGCCTCCACCATCCTCCCTTTCTCGTTCTCTTTCTCCCGCTTTACTTTTTCGCAAGAGAACACGTCCGATACTTATTCTTCTTCTTCTTCTAAAAAAAAAAAGTCCTATCTTGAAGAAACTAAGTTGGAGTCCAACTAAGAAGGATCTGAAGTACTTTCTTTTTGGCAGCCTTTTTATTTCATCAGAGAAAAGGACATGACTGAGGCCTTGTGAAGCGCATCAAGTGGTGAGTTAAGGCGGCAACAATTAAACTCATTTATGTGTTTTATGGACTTTTGAGGGACAGATTCTCTATTGAGTTGAGTCGGTGCTTTAGACGGAGATTAAAATCGAGCGATGTAATTATCCCGACTGTTTATCAGTGCGGTGACAGGCATACAAAACCGACTGCCGAGTGCCGTCTTCGCATATACGCTTTGAAAAAGAAAAAAGGACTTCAAATATAAATCATTTGTGGCGTCTGTGCCGCGTGCATGCAGTTATTTCACTGAGGACGACTTCCACTCCGTCCAGCTTCATTTGACCTGTTGTAGAAGCTTGAATAAAGTGCAGTTTTAACACAATGTTCGTTAAAAGGAGCGCGGTAAGCGTCCGTAGAGGTCAGTCGTCTAAACGTACGTGGCTTTATTCGTGCTTCTCACTGAGCTAATGTTTGCTTTCTCTGCCTCCTGTGCTGACGTCCTAGGTTAGCGACCTGCAGCCGCACTGACCTCAGGGTCCTTCCTCCCGCCGCAGTCCTCCTCACCCCCCCGCCTGCCCAGTGTTCAGACTACCTGTTCATCAGGCTACAGCTGAACAGTAGTCTGCACATTGGTTAGGCTGGGCAGGGACACTCACACCTGGAACTACAGTGCGGTGACGGCGGCGGATTTCGTCCTCTCACCTCCTCGTCTTTGTACCAGGACAGGGACTCCGCGGTCAGGACGAACCAGTACTCCTTAGAGCCTCCCTTCATGATGCTGATGTTGATGGTCAGCCAGCCTTTCCGGATCACCTGCGCAGGAAGTAGAAGGAGTCGAAGAGGGAGAAAGGGGTACCGGGAAGACCAAGGAATACGGTTTATCAGTGATGCAATAGTGGAAAAGAGGTCCTGTTTAAATCTGTCGTACCATATTTACTGAAATGTGACTAAAACTAATAAAATCTTACATGCTTACCTGCTAGGTCACTGTGAATTGGGTTGTTTTTTTTTGTGTGTGTGTTTTTTTTTAAATATATATATATATATAAAAACACATATGTCTAATAAGATGTCAAATATACACGTAGACACAGAAGCATGGGTTAAGTAAATAAGAGGCACAAAGTGGTTATTGGACATTAACACATGCCGCGACACATACTGCATGTACGCTAGAGCATAAGAGGGGTTTAGTAAAATGCTCAAGGAAGATGCAGTCCTTGTTCTTTTTCATTCAACTGAAACAAAATCCTTAAAAACAACAAACAGGACCAGATGGTGTCCAGACCATGCTCGCCCTGACACAAGAGTCAAAGACCAAGGGTCGGCGGTGGTATGTTAGTGTCATTCCATCAGCACAAGTTAGTCCGAATAATGTCAGTTAACAAAGATCGGGGTTAGTAGGATTAACGGGACTCAGATATACAAGGGGAGGATGAGTGGTTGAGTACGTGAGTAAGTGTGTACGAGAGGCGAGTGCAAAAGGAAGAGCGGCAGAGAACATAAAATGCATGAACAATAGACTAAAAGGGTTAACGGGGTTAAAGAAGGTAAGAAACGTATATGTGTCTGTAAAACTCTGGAGTGCAGAGGGGTGAAAAATAGCAGACTAAGTGTCATTTTCCAATCACTCTGAGGGGGGGAAAAGAAAAGCCATGCGTTTTTTTTTTTTTTGGAGGAGTCCTTTTAGCTACAAAACGTCTCCATTTTATCCGCATACATGCCGGGCATTTTAAGTACAGTCAGAAACGTGATCTGTGAAAAGTGTGCTCTTGCGCTGGGTTTCACAGCCTGCTTTAGACCTTTCTCCTGCACTCCCTCTCCATTCAACAGACTAAAAAAAGGTTCATTAGTTCAAAAAGCGCCAACATAAACACAAGTGAGGAGGAAAGAACAAAGGAGCTACACTGGTAGTTTGCCTTGGCGAGGAAATAATTTTAACTTCTCAGAAGGAAGGAAAAGTTTTATGTCCCCTGTATTAATTTCAGTTGAAAATGTTACAACCTTGGAGGCTATTGCAATAAAGGAACAAGGAGATGTGTCACATTAGATGGTGTTATTCCTGCCCTACGTGTCATAAACAGTTAAATGCATCTTTTTTTTTTTTTTTTGGAAATAATGTTAAAACAAAAACTCAAATGAGAAACAAACAAACAAAAAAAAATCAAATGTTGTGATTGGTTTTTCAGTTTTTTCACAGTCGCTTTGGTACATTTCCCAGATCAGAATTGAAATTCCCAAAACTACTTAATTCAATTGTGTCACATCCTCACATAAAAAAATGTAAATACTGTAGGATGACTTTATTTGAATTTGCTATAGGCCTGTTTTGTTTATTGTTCTGATAAGTTTTGTTAAAAAAAAAAGTTGTATTTTCTTCATTTTTCTCTGCGTTGGCTGCGTGTCAGTTTAACTGTATCTGTGTTCTCATGTTTGTCTAATGTTTATTGTGATCAATTGTAACTGGAATGTCAGTTTCCTAGTTTTGGGATTAATAAAGTACTTCTTCTTCTGATGATGATGATATTATGACAATTAACTTTAATCTGAGCTTTTATGAACATATACATGATCAGTGAATTAAATATGGGAAAATATCTTATTATTATTGGGGAAAAAAAGGCAAAATAAAGGGGATAATAAACTGCTCAGCCAAAAAAAAAAAAAAAAAGTCACACGTACAATATTTGACGTCACCACCTTTGGTTCTGTTTGCTAACTGCACCAATAGTTCTGATCCTTCTATGGGTCAGTACTGCAGTGGTTCATAATGTTGGAGCTGGAACAGGTTATTTCAGTCTAACTGCAGTAAGTGTCCTCT
>JAPSES010000069.1:7379584-7393411 GCA_029822895.1 Maxillicosta whitleyi | reverse complement strand
ACTTTTCTATAGACGTATCTTCAATAGTTATGGAGCTAGATCCTGAAGAAAACCACCATTAAAATGTGGATTTGTTATTTTTTTTGTTAGAAGCATGTAATTCACATTTCTGTGGGTATGTTTACAGTGTCAAGAATCTAATAAAATAGATAATAACAAAATATGTGGGGGAACTGTGCTGCTTGACGGAGGTTTGCGCTCTCTGAGTGCTTTTCTAGTTTTTTATGTTTGACTCAGGCGACACGGATCCAAACCACAACACAATGTTGTTTACTGTTATGGCCCAAGCTCTGTTTGTAGTGTCACTAATAAAAACATGACTGTTTTTGTCATTTGTGGGTAAAACTAACAATTAGGATCCCCCTTTTTTTTATTTTAACTTATCAAATTAATGAATTACCTGACACATTACTTATTTAATGCGATGCAGTCCTATTATTAAACCTAATTATTAATGTGACATTAAAGAGCTGATGGTTTGACGAATGTGAATTTTCTCTAGCACAAACCCTGGGTGCCCTGGCGTAGCTTGCAAAATGAGAGAGAATTCAATCCATAGAAACGTGTGCAGACATGAAAGTGTTATGTGTGCTTTACAGTGACGCCCGTGGCCTTTACCGTGTGGGGAGTAGACCCTCAGGTTAATTGGTATGGGAGAGATGCCTTTGTTGGAGCCTGTTATCCTGTCGGTTTCCGCCTCAATTTCCATCCGCACTTCATCAAAATCCACAAATTTCTTCCCTTTGCAGTGTAGGAATTCAGCATATTCTGCACAAGGAGGCACGGCGATAAAGAAAAGGAGGGTAAGAGAGACAAAGAGAATATTAAATTAATGAGATTGAAGGTTCCCAAACAGCAGTGAGCCTAGCTTGAGGCGTTGTAGCTGAAAGGCCATACGCAGGCCAACAATGAAAGGACATGTGATGTGGCACTCTCACCTGCTATATTGTTGACCAGCTGCAAAATGAGAGGTCTTCGGGTGACGATGCCTGATCCACGAGGAAGAAAGTCCCTGTGTATGAGACGGAAAAAGAATCATAAATGCCAGAATTGAAGGGGATAAAAGGAAGAAGAGGGAATTTAACAATACGAGGGCAAGATTGGGTAAAAACGGGCAGAATAGAGCGAGATAAAAACAACATAAAGAGGGAAGAAAGAAAGAGACGAGAAGGAAGGTTTAATTATTCAGCTTTACCACAGCGTGACCTCCGCCAAATTGATGGGCACGGGGGGATTTCACGCCTCCAACACGTCACAAAACTAATCAAATGTGACAAACCCACTTTTATCTCATCGTTAAGAACTTTACAGATCAATTTATGCACACCCACTTACGCTGTTATTTAGAAAATGGTCCCTGAAATAGAATTAAATGTCTGTAAAATAGGACGACAGCTAGTTTTCTTATGCGTGAATTTGATACAGACTGTGATGCACGTCCATGATTTGTAATTATGAATTTCTATTTATTCGCAGGCAGAACACACAATAGACACTTTGACCCATACATCTTAAAGTAGTGATAATTAACGTTTTTTTTTTTTTTTTTTAACAGAATTATACATTTTCAAACATGTCCCTGTGCTCTACATTAACTGTAAATGCTCTGCTTGGGTCTGAATTCTTCATTAATTCAACTCCACAGGTCCACCTTCAACCCTATTTCTGTCTAATGACACCAGAAATGTCATTTTTGACACTGGCCCTTTAAATGCAAATGAGCCACTTCACGCCCCCAACCCCCTCCAGATTGTTGGCTGTGCTTTCTGCTCCGTTCAGCCACTTGCGTTCGTTAATACAACCAACATTTTAGGTCATCGGCTCAAAAGTTTGGACACGTTTTTAGTTTTTACAACAACCGCTGTTGCTGGTAAATAATTACGGTGCACCATGAGAAATGTTTGTCAGAAGTCTTGACCTTATATGTGCAAATGTCGTGACGTAACGAGTTATAAAACGTAACAAATTAAGAAGGTAGTTGAAATGGGTTGTAGAAATCTACTAAAATCTGCTAAAATTAATATAAAGATAGTTTTGCAGCAGCTGGAGGGTTCAAATACACAAATAAATGTACCAAAGACTAATAAAAGTGGGTTTAGATAAATATGACCCCTTTAAGATAATACAACGTACTAGCAACAGAGCTTGTCATTTCATTTCATCATCATTGGAGCTACTAATGACCACATTTCCAGTTTGGAGGAAATGCTTCATAATTACCAGATCATATAGAGACTATAATACTATAAACTGAGACTAAATTTTGTAAATTTGACTTCGCTAATCATTTCAGTAATATCTTCTAAATGATAATACGCATTCTGTTTGAGGTAGAATTGCCTTTTTATGGCTGCAATCATTTAGTTACGAAGGAAATTGCCAATTGATGAATGTGCTCACGCCGCTCTGTGGGTCTATTTTAAGAAAAGGGTCTTAGTCCAGCTGGCCACTTGTCAGAGTTTGAATGCCTCATTCAACCACATCAGCCTCTCCCCTCCAAGTCGTGACATTGTCTTGCTGGACACATTTCTAAAATGGGTTGCGTGAACCCCTAACACAATGCAATGCAGAGTAAATAAACACTGACAAATGTTTTTTTGCAACGGTGCATTATTGAGACACAGGCTATAGGAAACAAGAGCTCTTTCGCAGTCGGCTCACTTGTTCTTCTTAAAGTGACAGGGTACCTGAGGAATTTTTTAACCACATGGCTGAAGTTGCTTAGTCAGCCCTTACATCAAGCGCCTCCACCCAATCTCCCTCCACTTCTCAAGGTTCTCAGCTGCTCTATAAACATACTACATCTGGTGGCAATCAGAGTCCAAAACGAAAGCAACTGTAAGAAAGATGAGGTATGTTACACGCTCTTCAAACTGCACACACACACACACATATTAAAAAAGATAATAATAATAATACTAACATCTGGCTTTTCTCCTCAGTATGAAAGTGAACAATGGCCTCCAAACTGCAGTCATTCCTCGACCATGAGCAGTGATTAAAGCCCAATAACTGGGTGTATCATGCATAATATTGTCAGGGGCAACATGTTTTTTTTCTTTGTATCATAAAATAAAGATGCAACACCAAAAAAAAAAAAAAAAAAACACAGAGGAAAAAGGGTTTCTGATGATTCAAGGAGAATCCACATGCTCTGTTTTTGTGATGTGTGATATAATGAACTGACAGGAAAATGATACTGGCAAATAACTGGCACTTTCAAAGGGTTCAAAAAAACAAATAGTTTATATTAGGGATGCAACGGTTCAGGACGTTTGGCGGTTCTTGAGTCGCAGTTCAAAATGGTTCGGACACAGAGCCTGGCTGTGTGACAAAACGTAACTGGGAGCTGATGGAGAGGCTCAAAGCTCATTCATGTTTGGCTTTAAGCATGTAAATTGGTACGTCCATTTCTAATGTTGGCATGCATCACTGTCTTCAAACTCCTATGTGACATGTAGGAATGGATGATTCTCAATCAATCCACCAGAGGGCGCCACTCTTAATTAGCATAGTGGCTGAAAACCATGAAGAAGAGTAAAGTTTTTGAGAAGAAGAAAGTCAATAATAACAGCCATGGCAACAACAGAAGAGGTTTTACTAGTTGGAAGTTGGAAGTAGAAGGGCTCTGTTCCACATCCGGCTTGGGCCTGGCTCCACTGTGTAACGCTTTAGATGGGCTCCACAACCAGTTCCAACCTATGACAGTAGAATTTAATAAGTCTGTCACCTTGCAAAGCTCTAATATGTCTGGAAATGCCATTTGAAAATGACAAATGAGCCATACCACAGTACATGTTCATACAGAACATTGAGGGGTGTACCACTCAGTACGACGTGTACCATTGCACTAGTGCTTTTTTTTTTTTTTTTTTTAACATGTAAAAGCATTAACTAACCCACAATCTACTTTTCACTCTGTACTTCTAAATCTCCAATCCCGGGGAGACTGTGGTGCTGCACATCCCGGCTGATGACTCCAGACTAGAAGCGATGCGTGAGGCACAGTACAGAGGAAAAAAAGGACTCCATTTGTCATGCAACAGACTGTCTGTTAATCCCAGGCTGTGGTCCTATGGTGAAACACTGAGGGAACATTCTGGACATTCTCCCTTACATCAGCAAAACTCCACAGGTCTGTGGTTGGCCACCGGTGCTGTGTCATGCACATAATGTGGCGCATGCAGCCATTTGTCAATGCAGCAGGGGAATAGAAAGTCCTGGATGAGGAACAGGTGCAATGAAGGGGCTGAAGAGTAAAGATAAAACAGGCTGAGGGATGCAGCAGACTAAATGAATATGACATGAAGAACAACGGTTCGTAATGAGCATGAACTCTTCAAGGAACTGCTTCAGTATTGATGCATTTCTCCTGTTACAGACCACTCTCACTGGATATTCATCAGTCTACCTCGTCAGCTGAAAAAGCCACTGGTCAAGCAATCACAAAGAAACAATAACAGAGATTGACATGTGAAGTTAAAATACACATAATGAAATGCCTTGTTTGAATATGGTCCTCTCAGAGAACAAAACACAAGACCACACAGAGCAGTTAGTCTTCAAAAACAGAATTGGATAAACAGCAGTGGCATATTGAAAAGAAGTAAGAGGCCAGGACTCTATTATTGATGCGCTGTAAATGATAGACGAGGCTGAGCAGATTGTGTATCATTGCATGTATTATGGATGGCCAAGCAGAGAGCATCAGTCTGTAACCCTCTCTCTACCACAAGAAAAAGCAAAAGGGAGAGCCGCTTCCCTCCCCCCTGCCTGCCCCGACAATCTGATCCAAACAGGCAGAGCAGCTCAGACGACGTATAACCCACAGGTGATCCTCCTTCCTCTGGAGTCTACACTGGATGAGCAAGGCCTCCTTTCAACAACAAAACCAGTTTGTGGAATTCTCTAGCTCTCACAGGATAGTGTATTACACAAAAATGTGTTTGTGGGTAGTGGGAATTATCCCACAGGCTTTTGCTGTGGCAGTGAACATATAATTATGGCTACCCACACTCCTGCACCACAGTCTGTCACTGTGGGCACTAAAAGTCCTCACTAGGCAGCAAAGCCTCTTCAAGCACCACTAAAATCCCTCTGCTTAGTAGTACATTCAAGGGGTTACCCCCAGGATATACCTCTGGGCACACAGCTAGTGACTGAAGGCAAAGTACCTTGAAGTGTAATACTATGAACGGCCACCAGATGTTGGATCTAAAAAATCCTGGCTCCAACTTAATGCTGTTCAAAAAACAGAAACTTATCTGTTGAAAAACTCAGTTTCTCCAGATATTCTGTTCTTCAGAAAATCTAGTATACTGGTGTTTGTTAGGTTAACATTTCGAGTAATTCTGCCCTTACAACAATGACAAATTGCTAGTAAAACATTCAATAATCATAAAGGATTGGATTTCTACAGCATTTTTCAAGGCACTGAAAGTATCTTACATTATTAATCCATTATTCATTCATTCTCATATTCACACACTGGTGGTGGTGAGCTACATTTGTAACCACAGATGGAAGCATGGCTGCCATTCTGTGCCAAATGGCGCCTCCAACCATCACCAAACATTCATATGCATTCTTACTCCAGTGTGGGTGGTACTGGAGGCAAGGTAGGTTGCCAAGTCTTGCCAAGCAAGGTCATTTGACCTTGGCTCAAAGGCACATGATGAAAACATTGGTTAATGCTTCATGATTGGACGACCCGCTTTACCTCCAGAGTCACAGCTGCCCTATTAAACACAAACATCTTACTGAACTCTCAGATACAGAATGTTTTACTAGTATTAACATGATCATATTCTGGTGTTCTGACAAGGACATTAAAAAAAAAAAAAGATCTGATACATCTTGGCACTTGAAACTGCTACTCTCTTTGTGGTTTACTGACAGCAGAAGTGATAAGAGCCTCCACCCAGGCCAGCTTGCACTGATAGATATGATGTCCTTACTCCCTTCTGGGTCAGTATTATCATAATATCTATCACCATCTTGACTTAATTATGGCCATATGCATGTAGGAAACCATAGACAATTCAGAGCAAAAAATTACAACGAAAAGGATAATTTCCGTTGCAAATATCTTTGCTTTCTTAAATTGTGTTTTTGTCTACAGTTAGGCATTCGTGATCTTGTAAGCAAAGTGTTGTCTTATTATGTGGTGTCCGGTCTCTCAGATCTGTGCCATTGGTGCCAATTATCCATTTACTAAAGCGTGGGAAGGTCTATAAACATAATTAGTGCCAACAACTGGTGAAGACATTTATGCGTTGAGTTTTCTGGTTCATTTTCTGTGACAGCAATAAAAAATATACTGTTTATGACATTGAATCAGGTTGAAGTCCATTTAATTGTGTCAGTAAACTATGCAAGTGTATCAGAGTGTTAACTCATTATTATTATTATTAGGTTCTACCCATATATCACATCAAAGACCTTTAGAGAGCATGTTTTCAGGGGTACAGAGTACTCTACATTAACTGTGTCAGCAACACTTGAAGCTCCTTAATGTGCTCCTTACTCAGCTGCCTCCCTTGACACAAACTAAACACGGCCACAACACAGACATACCTACCAGCTATTCACAAATACATGAGGCTGATGAGCCAGAGTTATTTGATTAACTTGTGTACAAAAGCATGCAGAGCAGGTGGCCAATGTGCTCTGGTCTCCCATAACAAACTTGGGAGGAAATAAAGATCCAAATCACATCAACAAGATGGTTCACACAGGACATGATTTGCCTGTCATGGAAATGAGGACTGTAAGACCTGAGAGGGAACACTGGTATCATTCCATTTTCCCCAACTTCACGACAACCAGGAAATGTAAAACACAAGCACATCTTGCTACAAGCTGATAAGAGTGAAATGAGCAGTGGCCAACATTATTATTAAGCCTGCAGAGCATTAGCCAGTTAAATAGTGAGCTGTAAATTATGCCACTTGACAGCCATCATGACAATGAATCTAGGCAAGAGGCAGAAAAAGAGCATTTACACTCTGTGCATGAATCATACAGTCTATGGCCTGGATGTCATCCCAGTGACTCTATTCCTATCATCACCGCTGCTGCAGAAAGTGAAAAAGATTATTTTCTTGCTTGGGGATACGGAGATGAATTCAGCCTTTCATACACAACATGCACATTACCAAACAAAAGGATTACAGCCACTGGGGAAACCAGAATTAAACCATTTCTGACTCTTAACAGGAGTCAAGTGATGTGACTAGTGCATAGAAATTGGCATTTCTTTCTTATGAATAACCACCTAAACACTCATATTGTTGTGGAACACTGTAATGGCTTTATGTATTGGCCACTCCTGAGCTCAAACAAGTCTTTAGATCAACAATGAGTCACCTCTACGTGAGCGCACCCGCCTGTTGCTATAGTGACATGTCGCACACCCAAATGCTTCCAGGTTTAACTTAGACTTGGTCCTGTTGCCATGAGTTTGACCTCTCTTGTTCCGCCTTGTTTGTCTGCAGGTAGCTGCATTTGCCGGGTACCGACTGTACTCTTAAAAATGTGGATAAAAAGCTGGTAACCATTTTAATGCACCACTCAAATACTTCAAAATATGATGAGAAGAGAGGAGAGGTTGCTAAGAAGTGCTATTAGACCTGTCAATAAAAGTGGAAGGCCAGCACAGGCAGTGAAATTGAGGACACTAAAATGTCTAACAGTAATTACAGCTGATATGTGTCAAGTGCTCTCACAATGCAAAGTCCCACTCATCTGAATTAATGCGCACTGAGTGGTATTCTAATCTACATGCTTACTCTTGCCTGAAAGCAGTTATGACATGCTCGTCAGTGTGATTACAACTAAAGGCCAGTCTGCATCTGCCATCTTAACAGCCAATATACTTCCTTTCTTCTGCTAGCCGCCCCGCATCTATGTGTTATTGTGTCTTCACACTGTGGGTTGGGTTACACACTGACTTGTGTCTCAAAGGGGTGGAAACCTGCTAAACAAGCTGCTTTAGAGCAAGTCTGTTTTGTTTCATTATCTGAAGGGTGATCTCATTCACTGCTGATATGGAAGAGGACAACAGCACCAGCTTGCTGAGGTGAAACTTCACCTTCACGTCACAAAGAAGGGAGACAGAAACTTTAATTTCCCCAAATTTCTCCATTAGCCAAAAACAGAAAAAAAAAAGAGGAAGGTGGTAAGGGAAGCTGTGTCTGCTACAGAAATAAACATATGCTGTTCGACAAATGTCAGCATCTTGTTGACAGTGTTCTCAAAATGACCTGACAAAAAGCACAGCAGATAAAGTGACTTTTAATAATTCACACTTTAAACCAAGACAGCTGCTGATTCTGGCCTGTAATAGAGTTTCTCTAAAAGTATCCATATGTGTATTTATGTGGAATAGTAAATGTGCAAAAAGCAGCTACAGGCTACACACAATTCCTCTCAAATTGTGTAGAGTTTGTGGGAGTGGCATGGAAATATTAATAGAAACACAGGAAAGTTCCCATTGACGGATGAAGACAAACAGGCAGATGGCAAAACAAGATTGCTTGTAATTGCAATAAAAAGATTACAGTGAAACCAACAACACCACCACAAACTACTTGCACAGATATTTTTAACATAATCACAATAGTGGCAAAAGGCAGAAGTTTGAAGTTGTGAGTGGGAACTGGCAGTAATCAGGGGAACAGGTTTACTTGATACAACCAAGCACGGACATTTAACTTTTTAAGTAAAAGAATACCTATTTTTCCACTTACACGAGGATCTTAGGTCAGGCCACTGGCTGACACGTAAAAGGCGTATCTGTGACAGATTTGACCCTCCATTCACTTTACTCCATGAGGGAGGTTTACGACAAGTGCGTAACTTAATATTGACGTTACGTGCTCGCAGAGTAAGGTTAGCTTAGCCCAATGACAGCATTTCTAAAAGTAAAGCACCTGCTGCACAAACAATACACTTAAGGAATCATTGATCATATAATAAACTATATAAACTATGTACAGTATAAAGGACAACGTAAATAGAGACAATCACCATACCTGCCGACAAAATTTTCCAACACAGAGCTTTTTCCAGCGCTCTGTCCGCCGACCACAGCGATCTGAGGAAGGTCTAAATTGCAGCTCTGGCCAATGGAGCTAAAAGCGTCCTGAAGCTTGTTGATCAGGGGAATCAGGTCTTCCATGCCCCGGTTCCCCATGGCTTCGTTAGCTCGGAGAGCCCCTTCAACACAACGCAGACCAGAGGCTGACGTTAGCCGCGCTAACTAGCTAGGTAACGTTAGCTTTAGCAACAAGGTGCTCTCGGGTTAATGTGAAGAGTTCCGCCGCTTCAAACAGCCTGTGTTTCACTCCGTCGGCGAGCAGGTTAGCTTTTGCCGGTGTCTCAATTCACACGAATATCATTTCATGCTCTTTGAAGAGTGTTAGATTATTACCCAGCCAGTCGAAACGGACGGAAAACTCGCAAAACAAAACTTCCTCTACACCGATACCATCCGGTTAGAGGAGACGACATCCGATCCAAACCGGTGAATATAGGCCCGCCTCTTGTCTTCAAAAGAGGCAAGCTATTGGTCAGTGTTACTGTCTATCTCACCATACTAGCCCGTTGATTGGATTTCCAAAAGGCGTGCTCTTCGCTCTAAACAAATGGCTAATTTAACATTGGCCGGTCCAATTGTCAATTTCAGTCCCTTCACGTCACATGTTCGATCCAACATGGCGGCCACCGTACCGTGTGGAGCTCATACAAATACTTCAGAAAACACAATGTCTCTAAAGAAAACTTTGTCTGCGGCTGCTCCTCTGACTCTGAAAATCATTGCCGAATGTCCGGTGACTAAAGCCAGAGCCTGTGATTTAATACTGCCACACAGCACCGTGAGCACCCCGGTTTTCATGCCGGTGGGCACTCAGGGAACTATGAAGGGGATCACTGTGGACCAGCTGGAAGATCTGGGATGTCAGATTTGTCTTGGAAACACTTACCACCTGGGCATGAGACCGGTAGGTATCAGACTGATGGACTGGACTCAAGCTGGATGGACCACATGCATGCTACGACTCAGTTTTCAGCATCATCTTGTTAAAACAAAATTATCTACATTAAAATATCTACTTTATCATAATCATGCAAAACAAAACAAATGAGGATTATTCAAGTGGATCTCATTAGAGAAACAATTCGACAAAACGTAATAGATTACAAGATTAAACACCCCAAATCCACACACTTTTATATGCTCCATTTATTTGTATTTATGATTATGTATAACAATCATCTTTAATGTACAATGTCATTCTAAGCCAGGACTCACATTAGTGTAGTGGACTGGTCCACTAAAATAGTAATAACTAAATAATAACCTTTAAATAATGAGAAGTCCACTTTCTTTTCTTTGTTTCAGTGCAAAAAATTGAAAAAAAAAAAAAAGGAAAATTACACCATGAACACATTTAGAGCATAAATTCCAAACTACCTTTTCACAAATAAAAATGGAAAAACCTCAAACAAGTGCAATTTTAACTTGTCATTTATACATGTGCATTACACTTTGTGGTGGATCTACAAAGCCACAAAACACTTAGTAAAATGCATAATAATGTTAAGGTTTTGGCGTTGGCATTAAGAGTTCGGAACTAAAATGACTTTGACACCCTTGACTGTAATAATATTTGCACTTTGCACTCCCGCGGGCCGGATTGGAACTTTTGGCGGCCTGATTTTGGCCTGCGGGCCATATGTATAATACCTCTATTCTAAGCTTTGTCTTCTTGGATATGTATATCCTTTCTTCCTTATAGATCTTATAGTGCAAAACCTAATGCTAATGTTTTATGTATATAATAACATTTTTGTTAACATACATCTAATGTGAATTTACTGTCGGCAGGGGCCTGATTTGATAGAGAAAGCCAACGGTTTACATGGGTTCATGAACTGGAAAAGAAATCTTTTAACTGTAAGTATAATGTTCCTAAATGAGATATCGTGGTCCAAATACTTTGTTCTGAAGTCATGTTTATTTGCTTACAGGACAGTGGAGGTTTTCAGATGGTGTCTTTAGTTGAACTCTCAGAAGTCACAGAAGAAGGAGTCAAGTTCAAGTCTCCCTATGACGGCAAAGAGATCCTCCTGACACCTGAAAAGTCCATCAGCATACAGAATTGTCTCGGTCTGAAACAGTAATATGTAAATTTAACTGAGCAAAGTCATAGTCCTAACATACGGTTTTCTCATTTGCTAAGACAACACTGTCTCACATTTCCAGGTTCTGATATCATGATGCAGCTGGATGATGTGGTGAGCAGTACAGTGACAGGACCACGGGTGGAGGAGGCCATGCACAGATCTATCCGCTGGCTAGACCGCTGTATAGCTGCAAATAAACATCCGGAAAAACAGAACCTGTTTGCCATCATCCAGGGGGGGCTGAATGCAGAGCTGCGCAAGACTTGTCTAGATGGTAAAAAAAAAAATTTAAAAAATCACTTTCCAGTCTTGAGCACATACATTTTTGATGAATCTCCTGCAGAAGATTACATGCATGTTTCTCCACTCCATATATTCATGAATGTAAACAAGTATTTGCATAGTAGGAGGTGGGTATAAAAAACAACAACCTCAAAGCCAGTATGGGTGGTAATGATCTTAGTGTTTATGGTGCCCCCTTTAAGAGTCTGAAGTCAAATCTAAAAATGTCCTACATGTTCCTTGAGTAAACCAGTGCTATCATTAAAACATTTATGCTTAAATGAACTGAGGTCAATATAGTCCTAAAAGCATAAAGCAACATTTTTACTCTAGTGCTGTACGTATTCACCTGAACCTTCTTATTAAGCTGTCTCTGCTACATGGATATTTAGATAGTGTTTAGCGTAAATATGAGATAGACAGACAGACAGAAGAGCACGTAAAGACTCTTCTCTTTAAATACTATTTATTGCACTGATGTCTGTGCTGCCCAGACCCTGTGGTGTGTGTGTATGTGTCTGTTTACTCTACCTGACCACGCGCGAAAGCACTTAAAAAAACAAAACAAAAAAAAAAACTACTAACCCCAGTCTGTAGTCACACCTATTGTTCTGTTTATTTCCTGTACACCTTGTATCTGCAAGTGCTATATGCTATGTTTATGTCCTCTATTGTAAGTCGCTTTGGATAAAAGTGTCTGCTAAATGTAATGTAATGTAAAAAAAAAAAAAATCCAACAAGTACTAGTTAAAGATAATATAAATATGAGAATAGCGTAAAAATATAATAGAAAATATTATGAGAAGAATGCTGTACATAGTGCAGGACTGATGTGCAAATATTAATGTGAAAAGTTATATATAAAATGTATAAAATCTGACAATAGAAAGAGAATGAACTGGACTTGAATTTGTAAAGGAAAACAGGTTGAGTAGTAAAGACAGCGTTACTGAAAAATGGAACTGTAGAGTTCATACATGCCTTCTTACAGAAATGACTAAACGGGACGTTCCTGGTTTCGCCGTCGGAGGTCTGAGTGGAGGAGAGGAGAAAGACGACTTCTGGAGGATGGTCACACTGAGTACCGACCACCTGCCGAGGGAGAAGCCGCGTTACCTTATGGGTGTGGGGTACGTCTGGGAAATGTCTTTTATTCTCAGTTATTTATTTATTGAAACCCATAAAGACCCAAATATGCACTGATGTCCAAAAGCATCTACTGATCTAAGCTGTTTAATAACTTCTGATCCACTAATCCCATCAATACATGTAAATAATTGGTGTAAAATACAGTTTATCATCTTTTCACGGTCGTCAGATATGAACCAATTGGGCGTTCAGAGGCTCTGTAGTTGCCATGGAAACACCATCATCTTCTATAACATTCAGTCATCAGTAAAACCCATGGTGTTGAATAAATGACAGTGGTTGAACACACTCGGTTTATGTTCAGTTAATGATAGATTATGTTGTAAAAAGTCACATTTTCATAGAGTTTTTCTAAACATCGACACAATCAGTTAATTAAATATGGGTAAGTATCTGATTTTTATTGAATAAATGCAAAATACATAGGATAAAATTATAATAAATGGTGATAAATCACTTAAGAAAAGTTAAATGTGGAGAAAAACTTATGAACTGATGCCAAAGTAGTTACCATGGAAACACCATCATCTTCTACAACAGTGATTCACCAGTAAAACCCATAGAGTTTAACAAATGACAGTGGATGAAACACTGGGTTTATGTTCAGTTAATGATATATTTTGCTGAAACAGTTACTTTTTCTTCTCTTTCTGATATAATAACCTTTGAATTTACACTGAGATTTTATGAACATCCACATGATCAGTGAAATAAATACAGAAAAATACCAGATTTTTATGAAAGAAATGCCAAATAAACAGGATAATATTACAGTAAACAGGGATAAATCATTTAAGAAAGGGTAAATATAGAGGAAAATTCATCTGTGAACTGCCACAAAAGTAGCATTGGGATCTACATTAGTCTGAACCAAAGGGTCCATTCCCAATAGAAAAGTATTACAATTTATATGTTTACAAAACACATAGTGATGTAAAAAGAAGAAAAAAAAACTCATGATGTTTTTCTGCAGGTATGCTGTGGATTTAGTGGTGTGCGTCGCTCTGGGATGTGACATGTTCGACTGTGTGTTTCCCACTCGTACCGCCGTAAGTTCCCTGTACCCCACCCACCGAAAAACCCACTTTAATCACAGCATATGGATGGATAGATAGATAGATAGAATGAAAGATAGAACGATAGATAGATAGATAGATAGATAGATAGATAGATAGATAGATAGATAGATAGATAGATAGATAGATA
>JAPSES010000069.1:7318495-7331127 GCA_029822895.1 Maxillicosta whitleyi | reverse complement strand
CACTCCTATCGACGTTCACTCCTGTAGGATGTTCACTCTGTAGACGTTCACTCCTGTAGGATGTTCACTCTGTAGACATTCACTCCTGTAGATCTTCACTCCTATCGACGTTCACTCCTGCAGGACCAACTGCTGCTCCTCCTCATGAGTTCAGAATATTCTAAAGACGTCGGGTTAAAGAGCAACAAAAACCTGAAGAACGGGTTCATTTGTATTCTAGTAAATAAAGGACGTGTCACCAGCCCCCATCCTGCAGGATTCTGGGAAGAAAGGCCGACTCCAGCGGGGTCAAAGGTCATGTTGTTCTTATACACACACGCATATATTTCAGGACAAATGTGATTTCAGAAGGTAAACAAACAGAACTCATAAGGCTTTTCCATCTCCACGGTTCTGACAGGTTTTACACTTAATGATTTTTACTCTTAACCACACATTATTAAATCTGCACTTATTATGGTGACTTTTCACTTATGAACCTTCACAACTGGTTCAAAGAAACATAAACTGAAATGATAAATAATGTCTTTACAGCTACAACTTTATGGCAAGACAAGCTAACCTAACATCACATTTAAAACCTTTTAAAGCCTTTGTTTTTAATGGTATTAAATGCACATTTGTAAGAGTTTAAGAACCGAAGGAACCCTATAAGTCAGGGGTCTCAAACATGCGGCCCGGGACCAAATGTGGCCCTCCACAGGTTCTAATGTGGCCCCTGGGGTAAATTTACAAAGTGTAAAAAACCCACAGTCGAGGCTGTTGAACTCATTTTAGTTCCACATACAGACTAATATGAACTACAGTAAAATAACAGAATAATACGCAAGTCCTTCCTTCAGTCTGTTTCCTGTACCGATGCATTATGGACCTTGTAGTTCCCTCAGACAGAACTACAGGCCAAACCAGTGTTGTATATTAATATATAATGACCCAGTCACTGGGCAAAAATAATGAATCCCGCTACTGGCCTTTTTTTTTTGGTAGCACCAATAAATTAAGGATCATATCAATTTAAGACTTTTTATGACTATTATGATTTAAATTTATGACTTATACAAACTATGAAAACTCCAGTTTCTGTGAAAGTCCTTCCTTCAGTCCGTTTCCTGTACCGATGCATTATGGACCTTGTAGTTCTGGAACACCATGTTACCACCCAGATTTCCTCAGACAGAACTACAGGCGAAACCAGTGACGTATATTAATATACAATGACTCCCATGAATCCCGCTACCGGCGTATTTTCTTTCTAGCACCAATAAGTCAACGATCATATCAATTTAAGACGGGCCTGAATGTAATTTATGACCTTAAAAATGGAAAATCCGAATGTTTTTAATGACGTTTTATGGAATTAAATTCGTATTCGACTTTTTATGACTCCGCAGAAACCCCGTTTTAAAACCCTGCAAAGTGATGTTGTGTCGCACTGGGACACATCGGTCTGAGACCTGGAGGTGACCCCGTTAAAGCCGACAAGCGCTATCAAGTTTACTGAAGTGTATCCGATTACATGATCACTGCTGACACTCTAAGCGATTTCATTGTCTGCTTAAACACTATACATATTTCAGGAAGACAGAGCGGCGAGAAGAAACAAAACACACTAGTAAGATAAGAATAATCTCAGGGGGGGATTAGGGCTTCGTTTCACTGAATTTTAACAACACCTTGAAGCTAAAACTGAAAGAGTTTCCAGCTGGGTTGTGTTTAAGAAGCACCAAGCAGAGGGGAAAAAACTGTCATGTCAATGTTATTATTGCATTATAACCAGACAATGACAACAGTGTATAATACAAAGCCATCAAAATAATGTGTTCTTCTCAGTGTTAGTGTTCTAGCATCAGTTTCATTACATAATCCAGTAACTCGGAGGACAAACAAAAACAGGAAGTACTGCAAAATAGATTCATACATTTGGATATAATGCGAGGATACTGAGGAGGCAACACCAAAAGTATCATCTTTAAGACGTGTTTATCTATGCCGAGTTCTAGCTGCATAAAGAAATCTGACATTTTTTTCCTTTTTATGGACAAAACCAGTCACTGTGACACATGATGGTAGTAGTTTGGTATCGTTCTTCTCTTCCATGACAGTATACTTGACTTTTGAGCACCATGCACCACAATGCATACTTCAAAAAACCAAAAAAAAAAAAAAAAAAAAAACATAAAATGCATGAAATGAGGAAAAAAAAAAGGCATTTTTGTTTTCAGACCCATGATCTACTACGCCATGTTAACACTTTCTATCCTTTAATACTGCTCAGTAACAGTAAGTGGTTCCCACACGAGATCAATTCTTCATCCGTTACAGCTTCTTTTTAAAATAGACATCACATCACTTTATATAAAAACACTAGCTATAAAAAATAATAATAACAAGTTAACACAATCCACTAACCTGGAACCAATCTGCTTCTCATTCTCATACAATGACCTGCAATAAAAGTAAATTAACACTGATTTTTTTTCTGTAACACTGTTGAATGTACGAAAGTAAAACTGGAACGTGCTGCCGATATAACAGCATGAACGTTACGTGTGTTAATGGTGAACAAACACCACTAATCTTTTAGTCTGTGAGCTACACTTCATTAAAACCCTTAAAATAAAACCACGTATTTTCACTTCATTTTTTTTCTCTCCCAAAAAAAACCAAACAAACAAAAAAAACAATAAAATAAACCAGAAAATACCAGCAGAATTCATCATGAAGGTAAAAATATATCAGCACATGCTTGTAAAACCGGTCCGTGAAGGAAACATCGAGTAGTTTTCGGGACGACACTATTTCGGGGGGGGGGGGTTGAAGCTGAGGTGGACGCCGTAATGTGCGATTACTGTGCCGTTCGCCACGTGAGGTACGGTGCAATCTCTGCCCACTTCATTTGTTGGTTTTACAGCGCAGTGCTACACAGTGCAACGTGGAAAAATATCACATTTTAAGTATCAAAGATCTACGTAGTGTTAGCCGTTTTGTTTTTTCTTTCGTTGCTCCCATATTTGATGCATGTTCCACTGCCAGAAAAATACAACAATGACATGCAGGTTCGTGGTGAAAAGGAATGCGCGTGGCCGTGCTCGTAGTTTCTGGGAGGAGGTGAAAAAAAAAAAAAGCCGGAAGACAAATAAAAGCACTTCGGAGGTCATCGCAGTAGACTTCTTCTCCCGTATACTGGCAACATCAGCCTCGTCTAGGCGGCGCTTCCCAAAAGGATACTCTAAATTAAAAGTAGTAGGAGTAAACACTAAAAAAAAAAAAAACCTCATGACTGTAGTGTAGAGTTTCCTAGTAGTGCCAAATGTCGTGGGTGTCACATACGCGCGCACACAAACACACACGGGTTGTTCCGCTTCGTTAGTGACTCAGGTTAGACTCGGCCAACCTTGGCGTCGCCGATGGCGCCCCAGACGTCAAACACAAACTCATCGGGGAAGGCGAAGTCTCCCAGGGTTTCGTCTAAAGCCTCGGCGAATTCGTCTGGGTTCTTCTTGTCCTTTCCCAGCTCCACCATGGTAGCCGCTGATAAGACAGATGTCAGAGAAGGGTTACGGAGAACGTTATCATTACATCACAGATTACTTGTAACTGTTATTGAAAAGTAACTATACTTTACAATATTACCGACTCAGAACTCTAATGTGTTACATGGCTACTGTATGACTTCAGTTACGTACAGATTGTCGCCGTGAACGGCGCATGTGCAGTAGAAAGCTTTTTTGTTTTTATCCATACAATTATATCTTTTTTTTAAATTCATTTTTACTTTATTTATTCATTCATCTCAATATTTTCATTATTTATGTATTTGTTGTATGTACTCCGTACTGTTCACATGTTAATATTGCATCAATTGTCTTCTTCCAGGTAGAGTGGGATGTGGGGGTGGGGGGGTGGAAGTCTTCTGTCGCATCACATTGTCATATTGTTGCCTATGAAATTGCTTCCAATAAAGAAAGTCAGAATTTTAACTAATCAGACACGTTAGTTTACCTTGTCATTGTTGATCACATGGATCATGCTAATGCTAATTAGCTTCTGTAAAACAGTGTTAGGGTTCCTAATGAGCACACGTCCATGTCATGAGTGGACTGTCCTCTGCCGTCTACACCTCCAAACCAACCTTTCCTCATTTTTTTATTGAATTCAACTCACTTCATAAATCACTTGTTTTGGTTAATAATAAAAAAAAACATTTCTTGACAGCTTTGATAAAATGTCATCTGACATTTAAGATAATTATTTATGTGTTTATTTAAAAATAATCTAGTATATGAACTAATGAAACTGTTACGTGATTTTCCTTGATTCCATTTTATTTTTGTATGTTTAACTTCTCATGTATTGTTGTGTATATTGTGTTATGTATTAATGTTTAATGCATTTGTAAAATTAGATTTAAATAAAGTTATTAAAAACACCCACTGGATGAGCACCAACAGGAAATAGAACTTTCCTGATGCATTTTTGATTGTTTAAGATTTTGTGGGTTTTTTTTTTTTTTTTTTTATTTGAGCAATTATATTATAGGTGAAAAGTGTGTTGGAAGACAAGCATTATTTAACATGTATTAAGTAAAATATTACCAAAAATCGATTAGTAATGCCTTACACTGCTATGTTACAGTAAGAGTAATCAGTTATTGTAATGGATTACTTTTGTAACTCGTTACTTCCCACACTGACCATGATTAAGGATGTGTACCAGTTATAACAGCAAGGTCGCGTTCACGCTTACCGAGCTCACTGTCTCTGATGCCCATGTAGCTCTCAAGTAGGTCATCCACTTTTTCAATGGCTTTTTCCTCAAACGCAGATGGCTGAAAAAAAAAAAAAAAAAAACAGGGAGGAAAATCAAACAGTCAGTCAATGCAGCCACATTAGTCCACAGGGGCTGTGGGAGCCCACTCACCAGTTCCTCCACAGTAGCAGGACCTTTAGAGCGCAGCCGCAGGGTCCCCCGACCGGTCCCCAGCTGAACCCCTGACGCCGACCTGGACCCTCCAGACCGCTGGCTGATCATATCTGTACACACACGTCACTCTTCTCTAAACACACACTCATTTCATTTTTATCTTACGACAATTAGTGCCTTAAATGTGAGTCTAAGACAAACAGTTGATTGAGTCTAACATTATAGTGAATAACAGCCTGAAATTAAACTAAATTAAGTAAAATATCATGTCAATGCATCCATGTTATTGATTCAGGCTTTTGTCCCTTAACCTTATTTAGATGATTAACTATACAAATAACAATAATGCCTAAAAATACTCAAATATAAAATCTGGATTTTATGACCGTATGTGCCATTACTTATCTGTATCATCTCATAGTCTTAATCAAAGCCTGAATGATGGAAACATGTGCAGTATTTAGTACATGTCATTCTCAAGGACGATGGGGCTGAACTGTTTGGTCGTGTACATGATAAGAGTCAACGTGACTCTGTAGTTGCAGTTTTCTCTGCCCAGACTTACCGAAGGCCTTGAGAGGCTCCACCAGCTTGATGGTAAATTCCTTGCCTTTCGGCAGCTCCTTCAGCATCTTGGCAACCTCATAGTGTCGACAACCAATCAAGCGATGGCCATTGATCGACTCGATCATATCACCCACATTGATGACCTGAATCTGGTGTATGATGCTCCCCTCACGAATTCTCTGGAAAAAAAACAAACAAACAATATTTTATCAAATATGCTGTACATTCATTCAGCAGCTAATCTTGTCCTGTGGATCCTTGAGCCAACAGATATGTTTTTTGTTTTTTTTAACAATACTTACCTTGATAAAAGCGTAGCCAGCTCCATTATCAGTGATTGTCAGCCCCAGCGCATCCTCCCCTTTGTATATCTCTATTTCCTTTTTCTGGCCTTTTATGTGAGCAAATATAAAGTCTTCAAGCCCGATCTGACCTCCTAACAGTTTATCCATATCCACCTTGTGAGTGTTCAGTGTGCAAAACATGACCTGTGGACAAACACATAATGTTAAGATCTGCTGTAACACTCCCAAATCAATACTTCCTCATATTCATCAGTTCGCAGAATCAGCTCACCTCAGATGGAGGTATCCCAAAGGCCTCGCCGATCTTGGCATAAAGCTCCCGGACATTACTGAAGCCCTCAATACGGCCAGTGGGGCTGCCATGAGCGAGTTGGGTGTGGAAGATGAGGCGAGGCCGCAGGCTGCTGGGTGGAGGAGGTAGACCTTCGGAGGTGGCGCCTTCGCCCAGCCCGATAACACCTCCATCGAGTCCATCCATACCTGGCACATTCAGACCTGCACGGATGGGCTCTGCCTCCTCGTTCTCAACTAACGGGGACGCCTTCTTCCTTCTTCCCAGACCCAGAGGCATAGTAGGGAGAGCAGAGAGTGTGGAGGGGAAGGAGGCTGCTCAGGGGAGTTCTGTTCAAAATTCAGGCCAACATGCAGCTTTTTTTAAAAAATCAGCTGGAGGTCTGATGGATGTCTGCGAAAGAATAATAGTGGAGTACTCCCAACTGGCTTTAAAAGCTGTCTTAACCAGACACTGTATGGATTTACAAATCCACACATCAGAACAGCTCACATTGCTGGATCTGTCAAGTCCAGCAGCCTGCAATGGAAGATCTGTATCTGGAAAACAGAGAAATAAACTCATCAGATTTACACAGAGATCCTAAATACCAGGTACCATTCAACAAAGTGGTGTATTATTCTGGTTAGAGTGAAAATATAAGTCTTTACACTGCTAACGTGATTGTCTTAGACCTGTACATTGCTGCTACAACTGTCAACACATTAGATGAAGCTAATGTTAGCTGCTAGCTGTAGTTAAAGCATGTTTATCACATTTAATCAAACACAAACAATGGCAACGTCACAGCTCCAGCAGCTTAACACACAGGTCAACAGGGATAAATCTGCTCTTCGTCGAGGCAATTTGTTGCTTTAATGTGTCATAAGAGCTGGGATTAGCTAGCTAGCTCAAGTCTGGTCGCTGAATGTGGACAGAGGAGTAAACATGGCAGGCCAGTCATTCTTACCGGAGCTGGAGTTTTAGCCAAGTGTCGTTAGCTCTTCTTGCTAGCTTAGCCGGCTAACGGTGCCTCTGGAAGATGTGGGAAAATAGCGGTACACAGGCAGGGGAAGAAGAATACGTTTTGGTCCACGCTGCAGGAGGGGTGTGTGAGGCCGGTGACTGTTGTAAGGCGAGTACGGTCCCGTGTGTCGGTATGCGGCGGTGGATCGGCTCTGCCAGGCAGCAGGGGTGGACCGACGATGCCTTCAGGTGACCTCGTACACTTTAGCATCAACGTCAAAACGCCGACGTCGTTATTACACGGACTTGTTTTAAACAACTTGGCAACGTGTTCTACAGATATTACAAAGTCTAGAAAAAAAAAAAATCACATTTGAAATAAATGCACTGTTCTGCGTTACTTTTAGTTTGCCTTTTCATTGTTAGTTGCGGATACTCCTCTCATTATGCAATTGAATACAACAACTACGACAAAGTTTTTAAATTGACCGTTATTGTGCAATTTGACCCCCAAAAAAGACACGCAACGTTTTGTTATGTCGCCATTATTGCCGTTTCTCATTTTCATTTTATTTTAAAGTTTACAGCCGAACTCCTAGACACTAGATGGAGTTATGAGCACATTGCAATCACGAGTGCTTACTGCCCCCTAGTGGCCACAGTTGGTAAGCATCATTTCATTTTACACAATAGGAAGGAATGCAAATATCACCAAATTATAAATGATCCTTCCACAAATTTATATAGTGTAATTGTTTTGCATTTGGGTGCAGTAGAGGACAGACATCTCCCCAGGAAATATTGGACTTAAGTCAAGCCATACAGGCAACACATGTTTAACTGCAATGAGACAAAGACATTGTTCCAAAACCAAACATTTATTGATCAATCAACTGGAAGCCATCTGTAAAAATGTGTAGAGATCAAGACAATAAAATGATTTTATTACAATTGTGATATTTTCCTAAAAAGTTCGTTAGGCTACAATAAAAAGTATAGAAGCTACAGTGAAAAGTTAACAAAGGTGGGCTGGGCCAACTGTGGAGGCAGGCTACTTTAAGCACATGTTCCATGATACATTAAAAAAACCACAATAATCACAGCAACCACACCCGTTCAATTGTGCTTTTTAACCACTACAAATCAGTGAAGGGACCGTGCTATAGGGCCTAGCCACCACCACAAGCCAGCAACCAGCTCCACAAACAAGAATGGAAAATAAAATGGGACAAGTGACCAATACCAGTTGGTTCAGTTTAAAACAGGAATGATATAACAACAATTTTATAGTTATGACACTAATAACACAACCATGCTAATGCTAACAGACACCACATGGAAATAAGTGTGCTTAAAAGTAAAGAGGCTTATAACTAAGGTATGACAAAAAAACAAAAAAAAAAAAAACAACTGTCAAGTATCAGTTTAATTAATCTGTACCATATAAAAATGGTCGACTGACCAAACCAGTTTGAGGGTCAACATCCGAATCCCTCAGGGTGGCCCAGACCTCAGGAAAGTGGACACCAGCACAATCAGGACAGGAGACTAAAACCATAAAAAGGAACTTTAACAAACAAACTCTACTCGGGTTAAAAGTCAATGAGACCTTTTAGAAAACAAACAGCATCACCTACCTCAGAGTCAGAGAGATGACCATGTGGCATCAGGCAGAGACCAGACAAAAGGAGCCCATGATGCCACAGGTGCTTTTAAATACCCTCATCTTAATTAAGGGGCTGGACCTGGGAGGAGCTGACCTACTTCTGTGGGGGTACGTTCACAACCTGACAGGAATCATGCATCCTGAACACAAGTGTTACTGCTACAGGGTGTCCAATCCTGGTCCTCGAGGGCTGGTATCCTGCATGTTTTAGATGTTTCCCTCTTCAAACACACCTGATGGTCTTTATCAGGCTTCTGCAGAGCTGGATGATGAGGGTTATTATTTGAATCAGGTGTGTTGGAAGAGGGAAAGATCTAAAACATGCAGGACAGCGGCCCTCAAGGACCAGGATTGGACACCCCTGTGATGAACAACCAAAAACTTTTTCTTTTTTTTTTTTCAAATATCAATTTCCATGTACGCGTTTCAATTTTGTATCATATTTGATACATCAGGTCTTAATGCTCAAATATTACTAATTTTGAACAAACAAAAATATAACACAAACATGTTTAACAAACTGGTAATTCCTTCTTTAAATTGACTAATTGCCTCCTTCCTCATTGATCATTATCTTGTAGCATCAGTGGAAAGGCCCCTGATGAATTAATTTATCCCCCTGGTGGATTATCTGTGTAATGCAGTGTTTTGCAACCATGGAGTCCAGACGTGAGATGGGGTCATCTGAAATTTTTAGTACACGATGAAAAAAAAAATAATACTAATAAACAATATTTGGTGAGTTGTCAGAAACTATCCCAATCCGTAAAAGACAAACTGAAGCTCTGTGGTACTGTTTATGTGTCACATGTTCACTGTGGTACTGTTTATGTGTCAATTGTTCTGTGGAGGCAGGAAAAGGCAAAGACAGTTCCCTGTGGTACTGTTTGTGCTAAATGTTCAGTGGTACCGTTTCAGATGTTCTATCTCTTTCATAATTCATAGTTTCAGTTCTTGTTTGTTCAGTTTTCATTCTCATCCTTGTAAATCCAAACAGCTCTGACTGTTCATATCCTGTTTAATCTGAACCTGGCTTTTCTGCCTCTGTCCATAATAATTATATAAACTTACATGTGTCTAAAATTAACATTAATTTACAACGTAGTATCACAAACTATTACGTGATTAAAAACAAATTAATCTTAGCAAAAATAACGTTTGGGGAAATTTGTGATGTTAAAATGGAGCCAAAAAATGTCAGGAACCACTGATCTTCTGTATGTATCTAATTGTATACATCAGGTTTTTCAAGAATAAATATCACACTGATCAGGTAGACGGCCCCAAAACTCATGATTCGTTTGACATTATAGGGTTAAATGTTTCCTACTATGTGTTGAAGAGATAATCTATGATCAAACCCAGTGGAGAACACCAGAAATCTTAGTGTTTGTTTGTTTTGGTCGTGTATTGAAATGTTTCATGCACATATTTTCTTATGCAAACCATGTAAATAAGCATCATGGAAGAACAGTGGGGGGGGGGTTACTGAACACATTTACTCGCTTGATGCTTTTCTAAATAACTAAAAATATATGCGTAGTAATGTAGAACATTTCTAAGCGTTTTGTTTGCCAGTCTCTTTAATGTGGAAATGCAAATCAACACAGCATAAGAAAGATTTATTACAAATTTCCATGCCATATTATCAATTCATAATAAAAACTAAAGTTGATTTCAACCTGAGGAATTTCAAAAAACAACATAAACAAGAGGTGGAACAAAATAATGCTTACACCTTTTTCCCTTAAAAAAGGAAAAGAAAAAAAATAAATTTCCTTTTTTTTGAAAAACAAAAAAGGCTAAAACATTAAAGAGATTACACATCTCTACATTCATGTCATACAACATGTTTATGTGGATTAAAACGTAAAACTCCAGCGGGAGCAGGATGAAACGGCGAAAAACGACCGTCGAGTTCGCGTTACGAAATCGGGTCGAAATGCTTTAAAATGTGCAAATAAGCCGAGTTTCATCCTGGATTCCTTCTGAAATGTTTGACTACGCGTTTCATCTAGAGGGAAATATTAATACTTCATGGCGTGCATTTTCAGGAGACTAAAAAGAAGAAAAAAAAGAAAGAGGGTGAAACGTCTCTTCACAGCTCAGATAATAGACAAATGCACCACACGGAAACCACATCAAAAAAAAAAAAAAAAAAGAAAAGAAACAAATACTGGCTTTAGAGTTAAAACCCCGTCAAAAAGACAGATTAATAGCGGATGAGGACAAACCGAAATATCGTACGTGTGTTTACGCGTCCTCAAATTATACGGATAAGTATAAAGGTTAAGATTTTAATAGTTTGTCGGTCTCGCACGCGACAGAAACACACATGCTCTCAACACCATTAGACGCACGTATAATTACACAGAAGGGAGTTATTTGGCACGAAACAGTCACCCCATAAATATCTTACATAAGGTGTGTGTTCTGGGATAAACGAGATAAAATAGAAGTAAACTTTTTTTTATTTATTTTTTGCAACGTGTGACGCGTTTACGACCTGACTTTAACTCCTGGTATCGATCAGAACGCTCAGGATTTTAATGCATCTTTTTTTTTTTTTTTTAACATAATTAGACGTGAAATTGTAAAAGAGGAGTGGAGGCGATAGCGCACACACACACACACACACACACACACACACACACACACACAGGAAGACACTAAGGCTACGTTCACACAGCAGGTTTTTACGCACAATTCGGATTTTTCTGTGAGATCTAATTTTTTTTTTGTGTGTTCGTTCATATCACACAATAAAAAAAACAATAAATGCAACTTCTTTCAGTTTTGCGTACGACCTGAAGTGACCCACACACGCGAAACACTTCCTGGAACGCACTGCGTTTACGGAAGAAGTATCTGATACTTTTGCATTTTCATCCATCAGACTTTTAACTAACTTCAGGGTCACATTCAGTTCATACGCAAAACCGATAGATTAAGTCGCATTTAATGTGTAATATGAAGGAAAAAAATTAATCGAATTTCACCAAAAAAAATCTGTCTGAACGTAGCCTTAGAGTTTTTACGAGTCCCACTGACAGAAAGATATCGCAGATTCAGGACATTTTTTTTTTAGTAGATAATGAAGAGTAGCAGTTAAATGACAGTATTCAGTTTGTTTAGAACGTCGCAGCGGCTAAAAACAGCCGAGTTCATTGGATTCATCAGCGGTTTTCTTTCTAATTAAAAAATAAAAATAATAATAATGTAAAACAATGCCTAAAATCACAAAACTGATTATTCTTGGGAAGATATTTGGAGCTAAACAGGACCTCACACCTGTTTACATGTTGCATTAAATTAACTGTGTATGCGTTTCTCTAGTTCGATATTCCATATAGTTTCAATAAGTATATAAAAAAATTTTTAAAAATCAATTGAAACAGTAAATCACACATTTATGCAAGAAGATTAGAACCACTGAACAAAAAAAAAAAAATAAAAAATTAAGGTCCAACATTTTTTTATTATTATTATTCTGAGAAAAAAAAGTCAGAATTCTGCAAAACACTTTTTTTCTCAGAATACAAATAATTAAAAAAACATATTGAACCTTAATTTTTTTCTCCCCAGTGGCCCTAATCTTCTTCCATAACCCATAACACTGACAAAAAAAAAAAAAAAAAAAAGACTGATTTAAGTTTCAGGTCTTATTGCTCAGCTCTAAACCCAAACGCGTCATTTCAGCTCCATGTTTCTGTTGATAATTTCAACTGCTAGTCTTCATATCTGCAAAATCTACCCCCTGATTCTGGGTGAATCTTAGAAAACGCCCACTTTTACGCGTTCACACCCGGTTGCAGTCGGCGCTGATACCGTGGAGCGGATCAGCGAAGCCCCAGTGGTTTCGTCTAAATGTGATCATATTGTCCTTTTAAAGCGATGATGTAGATGGAGCTACATTCAAGCGTGCGTGTGTGTG
>JAPSES010000069.1:7263422-7279087 GCA_029822895.1 Maxillicosta whitleyi | reverse complement strand
TATATTAGCCTTTTACTATAGAAAAAGACTAAATACTGCTTCTCTATTTCTAAACACACTATTGTTGAATTGGAGGAATATGTGTGCCAAGTGTTCAGTTTAACATGAGGTCACTACGTCTTCAGACCCAACCTCTACTTGACTTCTTGTGCACAAAAGCTAATAATACACTTTACACACAGCGCACGCAGGCACATATATGTTAATACAGACTTTGACGAGGTGATACACACACTGTCATATGCAGAAGTTTATTTTTCTTGCCCTTATCTTTATGGGACTAATCACAGCCCTCTGTGGGAACACGTAGATAACCTGTTCTTCCTCATTCCTACTATCTGAATAGCTTTAAGGACATCAGACATGCTCTAGAACATCAGGGAGACTTCTGATTTCAGCACGATCGCTATAAATATAAAACCAGCAGTAAAAGGGCAACGTATGTTTTATACCGATGCCGCATTATTAACATTCCCGACACATTTCACAAATACAGAGCTAATTTAGAATGGAAAAATATGAAATAAAAACCTTAGTATTAAAGCCATTCTATGCTGTGACCTGCTCCAATCTGTGAAAGTGTGTTAGTCCTTTCATAATAGCATAGAGTGTCTATGTGCCATGGTAATCGATGCTAAACAACAGCCTAGGGCACGGTTTAAATAAACCAGTCAGCTGTCAATAGTGAAAGTGCCTAGTAATTTATTTAACAACTTCTGGATGAATATTTAATCCTTTCTGGAAAATTGAGATGAAAATATTACAAACAAGTAGCAACTCCCACTTATCCAGAGTATGACTGATACAAACATCCGTGCATATTTTACAAACACACACCTAAAAATACTTGAAAGCTTAATTCCCATCTAGCTAATGTGATTTCCTGCAAATTCTCTAAAGGCCAGTAGCTCCAACAATAGGATGGGAGAAAGCCAGCGAGAACGGCAAAGACCAAAGTTCGTATAAACATGCTGAGGGCTCTGTTGCTCCCACAGTGAGCAGTGGAAGCAGATTGGTCACCAGGGAGAAAACATTTCCAGTGAAAGTTGCTCAACTCCCACTTCCACAACGGTCCCCTGACAGAATGTGGCATAAATGGAGGTATCGCCGTGCTATTTTGGAAGGGAGATGGCATTGGCGTTGGAAGCTAGCCGACGGCTTAATGGTAGCTTTTATGAGATTTAGGTGCTAGAGGTGATACGCTAAAAACACAACCCCACAGTCTCTGGTGCAACCCCACATTCCTTACCATCTGGGAGGGTTATGGGTACCTCGGCTGCTGCAGCATCTGTCTGCCGCAACCCTGATTCACTAGAGCGCGAAGATGACTCCCTCTTCCCTGCATGCCTTCTGGAGCTCTTCCTGTCACACATTAGCCCTGCGAAGTCTCCCCTGTTCTTCTTCCGTGGCCTCTTCCTCACAGCCACTGACTCATGACCTGTCCTCCCCCCTTCGTTAGCGATTCGCCCAGATCCAGAAGCCTCAATTCACCGCAAAAAAAAAAAAACAAAGAAAAAACGCAAAAAAAAAAAAATAACAAAAAAAAAAAATAATAAAAAAATCAAGTGTCCTTGTCGGTGGGGCGTCTTCAGTCTTTCCTGTCACTACCACTTTGCTGTGGACTGAGTTCACTGAGCAGCATCCAACTCCAGTGTGTGCACCCGAACATAGCATGAAGAGCAACAGCGCTCCTGTTACACCCTCACAGATCAATTGGACCCTTGCTTAGTTTGTATCAATATTTATTCTGTACACAAAGTACTCTCTGCTGTTGCCTCTCATGTTAAGCACACATGCAAACTCAAACAAACACACACACCATATTGATCTAAACAGGGGCATAATCACCAGAGGGAGGGGCGTAAAACACTAGTTGATATATTTATCCAACCTAGAGAGGAAGTCCTATGGAAAACTAGGCCTAAGTGAAGACCCCAGAGATGACACGTCAAGCGGCGACTAAAAAACTTTCTCCATTTAGAAGAACCAATCAGATGCCACATCAGTGATAAAAATAAATAAAATAAATAAATAAAATCTGGGTGTTTTCAGAAATATAAAAGTGGTTCTCCCAGGAGACGAAAATGCACAAACCACAGTCAAAGTTTTCCTCCATGCCCAAATGCACTTGCTTGTCTGTGGAGTGCCAGTGTCGAAATCGATTCTCCCCCCCAAAAAAAAATAAATCAATCCTACATCTCTCCCCTGGGCTTCGCTGGCCCACTCTGACGCAGGAACAGAGGGGTTATATTAGGGCGAGCTGACCGACATTTAACAGTCAAGCGCGCCAAATCAGGTCCCAGTCAACGCCGGGGCCCCGTTTAGATAGGATACAGACCCATATGGTGCACGAGAAATAGTCAGAGCGCCATCAGAGCTGCTGGTTCACTAAGGGGCGTCAATGTGTGTAAAGAGGAAAATCATCAGCCGCAGAACGCCGGCACCGACATGTTGTGATTGGTAAGTAAAGAAGTCTTTTACTAAAACAAACGCACCTGTGGCATAAGCTTTGTGTTTGGGCGAGAAAGCAAATTAATCAAAATTCACGATGAGACGCAATGACTTTCCGAACGTTTCGCCGCGTGACCTGGTTGATGGCGTCACCAAAGGTTCACCTCGTTGAATCGCCCGTGAGCTAAGAATGTTTATGCAAGCGTGTGTTTCATTAATAGTTTTGGGCCTGGTGAAATCCTAATTTGTGTTTTCTCTGTTTACTTAAGAGGTGATGCTAACTCCTCCTGCTTCAGAAAATAGATTCGATGTGTCCTAGACATGCCTAGAATGCCTGTATGTGGAACCCGAACTAATGGGATTTTGACCCCATCTTCAGTGTAATTTTCGCATTTCACAGAATCATCCCAGGGGCCGGATCGGACCCTGTGTCGGGCCGGTTTTGGCCCCCGGGCCGCATGTTTGACACCTGTGATTTAAGTGATGTACCATTTGATGATTGTATCAGTATAATCATTGTTTGGAATGTTCTCGGTCTAGATCAGGGGTCTTAAACATGTGGTCCGGGGGCCAAAACCGGCCCGCTAAAGGATCCAATCCGGCCTGTGGGATGAATTTCCAAAGCGCAAAAATCCAACTGTCTAGGCTATGGAACTCATTTTAGTTCAGGTTCCACATACAGACCAAAATGAAGGTAAAATAATAATAGTATAATAACCTACAAAAAATAATGACTATTTCCTTCTCGGTTTGATGTGAAAAAAATATTACATTACACCCATAAATAATTAGAACTTCAAATGTTTGTGCAAAAAACAATCTGAAAATGTCTAAGAAAATTAAGCACAATTTCAAAAATGTTCTTTCTGTTACTAAGTATTTAGTGTGTTTATAGATCCGACCCATAATGCACATGTATAAATGCTAAGTTGAAGCATAATATTGTTAAAATCGCACACATTTTTCTGAAGAAATTGAATTTTTTTTCAGGTTATTCACATCTTTTTTGTTTGGATTGTTTATAAAAGTAAGGATTTTCATACTTTAAAAAGGTTTTTTTTTGCACCAAAACAATGACAAACATTTGGAGTTGTCAATATTTATCGTAATTATGCTATTATTTTAAGCGACTGGGTAGCTCAGTGGTTAACGCCACTGACTTTGGTGCGGAAGGTGGCTGGTTCGAGACCCAGGTAGCCCCCTGGAAAAGGTCCTTTACGCTATACATCCCAATGTAGCCACAAAGAGGCCTCATTGTTCCGGTTGCGTCAGGAAGGGCATCCGACGTTAAAAACCTGTGTCAAATCAACACGCATGTGGCGCCTCCGGCAGGGAAAACCCTACAGGAACTTAGTTTAAATTATTTACCGGTCCTGCCCATTTAAGATCAAATCAGCCCCTGAAAGAAAATAAGTTCGTGACCCCTACGACCCTGCAGTTTGGCAAATGTCTGTAGTGTTCTGACCAACAAGAAGAGTCAATGGAGCAAAATTAAGGTTTTCCAGTCGACAGACATAATGATTCAATATTAATATCACCTCCTTCAAAGAACTAACCATCACGATAAAATGACTGGACACATGGCCGAGCCCGACCGTTCCCCATCTCATCCAGTTACAGTGGTGTGAACTGGCAGGTTTTGGAACGTTGCCGACCAGTGCTTTGCAAGTAGTTGCAAGTTTTCAGCGCTTCTCATTGTGATTCTTTGGTCTGAACTGGGCTGTACATTCCTGATCGTTTCAGGAGCAAAGGGGTCACGAAAATGTCAGAACTGATTGGTACGTCAGACTTTTACCTTCTGTTCTCCGCTACAAAGCACGTACAGTGTCTGCATCCGAGCACACAGTCGTCTCCACTGTGCGACGGTCGAGTTTTCAACCACGGAGTCATATACCGTAACACACCACAGAGGCTGTATGCATGCATCAGATAGAGTACAGCTGGTAAAATATGCATAACCTCATTACACTTCACCCCCCCCCCCCCCTCCTTATACATCTAGTGGATTTGTTTCCAATCGTCTTGTAACTAATGAACATTTTACACAGTGTGCTTCCTACAGTAATTTGTTGCTTTCCTGTGTTTCACTGTGGAAATTCTTTTAACTTAAGAAATCAAATGATTAGGCTACGTATGGCTTGAGGCTGTTCTTTTCATTTCGATAGCACATTGTATTCAATAGCTGTATCCTTCTACTTCAAATGACTAGAAGATTTATCATTTTTATGATCTTTTTTTTTAACCCATAAAGACCCAAACATCCACCAAAACCTACTTTACTGTTTAATACCTGTTGATCCACTATTTCTATCAATAAATGTAAATAATTGGTGTAAAATACAGTTTTTCATCTTTTCACGGTCATCAGATTTGACCCATTTGGATGTTCAGAGGCTCTGTTGTTACCATGGAAACACTGTCATCTTCTACAACATTGATTCACCAGTAAAACCCATGGAGTTGGATCAATGACAGTGGATGAACACACTTGTTTTTATGGTCAGTTAATGATAACTTTTCTGGCATAGTCACTTTTTCCCCCCCAGTTTTCTGTTGCTGATATAATTACTGTTACTTTTAATCTGAGCTTTAATGAACAGCTACATGATGGGTCAATTAAATATAGAAAAATACATGATTTACACTGAACAAACACAAAATAAGGAGGATAATACGACAATTAATGACGATAAATCACTTAAGAAAGGTTAAATATAGACAAAAAATTCATTTGGGAACTGACACAAAAGTAGTAGTGGGTGTTTATGGGTTAAATCTGACAAAATTGATACCATGTTTGTTTACATCAGGGTTACATGTCACAAAATTAACTCTGAAATGTGAGAAAAACATTTCTTCATTTCCTAATATTTATAATCCCGTCAGTTCAGCAAACTAATAAAATCGACTAATGTTGAAATTGGGATATCTGACACGTAAATGTTTTACTTCAAATGTTGATCTGATTTTTTTTTTAATTACTAGTGATCAGTAGCTGCCAACCACTGATTAACATCTGGTCATAAAAAATGTTATTACAATATCTATATTAAACTTGTATTTTTGGGTAGGTAATGATGTTTTCAGGAAAATGTACTTGTGAGAATGAGAAAAAATTTGTGGGGAAAAAAATGTGGGTGTGAAAGTTTTCTGGGTTCATTTTATAAACTCTCATAAATAAACTACATTTATTCCAAATACATTGATATTTGACTTATATTATTTATAACATACATTTTAACACACATTTAAAATGAATAAATCCATATATCTATGCAAAATACATTTGAGTATAATGTCAATTTTATTTGTACATTTTAAATATTGTTAAAAAAAAAAAAAAAACAACAACAACAAAAAAAACAATGTATATTTGATGTTCAATTTTGTTCCATCCATGACACTGCCATTTTTCAATACTCAAAACTAGGTTGTAAAATAGAGGGTTTAAGGTATATACTAAGTACATTTTAGGATGAAAATGTCATATAAACGTAACTTGAAAACTTTATAACTCTTCCAAAAAACGTACGTTAACTTTTTGTCCAATCCGTGACACAGTAGCTTTTGATATACTTTTTTTTTTATTAAAACATATCTGACACTAAATATTGCCCTTTCTGTACATTTAAGATGGCATTTAGACATTTCTAAACATGTGTAATATTTGTCTTAAATGTGTCTGGTTCCAAAGTTATGAACCCAACAGTATGGGTCTGTCCATCTGTGACCTCACCCTGTGGTGTGCAGTCAACACTAAAAATGGCTCTACATTATTATCCTTGATAGTGTGAGTTTCTAAATATAACCACAGTCCATTTTCTAATCACTGGACTTCAGACTCTGTTTCACCACGCTTGCATCTCAGGGTCGTCCTCTGTCAAACCGTCAAGCTCGCCCAAATTTCCAGTTCATTACCGTTAACCAAACCTAAGTAACTGACGGTGAAGTCCAGTACCCGCTTATAACAAAGCTCCTTTAACCGGACGACAGGAAGTGATGAGCAATCCACGTGCAAACCTGCCCCAGCTACACAGAGCAGCAGAGCAGGGCATGAACTGCACGGGTATTTATAGATAAAGGGTGTTGCACATTGGCCGGGTGCCACTTCATTATATGACCAAATAAAAAGTTATAACAATCCAAGTCACCAAAGTCGGGCACAGACAATTCCATGTGTTAAGTCCATGAAAACAGTTCTAATCCATCCAACTTCAGCACTCAGACTTAAAAGTGCTCTGATAACCGAGACAATGACAACAGGGCAGTTAAAAGTTAAAAGTACTTGTGTCAACGCTGTATGGTTGTAGGCTAATGTCTTTAGGCGCGGAACACAGCACCTGACAAACACTTCCATCGTCACTGAGAAAAACCTTTCGTTGAACTGCAACTTGAAAATAACAGACAAAGGAGCAAACAACAGACAGCTTTGTGTGTGTGTGTGTGTATATGTACACAAACATATGCAGGCACATACTGTATATGTCTTAGCTGCTGGGCATAAATACCACCACCACCACCAATATGTACCAGTATAGAAGAATACGTCACTAAAGTCAGCAGACCTTCAATCAACAGGTAATGAAAAGAATTTAGTGTCAACGTACGTTCAAATGACAGGGCGCACATTTCACCGAGTTGAACTGAACACTTTGAGATTATGAAGACATTTTCAGAGGCATTTCTGCACAAGATCTGAAGTTACATCATATTACCAATAACAACATTAACCAATTACTTTTAGAAACTTATTTGATCTTAGTCCAAATCACTTCACAAAACAAAAATCACATTCGGGACATTTTAAAAAGGTCTAAAATTCAGCTCATTACATTTTTGACTTTTTCAAAAGGACCCAAGGAAACCTGGATCCACCGGCTCAGGCTGTGATTGGCTAAGCTCATGGGACATAACATGGACCACAGCTCCACCCCTCACCCACACTCCTGTCCAGCAGCAGAATGATAACTCACTCCAGCAGCAAGCCTCTAACTCTTCCTGTGGTTGGTCATGACTGCCTTTTCCACTGCCTGTGTCCCCCAGACAGGACCCTGCTCCATGTAACAGCCTCCCTGCCAGGCTGTGAATAACGTACATCACACACAAGGCTGGAGGAACCAGCGGAGAGTCCGTGTAGAGTCTCAACACTGCCGTATGTCCAGAGCGTTGGAAATCCAGAATGAGTGATAGAAACACGTCTGAAACATCTAAACTTCAAGCTGGCCGACTGTGTTTCATTTAATGCGGCAGAGGCGATGACCAACTGTGCAGAGCCTGGGCTGGACCTTCCTTGCTCCTTCGCTTCCTGCTGTAGTTCAGTGTCTGTCCGCCCTGCGTCTTCCTGTGGGCCTGATCATTCTCTAAATACTAACACAGTGGCCCTCCACTCGTCTTCCACAGCCTGGAAAGTTCAGGGGAAACAGATCCCTGGCACCTGAACCAGCTATCAGCGGCCTCTTTCGTTTTTCCATAGAAGCCACACAGAGACCCTTAATCTCTGGCTGCTTGATGGAAAATAACATTTCTGGGTGTGGGCATCTGGACCCCTGGTCTACACCTGTCTCTGGGGATCAGGGTGGGCCCACTGTGATCAGGCTGATAAGGATGTGAAACACAGCATGTGAACAAATTTCCAAACAACAGAGCCTCCTCTAACCCCATCCCTAAGCTACTAATCCCTGACTTTCTATTAATTTGGACCCATTTAAAACCAACGTTCTACGTAGCAACACCTGAAAGCCAAATAAGGGCTGCGTTACAGGAGTTAACAGGGATAGGTTAACATTACAGAGGGGCTGAAGGCCATTCTTCACACCCACTCTCTAGCAGCAACAAGGAGCTGACGCTCATTTCGCAGATATCTGTCCAGACTTTGCACACTTGAGTGTTATTTATGGTGTTATGGATAAAAACATAAAACGGTGTCCTCCCAGGCCATTTTTGGACCCGTAAGTCTGACTATAAGAAAATCCTGGACTTAATAATGAAGCACTTTGTTAAAGATGTTGGAAATTTTGGCACACACCAGAGTGCATTCTAATTTAGACAACTGTGACTATTTTCATGACATCTACAAGTGTGTACTTATTTATTTGTCAGTGATGATGCATTCAACAATTTGATGCTCTGTCTGTACAAAGGTCTTCCAGATATAGCCTAGAATTGCTAATTTGCAGCCCATGACAGGCTTTTACATAAACAATTTTTCCTTTTAAAAACAACTGGTTATTTTGTTGTGAGTTAAGTGACAATTAATGCTCAACAGATATGCTCATCAACAATAGGTTTTGGGGATCAAGTCCCTCAATATTAAAATTAAAAACAACATATCTCTTCCTCTGTCACGCACACATAACACACACTCAATGACATATACAAGTACCCTTGTTCTAAATGCTGCTCATCACATGATATTCAAGAGACTCCTCAATTCCAAGTTTCTGCCTGGAGAGGATCACCCTGCATGCATCATATGACCCTGTCCTGGTGCCTTTTCCTTTCTCTGATAACAACCAGCTACTCTCTTACTGTCAAGCTCTTTCTGAAAGATACAAGGGTCAGGTTAATGCACTGAGATTTAATCATTTACTACCACATAGCATAGACTCTTAATATGTAATAACTTTAAGCAGTGTTAGACACTTGGTTCAATTAAAAATGCACAAGGAATCTTAGTAATTATTAGATCCCAATATTACTGTGGTCTTTCATAACCTTAAGACAAGAGCAGAAAAACATCTGAAACACATGAACCACAAAGAAACCTATGACTGTTGTATAAGGCCAATTTTTATCACCCTCACTGGTACTTCTGAATATAACCTGAGGCATTTAATCACAAGCTATCCCACAAAATCAGCAGAGAAAATGAAGAACCTCCTCTGCTTTTCAGTTCAGATAAACATAGTAACCAGATGTGTTGGGAGTTTTATATGCAGATGTCAATGGACGTGGGTAGCTTTAACAGGGTTGCAAGTTAACAACCCAATAAACTTTGCAGAGCTGCAGAAATCAAAGCTACAATCATATTACAAACAGGTGTCCAAAACAAACTGACATGGTGTCACTGTGGAGGGTCTGTGGGCCTTGGTGAGATAAGTTGTACTTTGTTATTTAGCTGCCATTACGGGAAACAGGAAATGACTACAGCAAAAGGATTCAACGACAGGCGGCATGATATATAGAAAGCTGCTACAACTCCGGGCAAGGGTACTCACCACTCTCCATCTCATTGCCCTTCTTTGCGGTGGGCGTGTTGCCCATGATGGCAGTCTGATGGCTGAGTCCTGGGTTCGCACTGAGTTTTTCTTTGCAAGTCGCTGAGTGATGCTACACCGCTAGCGCAGTCACTAGGCTAAATAAAGCTGTCAGCTAGCTACTAGCTAACAGCTATCATTATTGACTAACGGGTGTAAATATTTCCTTCCACTACGTTTCCCTGGTGGGCTTAGACAACTCCAGCCAAGCGAGAGTATCCAAGTCTGCAGCTGACACAAACGATTTAGGTTAGCTAAGTTAGCACACTAGCTAACTCTAGTAGAAATGAGAGTGGATGTTAGCTTTGCAGCTTCAGTTCCTTAATTTCCAAGCGAACACCGTCAAATCAAGATGCCACTCGATTGCCCTTTATTTCCAGAGACGGTCTGTTTATCCAAAATGAAGTCCGGAGCATTAGACAGTTCGTCGAAAGCTGATTTCCGTCTCTCTGTCGAGTAAGCTAGCGTTAGCTCCTAGCGTCCCTCGTAGTTGTATCCTGGCCTGATCTAACCAGGTGCTATCTCTGAGTAGGCAGGCCTTTTCAGTTGAGACCTGGATCACAAAAGTGCTATCCAGGTTATTTGTTTTCCCCACTTTCGTTAATTCCAAATGGATGTCACTCCATTCGGTTCCGAATCAGATGTCAAATGCAATGGTTCCCTGGGACCGACCATCTGACAGTCGATTCCTAAGATCAACAGACCCCTTCCATTAATCTTCAGACCGCAAGGGAAACTCCAGTCATCCATCCACCAAGGCCCGCCTTTGCCTGTCTCCTATTGGCTACCTACGCTGACAGTTACATGACAGAAGTCGCCAGTCGAGTACTGATTGGATAGGCTTCAGTACATCAAGTGACGGACTATCGCGATTGGTGAATCAGACGGCTTTGACCCTCCTCTCGGACTCAGTAGCAGTCATTACACCCTTTATCTGTTAACATTTTTTTCATTCTTGCTTTTAATTACCAACTGTGTGTATTGTTCAGACGGTGCTCCAAACAGAGCACAAATTAAAAGCAGATTTTTTTTTTTTTGCATTTGTTATCCTATTCAGAATGGAGTTACTTCCCAAATCCAGTTGTGTAGCATAGCCACTCCTTTCACCCGACAAATCTGTGATTGGGTGTGACGTTAACGCAGGCTATTTTTAGTCAAATGTGAAAATATTACGGACCACTCAAACTGATGTTTACTTCACGGAGCTGGCATTAAGTTATATTACTGTGGATAAACTACAGTATGTGTGGCACTTCTTAACAGCAAAACAAAACAGTTTTAAGAGCATCTGCTTTTAAAAATGTGTGATTCCTTCACAACTTTGGGGGGGGGGGGGTCATGATATAAGCACAGCATAATTCTTATCAATGATACACAAAGATAACAAAAACAATGTTAGTTTATTTGGAACACAACATTGCAAAAAAGAAAAAAACAAAACAAAACAATGAATGTGATAAAGCTCGTACAAAGCCCACCCAAAACACAATCTAATTGAAAAAATATTTAAGTGCAAAAGGAATTTGAACACAAATAAAACCGGTAGATTATGAAATTCCTGGAGAGCAAAATATTGTAAATGCTTCGCCTATTGCTTCAGTGCTGAAATCCCCTTAATGGTTACAAATCCCTTTTGCACGACAAAAGGAAGAAAGGAAGGTGAACAACACAACAGCTCTTTGTTATGTTTCAGTTCTTCTTGCTTCAATTATAGTTTTTGCCTTCCGTTAAACTACTTCAGTATTGCTTTCAGCATCGTGGCAACACACTCCCCGGTTATAAAGGGACAATTTCTTCAGTGAGATGTTCAGAATCTTCCTTGGAAAACTGTAGTCCAAGTTGAGAGTTTGTTATTGACAACGACCCTTAATGAAATAAGAGCAGCTGTAAGGCAAAGACGTCTGTACATCCACACTGTAACGTCCACAGGCATTCTTAAAAAGTAGGTCTCCTGCTCTCAGTTATCACCTTTCAGGAAGGTGTCATCTCTACAAGCAGTCCATGGAGTTATCCGGTAGTATACCCAACGGCGGGGCCTTGCCTGGGAGACAGGATGGAGGGAGCATGGAGTTTGACGAGGGATCCACATTTTCAGAGTCTTCCATTCGCTCTGCACAGCCTTCCCAGTTTATATGGAATCTGGTAACACGTGGGTTTGAAGCCAGGATATTTCTCTGAAGCTATAAAAAAAACCAAAAAAAAAACAGAAGCAACACAAACCTTAAATAAACCTGGGAGTATCAGAATTTTGTACAGTCAACTGGTACAGTGCACTTAATATCACAGAATTAAATCTTGTTTACAGGTTATCTATCATGTTTGCATGTTTTAGTGTACTCCATAATGATCATTTTATCCATCTATGTGGTCTGACAATACTACAGCATGTATTACACGATTCCCTATAATGATGAATGTATGTATGAGTTCATAAAGTATAAAATACAGTTGCGGGGGGAAAAAAACGCTTCAACTTCACTTGTTTTCTTAAGTTCCTTGTTCATTTTAATGCCTGGTCCAACGAAAAGTACATTTCTCTGGACAAATGTAATGATAACTACAAAAATAGCTCATAATAGTTTAATTTCAGAGCTGATATCTATTCATTTTCCATGGTTTTCTTGATAATAACATAAATCACTTCAGTTCTTCAATCAATTTCTATATGATTGTACTGACAAAAACAGTGCATATTTTCTTTTCTGTCCATTTTAGTCACATGATCCACACAGTATCACAGAGTTGGAACTTGATTGGATAACTATTGTTTTTAATGACTTGATGGTCTAATATTTTTTTCTGTGACCGTATCTATACACAAAAGCAGCCAGCATTACCAAACTAAAATAGACCTGGCAAAATATCAATGACACTGATTTTTCCTAAAACATCTCACTTGTTTGTTTCTAAGTATCCAATCTAGTGTCTATTGATGAATAAATGTGTATATAGTGCATTTACAGTGAAACTCAACAATCAAGACAAATAATGAACTTTGATGCTACTCTTACCTGTGTGTAGTTTGGCTTGATAGGTGGGTTTTCACGGAGCTCAGGGTCTGTGTATTCATTGTTCACATAGTAACCAATGCGGATGAACTCCTGGCCACGGTACGTGCAGGTGATCAGCACCACAGTCACACCAACAGCATCACTTTCAGGAATTAGTCCAGTGTTTGGGGCATCAGCCTGGTGATGACAAATGTAAAATATGCAAACATATGAAGGAAATTGTAATGTATGAATAGAATTTTGTCTTTAATGAATAATTTTAATATTAAACATTGGCATTGATAATCAGTCATCATCAGTGAATCATCATCACAGTCTATTAGTCATACCCTACCCTTTTTTGTCTCGAGTACTACTTCGCGAAGGTTTTCCATCATTATATCACCATATTATCGTTTTTATTGAGATGTTGTATAACCACTTTGTCAATATGCAACATCAAAGCCTGCTTTTTAATAGGAACTACTCTAGAGTCACATGATACCCAACAGCTGTGGGGCTGCATTGTTGTCGCCACTATTTACTATTTATCGTCTGGCAACAGAAACACAAAAGCACTTAGTTTACCCTAATCAAATTCACCTGAAACACAAACATATGTCTCCCAGCCGGTACTGGGCCCACCAACACAGAGTCAAGGATCTGGTCATACTCTTCACTCTCTGCCGAGCCAACGTAGATGATCTTCCACTCCAAGTCTGCAAAAAAAAAAAAAAAATTAGTAAAGGTGAGTAATACGGCAATAACATTCAATGTTTCAATACAATGCAGAGAAAAGTATCTCATATGCAGGGGGGGACAGGGCTTTCTCTGTGGGCGGCACAAGACTCTAGACCCCCCCCCCCACACACACACACACGCACACATCTGAATAGCACATATGGTGGAGTGTTTTAAGTCCCACTTTTATTCTTTAGCTTTTAACACCATGTGAGTTGGTTGGTCTTCTGTGTTATTTAATTTATGTTGATTTTAGTACTTTTGACATTTAATTTTATTGTTTTATTTACAGCATTGTTGTAGTTTTACACACTTATTTGTTACTTTTAGTTTTTGTCTTCATTTAAAAAAAAAGTTTTTATCATGTGCAGCACTTTGGAAACTTTCTTGTTTATGTGTTATATAAAGTGGATTGGATTGAGAGAAGTTCAGCAATCAAGACAAAGACTCTAGAGGTTGAGTTATGTCAGCTGTTAACTGACCCACATTTAAAAACCAAAGCAGTGGTGTGACATTGGAGATTTTAAGCTTGTGTTAAAACCTGTAAGTTGTGAGTGAAAGAGTAATGTTTATTTTTTAATAGTAAAAATCACCAAATATTGCCTGGTTAATGGGTACAAGTTTAAGTAATCTCATATTCATTCTGTGAAATGGCTAAGACTCTGTTGCTATGAATGTCTGGGTGTCAAAAACAACAAAAACAAACACTTAGGTGTGTAAAAAACAATCACACTATCAAAAATAACACCCACATAATGTTGACATATCACTCTTATGATAGTACATCACAACTGAAGTTTCCTGTCATAGCCATGTTAACAACAAGTCTAGTTTGATAGTTTTTTCATCGCCATATACTATGTCAGTCAACTCGTGTGGTGTTATGTCTAAACATGTCTATACACTTAAGCACCAGAGTAGCATTAGCATTAGCATCAACGGTTAGCAGGTGTAAAGACTAAAGCGGCAACATGACCGGGATCGGAACCTACGGTGTTACATACCTTCAGGAAGATCCTCCATGCACTCAAATGTTATTTCGAACTGGAACGGGTTCCTAAAGGGGCTCGGGTTGTCTAAGACAGCCACATTTAGCACCTGTACCTTCGCCATTGCAGCTAACGGGTGCTAACTGACCAAAAACAAACGTTCAAACCACTTTCCCGGGGAATGCTTTAAAAGCAACGCAACAGCAAACACGGCGATGTCCACAGTTCTTCCCACGAAAACACCTATGGCTAAACTCACCCTACACTTGTGTATGCGGTGAAATACACGTTAAGCACCGCTTTAATTTAATAATATTAGCAGCTTTGATGACATATAAAGCTAGATAATGCCTCTCTCCCGCCGCTTTGACACTCCTACCCAGGATACCCCGCGCTTACGTCAACATACGTACGTGCGTCAAGAGGAGGAGCCTCAGGGGGAGTTACTCTGTCTCCCCCTAGTGGCAAGAAAGAAACATTAACCTGGCCCTGAAAATAGAATAGAGTAGAATAGAATAGAATAGAATAGAATAGAATAGAATAGAATAGGATAGAATAGAATAGAATATCTATCCCACCCTGGGTAAATTGTACAGTTACAGCAGTGTAATAATAAAGTGCAGTAAATTCTATATAAATAACAGACAAGAAGTGAGAAAAAAACATATTTTCATTATTTACAAATACATCAATACACTCAATAATGCATCTATTAATAGGATGAATGTGATAAATGAAACAATAAACAGATCTTGTATGTCCTGGTTGATAAAATGTAAATAATCACAAATAAAAGAAAGTAGTTGTTGTTGTTGGGGTTTTAGTTAGTTAGTTTTTTATAAATAATACAAAATAATAAATAATACACAAGCACTATTGTTTATAAAGTTGGAACAAATTATTTTTTCCTCTTCTCATGAAATGACTGCAACAATGTGATTTATTCTTGATAGATAAACTGAAACTGGGACTCCGTATATAATCATTAAACCTGATCAAAGGTGATTATTGATGTGTAAAAAAAAAAAAAAAGAGGAATGTGTCTGAAAACAAACTTATTCTAATTTTATGGCTAAAAGTATATAATGAGCATATAATTACAGCAAAAATAAAAGAAAAGAAATAAATAAATGAATGAAGATTGAGCAAAATTATTTCACAATAAGAGAAATAGAATAAGGGGATAGTTTTATATGTTTTTTTTTTTTTTTTTTTTTTTTTTTTTGGTGGGGGGGGTG
>JAPSES010000069.1:7195318-7225873 GCA_029822895.1 Maxillicosta whitleyi | reverse complement strand
TATTATTATTATTATTATTATTATTATTATTATTATTATTATTATTATTATTATTATTATTATTATTATTATTATGAAAGGGACAGAGGTTATTTTGATGTGTAATACTGTTGTGAAATGACAAAGTCTATTTTTTTTTTTTTTATATGTATAGCATTTTTGTGTTTGTGCTTAGTCTGATTTGTGTAGGATTTGTTGAGTTACTTATGGGATCTGATATGGGAATTAAATTTTTTCAAGATTCAAGGTTTCTTTACTAGTACCTTAGGGTAAATTTATTTGCAGCAGAGTATACAACAGTCCAAAATTTACATCTAACACAAACCCAAGTGCTGGAAAAATGTGAAAATGACCCTTAAAAGTGCTTGAATTTGACCTTGAAAATATCTACGAACCTCGATTTTTACATTTCATTAATGCTCTCATGCATCAGTAGAATAATAATTTGAGGCTGTAGATATGTTTTTGTTGTGGATTTTTTTGTTATAATGAGAATGCTCGATGCTGTACGCATTTAATTTTATGTAAGCAGCGTATCAGGTGAAAAAAAATAAGCTTTTGTTTCCAGGCTATTCCTTTTTTTTGTTTTTTTATGTTTATTCTACTTATTGTAATGATTAAAATACAAGCCAAAATAAACCATTCATTCATCAGGGGTGAATTAAATGTGAAATCAATTTAGTTTAGTTTGTTTCAGACACAAACATAATACTAAACAGAGGATAAAAAAATAAACAATACCGAAAAATATTGGATTCCAGTCCCACCAGGATAAAAACAGGACAGAAAAACAGACAATAATAAAACAAGTCCATAAAACAGATCAACCCGGGTTAAACTCCTGCCTATAAAGATGCGTCCTCATACTGTTTACGCCTTATCACCTGTTATACAACATAAGATTGTGAGAATCCATAAACACACCTGTACAAACCTGTATACCATACATATACGGTGACATAAAAACAAAAATACCGTATTTCCTGGACTATAAGCCACACTTGAATATTAGCTGTATCTAACTATTAGACACATTTGACTATAAGCCGCAGCTGTCCACGTTGTGACATGAGATATTTAGACATAAATATGGTAACAGAAAGATTATTTACATATTTATTTCCATCCCTTCACTGCTTTTTTCCAAACAGTGCCTGTAACATGGCAGTAAAACAGCTGGTTAACAAAACAGAAAAATTATTTATCTCTATCTCTATCTTCCTCCTGCTACTGAAACCAACTCTTTTTCAGTGTAAATACATATGTATTTGTTCATGTGTTTTCCATTAAGTGTGTGAATGAGTTAAATGTAAAACTAGTGTCTTCCTCTTCATCACCTCCTTCCACCTGTCTGTCTCACCTTTGCGCTTCCTGCTAAGAGCGCCCCCTGGAGGCCATTAGCCCGTAAAAACTCTATACAGGTAGTCCTCAGGTTACGACGTACCCGACTTGCGTTATTTCAACTTTACGACGCCGGAGTCTCGGCCGCTATTACTGTACATACGTACTGTATACTGTACGTACAGTATCTTATTCTTTACTTTACTAGGAACGGAACTCTTTCATAACACGAGGACTACCTGTATTCCAGCCGCATTGTTGTATCAGCCGCTGGGTTTGAAGTGAGAAAAAAAGTAGCAGCTTATAGTCCAGACATTACGGCATATAACTCATGACTGGAAACGTAACCGTCTCTTGTTGTTTCGTGTCTTTCGTTGCAGGCCTGAGTGCTCCTTCTGCCACCAATCCATTCCAAGCCGAGCAGCCAAAACTAACACTGAATCAAATGGGCTCGGCCTCTCTGTCGTCTGCATCCAATGCCACTTCTCTTCCATACAGTGCCTCACTGCCGCTGCCTATGAGCCACCAGCCTGCCAGCCTCCCCTCCTCACACACTCACCCAGCCCAGCCTGGTCTGGACCTGCTGGGGAGCCTGCCTGAGCCCCTGTTGCCTCTCTCTTCAGCCAGCACTCAGGGATCTCAGGCCACACAAAGCAGCCAGAACCCTTTCTTATGAGGACCAACGATATCAACATATCTCGGCGAAAGGGGGAGGCCATCCGGCTATTCTCTCGTTATGCAGTATCAGTGTAGCGCCGACTGAACCACACAGCTCCAAGGACTTCTAGGAAAAATACTATTCTTAGTTGTCTATATAAGGTGATACAGTACAGTGACCCTTAGATCGATGCAAGCTGGTTCTGTGCTGGACTTCAGTAACCTGTCCTGGTCCTCTTGACATGATCGGAGCGACGGGATATAAAAGATGTATCAACTTTGTATCAGAAAATATAAGCATCGTGACAACTCCTTTCAGGCTGTAACTATTGCTAACAAATTTAGGACATATAAAAGCACAGTTCAATAACATTTTGTTGCCACTCCACGTAGCCATAATGTACCAGGGAGACGCATCATGGTTTTTCCAACTTGTCATCATGTTTCTTGCTCACTCCGCTGATTGTCATTGGCTTAGCTGCCCACTGCTGCGTCATATACTCAGACTTCACGAGAAAGAGATTCCGGTGAGGAGACTGGAGTCAGTCCCAAAGTCCTGTCCAGTTCCTACAATGTTACTGCATCACAATGTTCACATGGAGCATCTGTTGGACTATAACCGATGCACAAATGCATATACATACAATTTACTTATAAATATGATATGAAATTCTGGGGTTAATTGAATGACATTGTAGTTTGGGAATACTGCAAATGGTTTAGATTCACTATATGCAAAGAGATGCATTAGAAAATATATGAATCATGAGTTTTATTCATTGCTTGTGAACCACTGACTCTCATCAAATATAAGGGTATAATTGAAATATTGCTCCATTCTTCAGTTGGTTTTGTTTTGATTTTCTAATGAAATTCTGATGATTTTCTTCTGAAATCTTCACCACACTGTCAGTCCAATGTCAGTTTATTATGCACTTTATGCCCTCTGCTGGTAGTATTTCATTCCTGCAGTCCTGTACTGTGGTATTGGGATCAATTTTTTTTTTCTTCATAAGTTAAAAAGTGAAAGGCAGGAGCTTTACAGAAATCCTCTGGCCTAAGAAGTCACACATTCATCACCACACTTGACTGTAACAACCACTAAAATATTTTTTCAAGAATTTATTTAGTAAAAAAGCCAGTACAAAGAGCTGTAACACCAGCAGTAGTGCTGATTTAATACATTTTACTAAGACCAATCATACAATCATTCCACAGTGCCCTGACTCAACTGAGTCTGCTTCTCATTCATCCTATTGAGCGATAATCATTTTCATGTGACACGGATATAGTGTTCATATGAAACACTCAGCATTAACTGCTTCTGTTTCATTTGTTGAGTCCAGTATTAGATACAAGGAGGTGATCCACATGAAATCTTGTTGCAAAAAAAAAGAAAAAAAGAAGTGTGTCCAATATGTTTGCAGCGATATCTTAGATACCGACTGGGAAGTTTTTTTTTCTAATAGTGTCTTCATATTGGACAAATAAGATCAACTGACAGTTACGGACTCCAGCCACCTCAGGACTTCCTGAAGGCCCTCTCCGGTGCAGGCACTTAGTTCCAGTATAGTGATTGGTTGAGTAGCAGACGTAATGATGTCCTCTAGCCGGAACAGTGACTTGATCTCTACGAGACTCATGATACACGGCATGTCCCTGAAAAAGATGGAATGAAAAATTCAAGTATTAGAAAATACACAATTGTAAGAATAGTTTTGTCCAAGAAACAGAGTTACTATGAACTCTGCTGTCCCAGTGTCACTGACATACTGCAGGTAAAAAGTAATCCATACCTTTTGTTAAAGAGAATCAGCACTGATGCACTGCGAAGAGGCTCGGCAGACAGAACAGACAGCAGCTGGATACAAGAGGAGGCTACCTGAGCAGTGTTGGCCGAGTCCACCACGAACTACAGCAAAAACATGAACAAATGATGGTTAAATCAAACAGTATTCCAATTTACCCTCCTAATAATGTTCCAGGTAGTACCATATTTAGAGGAACGTACAATGACAGAGGAGCAGTCACTGAAATAACTTGGCCATATGGGCCCCATGCAGCCTCCCAGCTCTCTCACTGTCACTTTCTTCCTCCTCTTCAGCGTCAGGTCTATCAGGTTGGTTCCTACCTGCAAAGATTAAAAAGAAAAAAAAAAGTCAGGTCTGAACTGTTTTGCACACTGTGTAATAAAACTGCCTCATAATGAATCTTACTGTGGGTAGAGTTGGAGGAGGTGTCCCCAGTTCAGTAAAACCATGCAAACTAAGCTGTAAACATAGTGTTAGGGAAAATGACCATTGCCTTGGTCTTAATGGTAATGTTTTCCTAAATAACTATTTTAATACAACAATGAAATAACGCTGTGCCTGTTATTTTCTTAAAACAATTGTATTTATGCCATATATGTTATCCATAAGGCCCTATTTGCATATGCATCACCTGGATAAATAAAGGTAATCGTTTATTACTTATATGAAAATAAATTATCCAAAATAAAATTTGTATGCACATACATCAAAAAAATTTTTTGAAGAATTTTTACACTATTTTTGTACACACATTTGTCAAAAAAAATGTGCGTACAAAAAATTTTGGCTAAATGTCAAAATATGGAACTGCTACAAATATGCATAAAACAACGTGGACTTTCCCTCCCATACATAGCTTAAACATACAAACCCAGTATACCTATACATTTGTACTACTGCATATATATTTAATCACAAACCTATTAAAATACAACAGTAGCTTACTCTGTTTAGCATTTAATAAGCTACATTAGCAACCTGGTTGAAGCTAACGCTCCACGTATCTTAACTTGCTTTTACTAAAAACACCTAATTAAGCGCAAAGGATATTATGTAATCGCTTTAACAACAGTGTTTTCCCAACACCAGTCGCCCCGAGAAGCAAACAGATGTCATTTTTGCTCATATCGCGTTTTCTGCAGCAACATAGTGGTGTTTTAATCCAGTTACAGCATGTAGCAAACATAGCCTCTCAGCCCCATTAGGCACCATAGCGACGCCTACGTCATCATGTCAGCCCACTCTGATAGGATGAAGTAAATGTCAATCACGTAAATCTTTTTTTTTCATTGGTCATTGTTAAATATACGACACTAAACGGAAGAAAAACAAGAGCCATATCTTCGTGCAGTGTTTATTGGTTAACACACAGGAAGCTGCAGCTACAGAAACTATAGTCGATGCATTTTTACTTCGTTGCCATTATTCCCACCTTATTTCTAAAAGTAGTGTGACTGTGCAGATAACTATGGAAGCGAAGTTAAAGAAGGAGTTGGGGACTAGCATGCTGAAGCCAACTGGACACTCAGGAGGCGGGTGCATCAGCGAGGGTCAGAGTTATGATACAGACACTGGGAGGGTGTTTGTGAAGATAAATCACAAGACCGAGGTATTATCACTGCAATCATTACTGTGCATTTCCTTGAATTCTTCATTGCCATCACTGTTTGTGAATGCAACATATTAAAAAAAGCACATTAAGATTTGTAAATGATGATTTGCTAGCAACTTCACAAGGCCTAGCATTTGACTGTCAGCAGATGGACTTTGTACATGCATTGTGCAATGATTACTATCCTAATGACAACACTGACATCATCCTCATTGTTTTCTTTCTGTTGTGTTTTTAAATTCAGGCCAAACGGATGTTTGATGGAGAAATGGCCAGTTTGGAAGCCATTTTTAAGACTGCCACAGTAAAAGTTCCAAAGCCTGTAAAAGTGATAGAGCTTGACACAGGAGGGAGTGTGTTTGTTTTGGAACATGTGGATATGAAAGGTCTTAGCAAGTATGATCTCTCTCCTACAGTATATATAAAATTGTATTAATGTTAGTAATGCTGCATCCAGCTGGACTGGACAGTTTAAGTGTAGCAGCCTTTTTAATCTTTGTCAAATTAAATTCTGTATCACCTTTGTAGGTACTCAAAACTCTTGGGAGAGCAGCTGGCAGATCTGCATCTTCACAACAAGAAGCAATTGGAAAAAATCAATAAAGAGCAGCAGACAGTGGGTAATGCACAACAACCTGTTTTTCATAGGTACATTGACTGGATAGCAGACTGATTTTTACGTGAGAGTTAATTATTGAGTCTTAAAATCTTTGTTTTTATGCAGGGAAAGGAGCTGGGGAGATAGAGGTGGAAGCTGTGGACAAATTTGGTTTTGGAGTAACCACATGCTGTGGCTATTTACCACAAGTAAACACAAAACTATCTGCTTTACCTGTACAATATGTTAAACTGGACAACATTAGAGCCTCTACGGTTGACCAGACCTGGACACTATGACTGTGACCCACAGTTTTTTGTCATACTTCCACAGGACAATGAGTGGCAGGATGACTGGGTGACATTTTATGCCAGACAGCGGCTGCAGCTTCAGCTTAACATGGTGGAGAAGACTTATGGAGACAGGGAATCCAGAGAACTTTGGGCCCAACTGCAGGTATCTCTTCTGAGCAAAACATGTATAATTTCTTTCAAATTTCCGTGTTAATGACATATTTAATGCATTACTTCTTACAGTTGAAGCTCCCTCAGTTTTTCACAGATGTGGAGATTGTCCCTGCTCTTCTTCATGGAGACTTATGGAGTGGCAACGTGGCTCAGTGCGCAGACGGCCCAGTCATCTTTGACCCTGCGTCCTTCTACGGCCATTCAGAGTATGAGCTTAGTATTACAGAGATGTTTGGTAGCTTCAACAGTTCATTTTACTCTGCTTACCATGACAAGATTCCTAAGGCACCAGGTTTTGCACAGAGAAATCAGCTTTACCAACTTTTCCACTATCTGAATCACTGGAACCACTTCGGTGGCGGATACAGAGGCTCTTCAATCAAGATAATGAAGAATCTGGTGAAATAACTGCGCTTAAAACCACTAACACAGTCTTAAAAGGAAGCTATGTATTAGTGGCAGATGATAATTTGACCAACATTAGTTCAGCAGATTATTTAACAACCCAAGTATTACAGTCTGACATTTCGCTACCTACTATATTGTATAGAGATTATAGTAAGACTATGAACATACACAGCAATAAGTCTGCCCAGTCTGCTCCACTTATATACATTTGTTACATCAAAAGAACAACCTGGCTTGTATTATTCACTTAGTATCTTAAATTTTAAAACTAAATGAAGTGTGGTGTTTTAATAATATTTTTGCTACAATGACTTCTCTGTATATTTTTCAACATTTCCTACCATATCATTCTTTTCCTTTGCCTGTGTTTGACCAGCAGACAAATTAATAATACTATTGTGTAAAGGTCGGACTTGACAGTGAATGAGAACACTATGCTTTAGCTTTAGAGCTTAATCGATTTGTCATATTGACTGAATAACTACATACACATACAAAACATTGCTGTGTAATAATAAATCCTTGCGGTATTTGTGTTCCACCACTTAACCAACAATAAACCCAAGATGTTTCAAAGTGCTTGGAAGTTGTTTTTATTATTATTATTATTATTATTATTATTATTGAGAAAGATGTGACAACTGCCTCATAAACACTTTTTTTATTTTTTTCTCACCCACAACAATTTGTTGGGGGTATTTGTTCTAAAGGAAGATCACACTAAACACTTGAAAATATTTCTTGTTGGAAATGTTTGTTGTTCCTATCTATTGCAGTTAAAATGGATATACAGACACAATTGTGTATGTATGTTTGTTTTAATATGGTGAAACAACAGAGCTAATGGTGTTTTAAGACCTTTGAAGAGAACTACATATAGACGATTATTTAAAAATAACACAAACATGTCTCTATACACAAATAGATTGTAATATTGTTTCAGTTCATGTTATGAGGAGGTTTATGTGAATATTCTTGATTTTTTTTTGTCCCCTATTGCAGTTAAAATGGATCTACAGACATAAATGCATATGTTCATTTTAATATGGTAAAAAAAACAGACTTAATGTTTTAAGATTTTTGAACAGAACATATATACATATAGAACAGGGGTCAGCAACCCTGGTCCTAGAGAGCCACTATCCTGCATGTGCTGGAAGAGGGAAACCTAAAATATGCATGATAGTGGCTCTCTAGGACCAGGGTTGCTGACCCCTGATGCAAGTGTTACGGCCCCTGGGGGTGCTGTGGTTAGATCAACCCTTGTTTTCCAGAAACCATGAGGAATCAGGTACACCTGGGGCACCCAGGAGTTCCTGTCATTAAATAGCCTGCCTGCTGTACTGTTTTGGGCTCTGCTCTGCTTTGGACCCCTCTGCTCTGCTCGGCGCCTTCACAGATGCTTGGTTCTTCAGTCTTTGGTTTGGTTCTGTTGCTTTAATGTTTTTTCGTGTTTTGCAGTTTTCAACACTCGCATCAGCACATGTTCACTCATGCACACTTACACTGCTGATTTTACTGATGACTCACTTACACTGTGTATTATACTTTAGTTTACCTTTTCTAATTGGCTTAATTTGATGTAATAAAAGCATTTTTGTGTTAAACTTCATTCATCGTGTGTTCCTCTTTGTTGTGACCTTCGAGCCAGGTCATAACGGCAAGAATCACAGTAAATTTAACAGTAAATTGACTTTGTCGCAGAGTACTACGCCCTTCACGTGTCACGTGACCGCGGGTCCCTTTTGAACCTCGTTGCTTTCCGTATCAGGAATGGGCGTGCGTTGAACATCCTGCACAGTTTGTCACGAATTATATCTGTACTTTTTGTAACCGGTTACTTTTATTTCGTGTACACACCATTTGTATATCACCACACTCTAGACCGACTTCTTGCTCTTCGTATATGTTAAAAAACTGTCGTCATTTCGCTGTGCTTTGCTTTATGCTAGCTACATATGCTAATCACAGTTAGCTAAGTGGTCTGTCTTGACAGCAACAGCTAGCAGAACAAAAGCTAGCATTCGTATCTGCGACAAGAAAGTGTTTTGTCAGGTTAAATGTTAGAGAAAATGGCCTTAACAGAAACTGACAATGGGGGTTCCGGTGGTGATGGAGGAGAGTCCGACATCATTGTCAACACTTGTGTTTTGGGGGGCTTCAGTGAGAGCGATGAGACCAGGGCTCTGGTCTCCAGCCTGCCGGAGGTCCAGGGGGACATGGTGTCAACAGAGTCCGTCACACAAAGATTTTTGGGTGAGACACAGCCCTTAAAATGATTAATAAACCTGTTTTAATTTGTATTTGTTCACTGCACTTTTCGCTCTTCTTTCCTCAGTGATAATGAACAGATACCAGGAGCAGCCCCATCTCTTAGACCCACATCTTGGTACATAAGTATACCACTCATACCATTAAAAGACACATGCAGGCATACTGGAGGTTTATTTGTAGAAGTACGTTAATGTTAAACACTCCTTTCCTTGGTGTTCAATCAGACTGGATGTTCAACATGATACTGGAAACGATAAGGAATGAAAAGTCCCCCCCATCATTGGTTCATTTGAGCTTCAAGTTTCTCTACATAATCTGTAAGGTCAGTCCGAAACAGTGTTTTAAAGGATAAATGTCTCTTTAGGTTGTGATAACTCACTACATTTAACCACACAAACTAAAAAAACTGCGACTGTCTTAACTGTTTTATTTCTCTTTAGGTGAGAGGATATAAAATCTTCATGCAGCTCTTTCCTCATGAAGTGGCTGATGTCCAGCCTGTTCTGGACCTGCTGTCTAGACAGGACCCTAAAGACACTGAGGTGAGACTTATCAATTGCACCTTTTGTGTTTTTATTTCTTCAGGGTCGTCTGTAAGTCATTAAATGTATTTTGGTCTAAAATGGCATTAAAAACTATTAAATTCGGTCTCCAGGGGCATTAGAAAATATAATACACTTGTTGGGGGGGAAAAAAGCATTGTTATTCATGATTTATTTTGATTACATAAACATTTAATAATTTTGATTGGAAATATAGTATGATGATTGAGCAGTAGAACCCTTTAATTGGCTTTTGTTTATGGCTGAGACACAAAGTCACAACACCAGATGCTTGGAATGTAACACTTTGTAAGTGTGCTCATGCTGTGGTGAAAGAACAGAGAGAATATTAGCAAATGTTGGAAAAATAAGAAAATGCATGTTTTAGTGGAAGTGATTAGAGGAGGAACTATTCAGAACCTGGTTAAAGCATGTCAATGGTAAACAATCATGTATATATTAATGTCTATATGAAACTGCATCTGTAGTTGGACATGAACATTAAAAGCCTTTAAATTAGATTTGCTGATACCTGCAGAAAAGACCAGATTATCTTTATCTTAGTTGTAAAACTTGCATGCATTTGCTCATATTTTCTTTTACTAAATACTTTTTTTACAGACTTGGGAAACCCGCTACATGCTGTTGTTGTGGCTGTCCATGACTTGCCTCATCCCTTTTGATCTTTCTCGACTGGACGGTCACCTGGAGTGTGATGGTGGCAAATCCAGAGAGCCCATCATGGATCGCATTTTAGCTATTGCCAAAGTAATATATATTAATGTATTTGTGCTTTTTTAGTATTGTGTCTAAGATCATGATCTGTATTTCCACCGTTCACATTGGTTTTATCACTTTGGTAAAAAAAATGTCTAGAGGTTTTTCTAGTAGTAATTCTGTAATAGTTAGGACACACGTCATGACACAATAATAACTAAGTAGCGCACACAGTCACCAACGTAACAATAATAATGCAGGTTCAAATAAATGAGGATATCATAATGTGTTTCTATCCACATTGAGTTATGTTCGTGGCTGTTAACTTTCTAAACAATGTGATTTGCGCATCTTCACACAGTAACAATTATCTGCACGAATAACAGTTGTTTTTTGTTTGCTTACAGTCTTATCTGGTTGTGAGTGATTGTTCCAGAGATGCTGCATCTGTACTTGTATCAAAGTAAGTAATTGATACATAATTATTACTGTATCTGTAAAGATTAGAATCATTATAACACTATTATCACTGTTGATAAGATATAACCTTCCAAAGAAAGAAACCTGGGTGTGATGCTGCCCATACAGGCTCGCACTGTAGGCACTAAGCATGATGGGTAATACCATGATCTACCTCTCTTCTCACCCTGATGTGCCCATCACTCTAGAACAGGGTCAGTCTGGACTCATCAGACACAGTCCAATTGCCAATATTAATTATTTCTAGTAAACTGATGGTTGTTTAAGAAATGAGGAGTTACTTATTGCATCAGTTAGAATTAAACATATACACATTTCCAACCTTTAATCTTTACAGAAATTCTCCAATGGAATGTTTTATGCTGTTTGTTAAAAAAAAAAAACCTCTTCTTCTACATATTATTATTATTATTATTATTATTGTTGTTGTAGTAGTATATTTAGTTGGAGTTTAATGTATTGAGTCATTTCCTACCATTTTCATTTTAAGAAGTTCTGTGTACATATAAATATTCTGTATTTTTTTAATTTATTTTTTTGACCAGCCCATGTCACTGCACATTTACAGAGGATTTGGAGTGGTGAATGAGAGACATTATCAGATTCTTCTACATTGTGTATATTTTTCTACATATTAAAATCCATGTACACACTAAATTATATTAAATTATACTTGGGAATTGTCGTGTATAATAAAAAAAAAATATGTAAAGGGCCATTACTCCCCCATTTAATAAGAAAACTTTGAATATTTTTGTAGAAACATAGATAACTAGGTTACAAAGGGTCCTTTACATTTATATATACTATTCTAATGTAGTTATGAACTGTATTCAGCTCTTCAGCCAGTAGAGGGCAAAGGTGTCCTTAGAATGTCTTGTCTGGTTTCTGAATTTGTTTATCTGCTCGTAACCTCTTATTGCTTTCTTGTCTTATTGGACATGACTCTACAGGTTCATGACACGCCCTGATGTGAAACAGAAGCGCCTTGGAGACTTTTTGGACTGGAGCCTCATGACAATAACCCAGACCAATGACCAGTCCATGACAGACATAATGGTTCTAGACGGTGCCCTGCAGTCTCTGGTAACGCACAAACACACTGATCGTGCTGAAGTCTGTGGTGTTACATGCACGCTATCTGTGTGTATGCTCGAGGACAGTGTAATTTGTTTGCGCCGTTGAATTAAAACCTGCAGAGAATAGTTTACAAGAGCTGACATGACTGGTATGTTTCACCTTCTGTGGCTTTGGCAGGTGTGTAATGTGCACCTGCTACGTTTGCAGGACCTGCTTCTTTGACTCAAACGGTTTCTAACCAAATCAAAAAGTGTATGAATGTACATCTTTTCCTACAGAATGCCTGTTGGGTTTAATTGTTTACAATACAAATCTTAATTAATATTTGAGAACATTTTCAAATAACTTCCTGTTTTAGGAGGCAAGGTAATGAAGCCCTCAAGCAAGCATTACACTGATATAGTTGGCACATTAACTTGTATAACATGTTTACAAAGCATCTCTTTGTACTTAATGTCTATGACATGAACCTGGCTCCAGTCTATGTGGTGCTTAAGGCGCTCAAAACTGGCTCTGTGTGATCAGTCAGCGAGCCTACAGGACCTGTACTTGGGTGTTTTCTTTCTGTGTACATTAGGTTTAGTTCCCTCCAAAGAGTGAAAACAAAAGACATTTATATCAAAATGTTATTTTGAGGGTTATTTTTGTGTTAAATGTCAGATACATTTGTGTTTGGAGTGTTTAATGTCTTCGTAGATGTTAGTGCTGTCATGTGAACTGTGCATTTCCCTCACACTGATTGATCTCCTCTCTGTGAACCATAGGCAAAACTTTATAAGCATGGAAAACGAGAAGACCTCCTTCAGTACGGTAGGTTCTCATTTATCTGTGAGTACGATACCCCTAAGGAAGCGCAGCTGCATTTACTTCATATGCAAAAACTGACATCCGTGTATTGGAATTACTGGAGCACATTATTGTCACATGGCTCGTCCTCATTCATTTTCATTTTGCCCACAGCAACTGCAATTTTTTTTCTTTGTGGATTTTGATCTAAATATGTTACTTCACAGGGGTGTAATCCAAATACACCTAACATGTTTAAGGTATAATTACAGAGTTTTCCTGGGGATTGAATCAGGCTCGATATCAGGTCTAAAAATAGAATTTCTTCTGACATATGGAACTTGTTTTTCTTTTTTTTTTTTTTTTACCTTGCATGTGATCATAATTCATGGTAGTTTCAGCAATTTCCAATAGTGTTAGATCAATAGATTTGCTTAATATGACAATTTGCATATTTGGAAAGTAATAAAAAAGCATAAGGGCCAAAGTGAATGTGGATTATAGAGGAATACATCTTTCAACCTTTAGGGAGAGAAAAAGTTCTATTTCTGTAACATCCATGTCTGTTATTTGTTTGTGTATTGATTGACATTATTTTGACATTGTTCATGTATGTGTCTTAAGCTCCTACAGTTCTGCAGTGCCTTGAGAAGAAGCATTTATCAGACAGCAGCCAGGCCATGCTGAGGAAGCTGGGTGTCAAACTAATCCAGAGGCTTGGCCTTACGTTTCTAAAGCCTCGTTTGGCTGCTTGGAGGTTAGGCCCGTAATGAATTCGTTATGTAATGAAATGAATGACATGATGCTGTGAAAACTTGACCTGTTTAACATAATTAAATGTGCATGTGTGAGAAACCTTGTTCTTTTTATCTTTGCATAGCTGGAAATGGCTCTTAAATATATATATATATATTTTTATTATTATAGTAGTATTTGGAGTATAGTAGTTGGAGCTTAATGTATTGAGTAGTGCTCTGCCACGTAATTTTGAGAAGTTCTGTTTATATAAAAAATATTCTGTATTCTACTTTTGTATTTATTGTGTACAAGTGATTTGAGAAATAAGGCATGTTTTTGTAAATTATAATATTGTTGGTATGCTGTGGTACAACAACATATGGGCATAGAGCTGAGTATGTTTTTCCTAAATATTTCTTAGGTATCAGAGGGGAAGCCGCTCCCTTGCAGCTAACCTGTCCATGTCCCAGACCACTGCAGTCACGGCTGCTGTGAGTCCTGATGTAGAGACACGGGAACAGGAGGAGGACTACGACATTCCTGAGGAAGTGGAAACTGTTATAGGTCAGTCCCTGTCTTAGCTGCCTTAGCTGGAAAAAGTGTTGTAATGGCCCCGCTAAAGAAATCCCATCTGCACATTTGTTTGCAGAGCATCTGCTGGTGGGACTGAAAGACAAGGAGACTATTGTGCGTTGGTCTGCAGCGAAGGGGTAACGATCTGTCTGAATTTAACCAAGAAAAGCTGAACTGTTTGTAACAAGTCGTCCCTGTTGCTACTTGTCCCCGATCATCTTAATGTCAAAGACTGCACCTCTGAAAGAATTTCTGTGATTCAGTAACGGCCTATTTTATCTAATGCTTCAGAATAGGCAGGGTGACTGGAAGGCTTCCCAAGGAGCTGGCAGATGAGGTGGTTGGATCAGTGCTGGACTGCTTCAGGTCAGTTCTTGCTAAGGGCATTTTGGCTCTCCATCACTTATGATTTGTGACTTTGGTTATGCGTTTTTTATTCTTGTAACAAAAAGGACAATGTTTAAAATGCCATATTTCACAACCAGGGTTCAAGGTTTTTTTTGTGTGTTTTTGTTTTAAGCTTCCAGGAAACTGACAATGCTTGGCATGGAGGCTGCCTGGCTCTTGCAGAACTCGGTAGGAGAGGCCTCCTGCTGCCTTCCAGACTCACAGATGGTAAGTGACACAATAAGATAGATGGCCAATAGTGAACAATTTAAATGTCTCTTTATTAAGCGTCTTTACAGTTACAATGCATCACCAAATCCTCCATGTTAACCTTATATATTACAGAGAATAAGACGATTTAAATATTAAGACCCCATATATACATTCCTTTTCACCATTACTTATCAAATGTAAGATCAAGGCATAATATGCACATTCCAATGACAACAAGCTTTTTTTTAATGACTGTCCTTGTGGCAGTACTTTAAACATGTCACATCTGCTCCTCTATGAGTAATCGAATATTTCAGTGCTTAATTAACATTTTAACAATGACAATGAACTTTCTGGTAGTTTCATGTTAAGGCTTGCAGTACTGATAGTAAGAGATATTTGATCTTTTTTTTTTTTCCCGTTTAAGTTCTTAACAACAGCGAGGCCTCCTCCTTAGAGTGTGCCCCACTGCCTTTGCTCTCTTGTTTGGTTTATGGCAGGTGTTTTCACCATGGGCTCTGTTTGTTCTTTTCATGGCTTTTGCCTTAGTCTTCGTCAGGTACTTGGTCTTCGCTGACAATTCAGGCCTTCTCGTGTCTGTGGGTTCCTCTGAGGGTCTGTCTTTAGCACTGGTTTCACATGAAGAGACGGCAGAGCTTGCGATGGCTAGTTGACAAAGTGCTAGCGCTGCCGTCTGCCTCTGGTCGCACGGTTCTTCTTCATCCTCTAGTTCCGTCTCCGGTTGAAGATCTTCTGAAGCGCTCCGGGCAGAGCTGTATTCAGAGCTAATATGAGGGGATCGGAGGCTGAGGTTCAGTGGCAGCTCATCACCGTTTGATTTCTCAGAGCACCCCAGTCTGTGCTCAGATGGAGCCTTTCCTTTGTCGTGTTTTCTTGTTGAAAGGTTGAGTGGAGCCAGATCCTCTCTGTCTGTCTCGTCATCGTGTTCTGACGCAGTTTCAGGACTTTGCTCAGAAACCGATTTAGAGGAATAACTACTGTCCTCTGTTGATCTGAAAGAGTCAAGACAGAATAAATGGTCAAAAAGCTGAGCATTGTTGCAAATATGGCCTCATACATGTCATTATTTAGCCAGTTCTTTCCTTACCCTCCATCCACCTGCTGTGCTCTCAGTTGCAGAAGGCTTTCTGCAGACTCCTCTTCTCTTAAGTCAGGTTTGTTGGGTTGTGAGGTGGGAGTGGTGTGTTCACCCAGTGTGGTGTAGTGAGGGCCTTCTGTGTCCCTTTGGATGATCTGTGCATGGCAGGGTCTGTCAGGGGACCCCGAGGCCGAACACCCCTGTTTAGGACTCAGCCTTGTTGCCTTGTCTCCACTCTGGCCCTGGCTGCTCTCCTGTCCTGTAGGTGTGTTCAGGCTGTTGTGAGCGGAACGTAACTGCATGTAAAAATCATAGTCCTTGGCGCCGAGGCTTGAGCTGTACACATCCAGAGGAAGGTACCGGTGTCCTGTAATCGGCACGGAGATCTCGTGGGGTCTGTACAGGGTGTAATGCAGAGGGGGGGCTGGTTGTAGGGGGTGGCAGTACCTGTATGTGTAGGAGGGGAAGAGGGGAGGGTGAGCTGGGGTGACAGGTTGAGGGACCACTGGCCTTTGGGGATCCAGAAACTCTGTCCTGAAGGGAGGGGAGTTGGGCTCGCTGGCGTGGTGGATTGTTGGGAGGTAATATGTCGGATAGAGATGCTGGTCAGGCAGCAGATATGGAGGATATTCAGGGACCGTTTGAGGAGGGAAGGGTTTTAAAGGAATAGATTGTGAAATTGGCCCCCAAGGAAACACAGGATGGTTCAGAGTCGGAGCTTTTGACTCTTCTGTCTGCTGCACAGATGGTTTCAAGGCATCTGGGCCATCACGGTTAGGTGTGACAGGGGAGAAAGCAGATGGGCGTGGCAGAGCCTTGGCCCCGTTCTTATCCACGGTCTCACTATCTACAGCTGTACTCGTCACACTCTGGCTTTCCTTATTGACTGGACTCTCACGGCCGACGTCTACTTCCTCTGTATCATCTGCGCTCTGCTTCTCCTCCTCTGCTTTGTTCTCTTCGGCTTCCCTTTTTTCGGGACTGCTGCTCTGAGCTGCAGGAAAGGTGCTTGAACAGTCCTTGGATTTGACAGTGACCCCCTTCGCTACAGCCTTGACCTGTCTGGCTGTCGACCCGTTTTTCTGGGTCACGAGGGAGATTGAGTTTTTACACAAGTTGTATTTCATGTGGTTAAAGAGATGAGACTTCTCATTGCAGGTGAAGGGACACTGGAAGCATTGGTATTTGAAGGGTTTTCCAGGCGGCCGGGGGATGTAGTGGGGTCTTTTTGGCTTCCGTTCGTGAGCAACGTTCATCTTGATTCTGATGCACGTTTACTGAAAGAAACAAAACACAACAGCCATGGTTTTAAGCTTGTTGGAATCAGAATCATCATGTTCAAGTAACTCTCAAAGGGATACATTTAGACTTCAAACATCAAGAAAATGAAGACATTCTGAGGTAAACAAATGTCAAAATGGTGTCGACATTAGGATGCTGTAGCGGAACTGAACTATAAACAAACTGATGATGATATCTATGCGACTCACTAATGGAAGCCAGTTTTTTGGGGGGGGTTCAGTATGCTTATATGCTAATGATAAAAGCATTTTAACAGCTAAAAGGAAATGCCCTTTTAGGTTTTACATAGTTTAGACATCCTTTTTTTCATATATACTAAGTAACTTGTGAAGCATCGCAGGTTTTGCATCAGATTCTTCCTGAGTCGTGTGTCCACAAGAGTTGTTTGACTGGTTCACATGAAGATAAACACGCACTGTTTTTTTTATTTTCTTTGTTGTTGAAGTAACTCGGGCAGTAAAATCTCTAGCCACACGAAACACTGCACCCTGAGGCTAATATATTTCTTCAACTGCGTGTTCATAGTGGGCTGAACACCACACAAAGAAACAGGTAAATATGGAAACCAGCTCACCGTATGCAAAATTGGACCCGTGTGTTTGCATAGGCGTACACCAGCCCTAATGCGGTTTCTCGTTGATTGACAGTCGCCTGAAAACACCTCTGCTTCACCTGTCTGAGCCTTCTGATCACACTCAGACTCTCCAGTAAACTTACAAAGTTACTGCTACATGGGTAGATACAGTAGGCAGGTGTCGGGCAGACTCGGCACTTACTAAGACAACCCCCGGAGGGCATGCAGAGACTTGCTTTCTCTCCCAACATTACTAAACTCTGCGCTGTTGGCGTGGGAACCAACAGCCACCTGCTTCCCATGACTACACCTGTGGGATGCACTCATCTCTCATTCATCGTTTCAATGAGTTCACAAGCTCCTGAGTATATCAGAAGCATCTTCGTTAATGGAACAACTGAAACCAGCCATTTCTGTTGCAGGGGAAAGGAAAAAAAAACACCTCAGCTCTCCCTTTGAGATGAAACATCACCTAAAGCTGTGAGTTAAGTGTTACTGGGTGCCGCATGGACGAACCGGCTTGTCATGCACTGTCGCAAGAAGTTGTCACTCAAGTTTCTGTTCAACTGTAGTAGCATGCACAGCCACTCCCTTGAGTTTAATTCTGTCCAAAAAAATCCATTTTAACAGTATATTTCTTTATCAGTATCACCTGATCAAAGCATATTTTTTTTGCCTGTTTGTAAAAATTATTGAATTGTTTTTTTTTTTTTAAATATACTTTTATGACCTGTTTATTAATGCTACAAATATGTAAAAGTTTATTTTTTGGCGTCTTAAAGTCAGCTGTACCGTATCCAGGACTATCTCCGTCTCTATTAACAGTCAGTGAAAGCCACATTTTGTGAAACTATGTAGCGACAGGTGCGCACTTTTACAAATACAGGTAAAAATAACTGTGACAAGTACTTTCTCAAACTGGGGATAGTTTTTGCTAATTGCATAGAAAGTCTCCGAAACATAATAAAGAACTAAGCCCGTGTAATTAAATGCTGTTTTCTCGTCAAGGAGAGGTAGCAATTAAAAAAAAAAAAAAAAAAAAAAAAAAAGGTCTTACCTGCTCAGCTCGTATCGGCGTCTTCCTCCTTGAGTTTTTTGGGTTCCTCCACAGTCAACGCTGCAACGGCAGATATGGACACAATGTTTACTAGTGTTTTTTTCGCCGAGAAGTTTCAAGTGTGTTTGTGGATATGTGTGATCATGCATGTGTGTGCTGTATTTGGTGATGTGAGTTGTGTGGCGAGTTCCTCTCTCTGAGGTGTTTTCTCACTTGTGGGTGGAGCTTTATCTTAAACAGCAGGGCCCTCGGGCAACAATGATGTACCTGATATTAGTCAAGCCTCGAGCAATGATTTACATGATGGGGTGGGGGCTCCCTGTATTTCTTCCTCTTTTGTGATTTATTTCTTTGTTCTTTTGTAGAAGTGGTCACTTGTGCTTGTGACTATAAATAACGTATTGATTTACATTCACGCTTGGAGTTTCAGGTGAAGTTCAACATTATGCAGATAAACTCGACGTGTGCCATTCTCACACTGTTAGCCCATAAAGACCCAGTGCTACTTAAGTGTCACCTCCCAAATGAAGTATTCTTTATATTTAGAATATTATTATAGTAAATGATGATTTATCACTAAAAAAAAAAGTGATCATATCATCATTTAGTGTAATAATATTCTCTGTATTTTGCAGTTTTCAGTGTAAATCTTGTATTTTCTTAGATTTTATTCACTGATCATGTAGATGTCAATCAAACCTCAGAGTAAATTCAGTTTATTATATTAGAAACAGAAAAAAGTGGGGGGAAAAAAATTCTGCAAAACATTTTATATATGTGTATCTATCCACTGTCATTGATCAAACTCCGTGGGTTTTACTAATGAATCAATGTTGTAGAAGAGTTTGTGTTTGCATGGTAACTGTGGTGCCTCTAAATGTCCAAATAGGTCATATCTGAATGTTATTATTATTATTTTTATTATTATAACCCTTATTTAACCAGTAAAACCCCTCATTGAGACAGACGAAGACAGCAACAGCAGAAGTTACACAAAACAGAATCTAAAAATATACATAAAACACAATAAAAGTCAGCTCTAAAACCATAGAACACTAAAATAATAACATCACCATTATTTTAAAAGGCACTACAACTATAACAGCGGCGTTCCTTAAAAGCATCTCAAAGCAGAACCCGATTCAGCCAATTAGGAAAAAAAACATCTACATCCAGATTTATCCTTTTCCCATTCATTTAAAACAACTTTGTATGTATTTAAAGAGAAAAGATGAAAAACAGTATTTTACAACAATTATTTAAGTGAATTGATAGGATTAATGGATCAACAGGTGTTAAACCGGTTCTGTCAGTAGATGTTTGGGTCTTTATGGGTTAATGTTCAGTGCAACTAATCTAATACTCAGGCAAAAGTAAAGGTTTTATAAGATGTAGCTGACTTTTATCTTTAACTGCCAGATGACAACAAGGTAAATCAGGTTATGGTTTCTCTGCCTGGCGTTACTTAAATAAGCTGGTGTTTTTAATGGTTGTGTCTGAGGGCATGGATGACGTTCCCACAGTGGAAAAGGACGGCGTAGGCAGGCGCTGGCGCAAGCTCACACTGGCATTTGTCATGTTTGGGTTCAAGAAACCTCACACTAAAAAAACAAAACCGATAGATTTCATCACCCAGAATCCTCCAACAGCACCTGCATTTAACTTTATAAATGATCTTTTATGCTGTTTTTCCAGCCATTTATTCTAATGAAGCACTGGACGCTGTGACCCTGGGAGTTTTTATTGTTTTATTGATTAAAATCATTTGTATTTTTAATGTTTATTCGTATTAATGTCTGATAAAATTCTTCTGGTGAAGCACTTTGTGACCTTACTTGATGAAAAGTGCTGTATTAAATACAGTATATGCACTTATTTAATTAATAGATATGTATTAAAAGGATTTAAATGATTCACTTGAGGATTTTTTTTTTTTTTTGCCCAAACCCTTTTATCTTGCTTTTAATCAACATAAATATGGGATGAACACTTTAATTTTTTTAATGTCTTTTTAATGTCAAATAATTAAATTAGCTTGTCAATTCGATTTGACATCATTTGTTAACAAATGCTTTTCATCCAAACCAAAATATTAATGATATTAATTCATTAATAATTAAACAGAAAACCACCAACCCATTAGTCAATGAATTACAAGTATATGATGATGTATGATTTTTAAAACTATTTTAATTTCTTGTAAAAATTTCAAGTAAAATAATGCAATACTTGATTTAATTTCTCACATTTGCTCTAGTTTTTCACCTGCTCTACACAGAAAATAACGAATTAATAAAAAAAAAACAAGGCAATAAAGTGATAAATAAATCTCTATGAAGTAAAACACAAATCTTCTTCTTTTTTACTTCCATCACAAATGAACATTAGATGACTGTGTTAACCATTTTAACTAACCAACTAATCAGTTATTTTGTGCACATCCCTACTTGAAATGCATGCAGTTATTTCAAACGTCTCATCCTTATCACAGTTTGTTTTTTTCTCTACTTGCAGTCGTGCCGCTCATCATCAAATCTCTGACTTATGAGGAAAAAAGGGGAGCATGCAGCGTCGGGTCCAACGTACGTGATGCCGCCTGTTATGTGTGCTGGTCGTTCGCCAGGGCGTACGAACCCAAGGAGCTGCAGCCTTTTGTCTCCCAGATCGCCAGGTATTTCTTTTTTTTTTTTTTTTTTTGACATTCCCATAAAACTCACAACTTGACTTGTTCTTTATCTAAAGAGGCGACTGTGACATTAAGAGTGAGTGTCCTGTTAGTAAGCAGGTGAAGTGATAAAGGCGTACCATATAACACTTGTACCAGGGATTCCGCGGAGTCATAAAAAGTCTAAAAAAAAATTTAATAATACAAATTTTAGGCCATAAAATTTCCTGTAATCCCAGGAAATGACAGGTCATCATACCTTTGACTGTATGTGTTTCCAATATTGTGTAAACACAGGCTCAGAGTAGGAAAAAAAATACAGTTTTAGTACAGTTTCATTTCATTCTCAGTATAAATGCACTAATCCAGGGTTTCCGCGGGGTCATAAAAAGTCTTAAATTTAATAATATGAATTTTAGGCCATAGAAAGTAAAAAAAAAAATAAAAAATTGGATTTTAAATAAATAAATAAATTACATTCAACCACGTCTTAAATTGATATGATCGTTCATTTATTGGTGCTACCAAGAAAATACACCGGTAGTCATTATATATTAATATACATCAATGGTTTTCGCCTGTAGTTCTGTCTGAGGAAATCTGGGTGGTAACATGGTGTTCCAGAACTATAAGGTCCATAATGCATCAGTACAGGAAACAGACTGAAGGAAGGACTTTCACAGATGTATCCTGGGTTTAGTGGACGGTATTTTCTAATGAGCTCATCTCATTTACATTACATTTGGCTGACGCTTTTCGGCATGTATGGCATAAAGGGCCTTGCCCAAGGGCCCACCTAGGAACCGAACTGGCAACCTTCCGCACCAAAGTCAGCGGTGTAAACCAATAAACTGTCCGTTTGCATTTCTGAAGCTTATGGGTCTAATTCATTGATTGAACTTTACACAATGGGAAAGTGGACTTTTAACATGGTACGGCTGCGTGATGGTGCATTTAAGGGCTGGTTTAAGCCCGTTGGGAACAACAAATATCAAGCATATTGCACCCAGCTTCTTTTAAAATCAAACGCCCTCAGATTTGAAAGTTGGAGTTGAAAAAGGTTGAGGAGGAGATCAGTGTTAAGGCAGACAAACTAAGATACATGGAATGACTGACGGACTTTGTCAAGTACTGCCAATACAATTTATAGTTAAATGATGTTCCTGTGTTGTTAAGAGAGCCAGTTCAGTTTGTGACGCTTAGAAAAAATGTAAATAAAATAAATAAATAAAAATATGAAAGGTATTCTAATGACTTTAAAAGTTATTTTTCATAGTTGGTGTAGGTCATAAATTTAAATCCTAATGGTCATAAAAAGGTCTTAAAACGTCTTAAATTCGACTGACTTAACCCTGCTTGTACAGTTGTAATGCTTGTTTTTCTCTTTTGTAAATAATTTTCCTTTTCATTCCTTCTTGGAAGCAACCAAACCACACTTGTTTTTGCTGTTCTGCTTCCATTTAATGCTTTTATTCTTGTTTCTTGATTAATCACGGTGAAAATAATTAGCCGTAGAAACTCAAGAAGCAGAATACCCTGTTTTTAAGTAATATGTTTTTGATCAGATTGCTGCATTTTATGAGTTACAAGCTGATAGATATTTGCATAGTAGCTGTATGCTTTGCCTCTAAGCACCTATTTACTGCCTCAAACCAGTTTTTCTGTGCCGCCATCAATCATGCATGTCCCCATGTAACCACCTGACACATGCTGCATTTAGCCCCCGTACTTTTACAGGCTGCAGAGAAAGTTTTTTTAATTACACAAATGTTGTTTCAGAACCATGAAGTAATTTTCACGCGTTGTTTGACCTCAAGTATAAACACGCACAGCATTAATGACGCTTTGACATTCCCATTATAGGGTTCCCTGCCTTGACACATTCGCGTCACGCAACTTTGACTGTTGCAAAAATAATTAATGCATTTGCTCTTTTTTTGTGGCTGTTTTGCATCAGTTGTTGTTCACGCAAGTGCTGTTTGATACAGTAAAGAAACACTGCAAAGTTTAATTTAGCCCATATCGAACTGAAACGCAACTGAACTGCGTTAAATTCCTGAATCCCTGATGTGACTTGATGATCTTTTCTGGGATTTCTGTGCATTTTAAAGACATTATAACCTTTTAAATGTCTGTAAGAGTAAGTAAAAGATGCAGCATTTTGTGCAACTAAACAGATGCTTGTTATGTCACGTTAGCAGTATTTGCATATCGTTAGCCTCTTTGCATAATTGCCTAAGTAACATTTTTGTCTAAAAGGTGAAATCTGCTTAATTTTGCTCTTCTAACACTGCTGCTTCTTTTTTAATATTTAGAATGTCCTGAAAAAATATGATGTAGGCAGTTGTGCTATGTGGCTAATAATAGGTCAAAACCATATCTGATAAAATGGACAAAAAAAACAAGTCTGACATTTTTTATGTATTATTTGTTTATTTTAAGTGTTTGATCTTTAATGTGATTGTTCCAAAACTAAATGAACTCCTGCCCTATTTTTGCTCAGTTAAAAATATTTGATTTGATATTTAATTTGAGACATTATAACCTTTTTAAAGCCTGTAAAAGTAAGTAAACACTACAACATTTGTGCTTCTTATGTCACATTAACAGTATTTGCATATCATTAGCCTCACAGCGTAAGTCACATTTTTGGCCAAATTGTGAAGTCTGTGAAACTTCCTTTATTTTGCGGTATTTACCAAGTGCTGAAAAAATGTGATTTAAGAAATATTGAAACTATGTTTAACTCATAAAGACCCGGTTCTACTTTTCTGGCAGTTCCTAATTGAGTTTTTTCTTTATATTTAACCTTTTTGAAGCGATTTATCATCATTTATTAATATAATTGTCTGTATTTTGCATTTTTTTCTGTGAAAATCATATTTTCCCACATTGAATTTACTGATCAGGTAGATTTTCATCAAATTCTCAGATTAAAATTGAGGGTTATTATATCCAAAACAGAGAAAACTGAAGAAATTGTGATTTTTACAGCAAAATATATCAATAATTGAATGTAAACCCAGTGTTTCCATCCAATGTCAATGATCCAACTCCGTGGGTTTTAATAGGAAGTGAACATTGTAGAAGATAACAGTGTTTCCATGGTAACTACGGAGCCTGTAGAGAAAAAACTGTATTTTACACCAATTATTAAATTTATTAATAGAATTCATGAATTGACAGGTTATTAAATATTTTGTATCTGTATGGTTTTGGTCACCAGTGGATATTTTAGTCTTGTATATGTTAAAACACAGATCAAATGTATATATAAAAAAAGAAATTTGACACATTTTGGCTTTTTAATTTGATCACTCCAAAACCAAATGAACTCCTGCCCTATTTTTTTTTTTTAACTTCAAATGATAAGAAATAAAACCCAAAATGTTCAAGTCAGCCTTTATCTGAGACTAAAGGTGTAAAATTTCATTAACAGCCTAGAGGTAGTCTTAAAAAAAAAACAAAAAAAAACTACAGCTTCATTAAAGATTCACATCAAACTGACAAGAGGCGTAAAAGAGGCGAAAGCTGCACGATCACGCCATGACGTACGCTTGGCTCCTGTCAGTAGTAACGGCTCGCCTCCTCCTTGATGTCTTCTCTCGGTCTGCGTGTACGGACCTGCGGCCTCTGACTGTGCAGACCAGCTCTGCAGAGTCAGTTTGAAGCCCTTGCGACTACCATTTTCATCAGCAGTCGCGACAACACCCTCCCTATTCCCTAGTCTACGGGATTGCCAGGTTTCGCCTGCTGCTGTAGGTTTCGGTCGCCGTTTTGGCAGCGGCGCTCAGACAAGCTGGTTCCTGCTCTACTCATCATAGCTTGATGACATTTACAGAAAAATGGCTTTTTGAGACGTGGGACTAAGTGACTTGCGGGCACGCAGATATGCACACCGCTGTGTTTCTGTTACACGCTCGTTTTCCTCATTAGTGGAAGCAGCCACGGACATAATTCCAACTGTACTTAATGGTAATAAATGATATCAGGGCTGGATTTTGTTTCTAAACCCTCTGGGCATGGGCAGTTGGTAAATCCAAACAACCAGCTCTAGGCCTGGATGTGGTTGTTTTCACTCAGGAAAGTGCAAATGAGGCCAACAGCGTTAGTTTCAGGCTGTTATTATGATGCAGAAGTCAGTTTTAACCCCTTTAACAACTGATTTCAGACACACGCCCTCCCCAGACTAATGAGTGGAGGGGTATTGATGACAAAGCAGACTCGACTCATGGTTAATCATACTGTGTTTCCTTACACTGCTGGGAAATGTGTCACAATCAAAATCAGTCTCTCAGGGGTGATGTAAGCTCTAATTTGTAAGTTTTTATCTCGACAAATTATGTCTGTTTAATAACGCGCAGTCACAAAATACAAGTGTTAGAATAAAGACACTGTTAAGATTTGTACATATGTAAGTCTTATTTTTTTCTGCTTTATTAGTGTGGTCTATTTATATGTTTTATTGCTTTTATCTATTCACACTTATGCTTTTTTGCTAGTTTTTTTTTTTTTTTTTGCATGCAACTGAGCCACTGAAAGTAAATAACTTTCCTTTAGGATCAATAAAGTTTGTCTAAGTGAACACACACACACACACACAGATATTTTCAAAATAAATGTAATAAATCATGACTGTTAATAACTATATATATCTAAAAGAAAACATGGAATGTCTAAAAGCACTGTTTTTATCAGTACAATGACATAGATATTAATGTAAGAACTGAAGTGATTTTGGTTTTTATCAAGAAAACATGGAATATGGATAGATATCAGCTCTGAAATTAAACTGTGAGCTATTTTCATTATTATATTTGTCCAAACAAATGTAACTTTTAGTTGTACCAGGTATCAAAATGAACAAGAAATTGGAAGAAAACAAGGGGTGGTCTAATAATTTTTTCCGTAACTGTACATGTCTGTCTATTTACAGTAGCAATACTTTGTACTTATTTATGATTTGTTATCATTTCTTTGTTATTTCAAGTATTTCAGTTATTATTCATTATACTTTAAGGAGGAGGGCCTGTATAAGCCTAATAGTGTTCTTCTTCTGCAGTGTTTTTATCATTTATTTTTTTTTAACTTTACTTCGCTTTTGTACTTTGTATTTTGTGTGAAATAAATAAACAAAAAATAAATAAATAGAAACACAGTAAGAGGTACAGTGAGAAGGTGCTTAATGGAACCAAACGGCAGCAGATATAACAGTAGTGCAATGTTTACCCCTAATGGAAAAATGTTAATCAGATCCTTAAAAGTGTGTCCAAACCCTGCTCAAGTTTCAGCTCCTTTTTTTTTTTTTTAACGTAACACATATCATCTCTCTCTGCAGCGCTTTGCTGATCACAGCTGTGTTTGATCGAAATGTCAACTGCCGCAGAGCCGCTTCCGTAAGTTCTCCGGTCAACATCCTTTGGTTGCTTAAGATATACAGTTTCATGACAGAAGTTTAACTTTTTGTGTCTCATTTTGTCCCAGGCTGCTTTCCAGGAGAATGTGGGCAGGCAGGTTTGTGACCGCAGTATTGACTACTTTATGACTAATAGAATTACTGTGATTTGATGTCTAATGGCTGCCAAATATTAAAGTCTTGCTCAAACTTGCCTTGTTAGTGAAAGCTTTAACTAATAGCCTGACAGTGAGGTTACAGGGCACTGACAAATACTAGCAGTGCCAGTAGTCCTTGAGGCACATTATACGTCCCATTTAATAACTGAGCTCATTGAATGCATTTGGATACCAACAGGTTTTTTTTTATTCTATCCACTGCAACCTAAACCATTCTCTAAAAATACTCTATAAATGTCTGATTTTTATCTTCACAGGGGACATTTCCTCATGGTATTGACATCTTAACTACAGCTGACTACTATGCTGTTGGGAATCTCAGCAATTGCTATCTAAATATTAGGTAAGAACCAGTGAATTTCTACAATGAGTCAGTTAAAGGCCACGCCACTGAATATTAACCCTCAAAAAGGAAGAGTTTTGAGTACATTTAGCCTTTCCAAAGTGATTTATGACCATTTACTATAATATTATCCTCTGCAGTTTGCATTTCTGAGCTAAAATTATCATTATTTTCCTTAATTTTTTGTATTTAAACCAATACAAAATGCATTTAAATCAGTACATCAGTGCAGTTTTCCAGGAAATGGAACAAACTGTGACTTTTTCAGCAAAATGTATCATTAACTTAACATCAAACCACTTATTATTTGTCAAAGTACATGGATTTTTACCAGTGGTTTAATGTTTCTGAAGACGATGGTGTTTCCTTATTCACTACTGAGCCTCTGAACGTCTAAATAAGTCATAAGAATTGTTGAAATGTAATGATATGATTAGAAATTCAAAAGTAATTACGTTATAGATCAGTGGATTTTTTTTCAGCATACTGCTTTTAATGCATTTAGTAAAGTTTACGCAAATGTCTAATGTCCATTCTACCTTTGGATTGTATTTTAAGGGTCGTAATATCTCCTAGAATCGATCAAAAACCTTCATGTATGAAACTGGAACTGACTGTATCCAAACTAAACATATATACGTGTCACCAACTGCACAGAAACATTCAAGCAATGAGCAGTGAAAAGGTTTCTAGCCTCAGGGTATGACTAGACTGTGAGAGAACTGGAGTGAAAAAAACAAAAACCCAAACATCAACATGTACATTATGATATGTGACAGGACTAGATTATTCTCACTGTCATACAAAACCTAAGCCTTTTTTTTTGTTGTTGCTCTATAAGGCCATGACAATTGAATTTGTTGCTTTTTCTGATATTTATAGAAAAAAATTGGAGTGACAGGATGAAGAAAAAAAACAATTTTTTTTTTTTGCAAAAAGTCTGGGATGAAAATTTGGGACTTAAATGACATAAAGAATAACAGGATTATTTTAGTTTTTAGCTTTTCATGACACAGATTTATGCATTTAGTCCCTTTCTTTGATTTATTACTATGATTCTGAATAAAGGACATTGTTTTAACTGAATTTATGTTGCATTTACTACTTTTTTTTTTACTCTTTATGAATGGTTGTTCTCTAGCATGTGACCATAAAGAAGCTCTCTTATTGGTTCTGAGAATATATATTGTTTTCAATGGGATTTTTTTTTTTTTTTTTTTTTCGGAGCGTTGAATCCGAGAAGCAACACGTTAAATTGGTGGGGCCTAAAGCTGATTTTGCTTTTTTTTTTTTTTTTTTTTTGCAGTGTTTATATTGCCAGCTTCCCAGAGTACACCAAAGCCATGATTGACCATTTGGTAGAAATGAAGATCAACCACTGGGATGGGTAAGTGCAAACATCGGCTTCTGCTCATAATAAATGTCACAGGGTTGTGTTTTCAACGTCTGAAAAGTGCTTGGATTTCAGTTTAAAGGGCTCATATTTATCTAAACCCACTTTTATTAGTCTTTGGTTCATTTATTTGTGTATTTGGAACCTAATAGTTAGGGGTGTAAGAAAATATCCGTTCTGGAATATATCACGATATTTCATGTCGTGATACTGTATTGATATTAAAAAGTACTGTATCTGTATTTTTAAGTATTCATTCAAATGCTGTTCATTTTTATTTTTCTTGGTTGTTTATATTTTATTTAGTAAATAATGGTTATTTGAAGCGTCCTAAAAACACTTTTGTACCATCTGAGAGGCTGATGTTAGTTCAATTGTTGGGATTACACAAAAATAATGTTATGAACAAATGGAAAATGAACATTTCAGCAGGATTTTAAACTAATAACTGTAAAACAACAAACACAAAATGGTCTTTTTTAACGGTATCGTGATGTATCATATTGTGATTTGTATCGTATTGCCAGATTCTTGCCAATACACACCTCTACTAATAATTCATACATTTAAATCTGAACCCTCCAGCTGCTGCAAAACTATCTTTATAGTTATTTGGGCAAAAATCAAGTGGATTTCTACAACCTGTTTTAATTCCTGCTTGATTTGTTGCTTCTATAACTCATGACATTTACACATATATGGTCAATAAACATTTCTCAGAGTATGATATAATTGTTTATCAGCAGCAGTTGTTTTAGGAAAAACTGAAAATATGTCCAAACTTTGAGCCGATTGGTTAAAATGTTCAGTTTTTGGTTGAACAAGACAGAGCAGCAGAGACAACAACCTGGAGGGGGCGGGGCCTCAAGTGGCTCATGTGCATTTAAAGGGCCAGCGCTCCAAATGACCTTCCTGGTGTCGTTACTTAGAAATAGGTTTAAAGATGAACCTGTGGAGTTGAATTAATGAAGAATTCAGACCCAAACAGAACATTTACAGTTTATGTAGAACACAGGGAAATGTTTGAAAATAAATAATTCCATTTAAAAAAACAAAAACAAAATATTGCTCCTCTAAAACTCCTTTGAAAGTGCTTGCAATCAAAACTCTGTGACATGACTTATTTATTTACTTTTTAGTATTGACTCTGCCAGGTTTAATGCCAAGCCAAAGCTACTTACAGAGAGGTGATACAAAAGAAAATTGGATGTTCTCAGATAAGAACGTTGAACATAATATAAATAGAGTTAACCATAAAGTTTTATGTTGTTTTGCAGCGTTATCCGAGAACTCTCCACAAAGGCGCTCCACAACCTGACGCCTCAAGCGCCTGATTACATGGCAACAACAGGTAAACAATGTCATCATACCTGTTCTCCAGACAGTGAACATGTATCAATCAAAGTGAATTGCTCAATGAATAACTTTTGAAAGTGAGAGAATCCCAAAATGAATGGGTCTGATGAAATATTTCACCATCTGTTCCTGTTTGGTTTCAGTGCTGCCACGACTCCTGCCCATGGCGGTGGGTATGGACCTCCTCGGACGCCATGGAGCCATCCTGGCGTGTGCAGAGATCACACACGCTCTGTACAAACTGGGCCTTCAGACCAACAAGTAGGCCTTAAAACATCCCACTTTATTAGACATAAATGATAAAACAGAAGGAACTTTAACACCAGTCTACAATGTTTAGGGAATTATTTAATTTTTACACAACTGTGGTGTAAAAGTTTGGCAGTTTTGCTGCAGATGTGCCGTTATTGCAGAAATTTACCAATGAAAGGTGTAATAAACACACTCTTCTTATATTGAATTATTACCTTGAAGTAGAGCTGGGCGATTGGGGGGGGGGGGGGGGGGG
>JAPSES010000069.1:7081858-7092171 GCA_029822895.1 Maxillicosta whitleyi | reverse complement strand
TACCAAACAAAGCAGGTCCACTCACTGTTCATACACAGGTGGACCTTACAGACCCTGTAGAACCACATTGGACCTGATATTATTTGTCATCCTCACTATAACTATTATATGACCAAAAATAGTCACTTGCCTGATAAAGGGTTAAGACATTTTTTGGATGATCAAGCACTGAAGTGTACAGAACAACCGTTAAAAAAAAAGAAGTTTAATTGCTTTCCATATAAAGTTTCAACTAAAAAAGAAAAAAAGTTGTACGCGGAAACAGGAAACTTAAAATAATTATCTTAAGGATGTTTTCTGCCGTTAAAAGCTACTTGTTGGCGGCGGTGACCGGATATTAAACACACAACTGCTACATGTGGGAAATGTTTTACCTTGAGACGTGTATAATGCGGGTTGTTGTTCCCAGAGAGGTGATGTGGCTAATTAAAACAACTTGGCTTGAGTTGTCACAGTGAGAGCGCTGTGCCACAGACTGACCCTATAGAGCAGAGCAGCATGACACAGTCAGCCTTTAATGATCATTTAGTGGAGCTCTGGAAAAAAAAAAAAAAAGAAAAACACCAGCTGATGAACCACATCATTGTTGAACAAATGAGTTTTATCGCACGTCTTTGTGTGACATAGTCTAGTGTGAAATAGGCCCGTTAACCTGCCTGTTTTGCATAAAGTAAACGTGCGATGTTTTAGCTGTAGGACTGGTTTAATATTTTAATCCATAATCTAAACTGTTTAATAACTGTTGATCCACTAAATCCTATTAATACATGCAAATAATTGGTGTAAAATACAGTTTGTCATATCCGGGATCTGCCATAAAAAAGTAGCACTGGGTCTTTATGGCCTTGTTTAATCAGATGCTAACTACGCTAATGCTAATAAAAGCTTTTAATTGTTATTTAAGCAGAAATTAAAGCAATATGAAAAATGTGCATTTGCTAAGTAATTAATATTTCTCGGTCATCAGATATGACCCATTTGGACGTTCAGAGGCTCTATAGTTACCATGGAAACACTGTCATCTTCTACAACTTTGATTCACCAATAAAACCAATAGTTTGATCAATAACAGTGGACGGACACACTGGGTTTATGTTCAGTTAATGATAGATTTTGTTCATTTGTTTTTCTATTTTTGATATTATAATAATGAATTTTAATCAGAGCTTTTATGAACGTCTGCATGATCAGTAAATAAAAATTCTGAAAATGTAAAATATAGAGGATGGTCTTATAATAAATGGTGATAAATCACTTAAAAAAAGGTTAAATATAATGAAAAAACCATTTATGAACTGCCACAAAAACAAAACTGGGTCTTTATGGGTTAATCAGATGCTAATTATGCTAATGCTAATAAAAGCTTAATTATTTAAACATGAAGCTGAATTAAAAGAGGATGAAAAATGAATGTTTCCTAAGTAATTAACGGTTCTTACTCTTAATAATGCAAAATACCTATTTTTATCTGACACTTATTAAGTTGAAACATCAAAAGTTAAACTTGAAATTAACCCATAAAGACCAAGTGCTACTTTTCTGTCAGTTCCCAAATTCATTTTTCTCATTCATTATAAAATTATCCTTTGTATTTGAGTGTAAATCATGTATTTTTTCTATATTTACTACACCGATCATGTAGATGTTCCTTAAAGTTCAGAGTACATTCAAATAGTGTTATATCAAAACAGAGAAAACTGAAGAAAAAGTGACTTTCACAGTAAAATCATTTCCTGAACATAAAAACAAATGTTTCCATCCACTGTTATTGATCAAACTCCCTGGATTTTACTGGTGCTGTAGAAGATGATAGTGTTTCCATGGTAACTACGAAGTCTCTGAACGTCCAAAATGGGTCATATCTGATGACCATAAAGAGACGACAAACTGTATTTTACATCAATTATTTACACGGATTCATAGGATTTAGTGCTGCAACAACAAATCGATTACATTGGTCCAAGAGTTGGCAATGGTCAAAGAAGCACAGCTGAGGCTTCGGATGTTGGGCTGTCCCGTTTGGCCCAAAAATTTATGTAACAAAACTTGAATATGGAGACAAAAATGGCCAAAAGCCGACGGCGCACTATGTTTTGGTCCAACGGAACTGCCGTGGCCACCAGGAACATAATGTCAACCTAGCTTAAGATATCCTAGATGTTCTAATTACTTTAGCCTGCTAGCTAGTTAGACACTACTGTCATAATTATAACATTTTCATCAACCAGACTAACGTTACCTATCATTGACTGGAACTAATACGTACTACGCTAGTTTGATTAGCCTATACCTGAGCTGGTTGAAGACTATATCTTGCTAGTCTTTAACCATAAGAAGTTAAGTAGCAGGCTAGTGCTCGCTAACTATACATGAAACCATTGTGGGGATGTAATCATTAGTGCCCGCAGCCTATATTCCTTTTGGTTCAATACTGATCTTTGGGAATTGAGTCTTTTGTGCTTATCCGATGAAATGATTAGTTATTAAAATAGTCTACAGACTAGTTAATTATTAAAATCATCATTAGTTGCAGCTCAAATAGAATTAGTGGATCAACAGGTATTAAACTGTTTAGATCAGTAGATGGTTTTGGAGAATGTTTGGGTTTTTATGGGTGAAAGAGTTGAAACAGAAGCCGTCGAGTCAAGTTATCTTCCACTTTTAAGGCACCGTAGGAGTTTATGTTTCCGAGTTCAACCGGGTTGATGTATCTTACAGTGCAGGTGACATTAGATCCGAGTTGTGTTTTGACTTGTTTGCCGGTACGCTTCACTGTGTTGCCCCTAAAGTAATAATACTCAGCGGGTTTGGGGAGTAGCCGTCTGCTGGGTGGTCTTATCAAACCCCCTGCGGCGGTTTCGGAGTTGCGTCTACACTATTTATCTGCAGTGATTGGTGTGTCCGTCCTGCTGGATGTCCTCTGTGTCCATCCTCGCGGAGCCCTCCATAGAGGAGGGGCCCCGGCACAGCAGGACTCCAACCACAATACAGCACATTTTCACCCATAGGCAGAAAAAGGGAGGCAGGCAGACAATTGTGCACGCTTACTCACACAGAGCACAAAAGACAACTCTCACAGCCGTGGGAACAGCTTCTTCCTTCACCCCTCCTTGGTTTGATAAAAGCATCATCTTGACTTCCTCCTGTACGTCTCTTTTTGACAGGTTAACTGCCGAGCTATCCGTGTTATGTACAGTACTCACTTAGAAATGTGTTTTTCCTCTTGAGGGTCCATATATAGAACAATGAGTGGCCTTCTTATTAACACACTGAGGGTGTCAGAGAAGACAGCATAATCCTCCTCAGACCCCCAGGGAAACTTACTGCAGGCCAGTCGCAGATAGAGGGCAGTAAATTTAAAGTGAGTCTTTAGAAAGCGCAACAGTATTATGGAGCTCAGTGAAAAGGGATGTTGGAGAACCCCTGAGGTCTGCATTAACCCCGACAATAAAAGAGCAGACAATTAGTGTGAAACATGTTTTTTCTGCCTTCACTTTGTATGCAAATGTGCTCAGAAGGGTGAAAGTGCCCTTTGACGAAGCCCAGCAGGAGTTCATCAGAAAGAGCATTCATTGGAACCTACCCAAGAAAAGACTCAAACTTATACTTAAGCTTTTTTAGCCAGAAAGTTGACTTTCAGGGGTCCATGTGTAGAAACTAGCATTTCCCCCGAGTGGTTTTCGTTTGAGTCCACTCGCAGCTTTTTGCTTACTCAACACTTTCACGTCTTTGTAATGACGCAGGGAGATTGGCGTAAGGCAGAAAGCTCACCATATACAGTAGTTATCTCCCAGCTTAAACTAATGTATCAGCGTATTCTGACAGGAACAGAAAGAAAACTGATGATAAGGACACGCTCCGAAGAACCACTTCCCATCCCGATTGTTGTTTCATACATTCTTAAATATTTTCCATTGCCACCGAAAAACTTTATATTCACTACGGAAAGCAATCCTATGCTTCTCCGTCGTGTCAATTTATCTTTAGCGTTAGCATTCCTAGAAAAAGTCAAGAGACAATGTCAATTCTGGTAATGTTCACTTCCCCTCCCTTTTCTGGAGATTGAAGATTTAATTTGCTCCAACAACCCCCTGGGCTTTTCCTTGAAGGCAATTTGTCAAACGGCAACACTTATTACAGCACTTTGGAAACACCGAAACAAAACAAGTTCACTCCATTATATCCCCTTGAGTTGTTGACTTCCTCGTCTTTTTCCTTTGTTGTATCTTCAGAGGGGATGTTGTTTCCTGCATCTATCCTCCTCTCCTCTGCAGAGACTCCCTAACAGCGAGTCAAAGCAACTTCAGAAAGCAACCAGCTGCTATCTGTCTCAGCCATCTTTGTATTCGACTCTTTGTAGTCGTGTTAGCTTTTGCTGATCCGCTCAGACCAGCGTGTGTCTGTGGGGGATTCCCAGCCGCTACGTACTAGTATGAAACTTTCACTTCGTAGTAGTATATTTACCACAAACTAACCACTTTACATATGTGTAAATGTGAAATAGATGGTTTTTTTAAAGCACATATTTTCACTGCAACATTTCTTTCTTACAAAGGCACAGTAGCAGCGCTGTTTTCATGCTGTTTGTGTGAAATAGGTGACATAATTACAAGTAAATACTGTATTATCATAGTGGCAACATGTCTGATATATATATTGTGTGTTATATTAATCTATTTGGGTTACATTCATTTCTGCTAAAGGTGGATTTCCCTTTAAAGTAGTGATGTTTTGCTTTTTTTTTTAAACTGAATTATGCATTTTCAAACATTTCCATGTGGTCTACATAAACTTTAAATGTTCTGCTTGGGTCTGAATTCTTCATTTATTCAACTCCACACGTCCATCTTTAACACTATTTATGAGTAATGACACAAAAAAAGGTTGTTTTGAGCACTGGCCCTTTAAATGCACATGACCCCGCCCCCTTACAGGTTGTTAACACTGCTTTCTGTCCCATTCAGCCACTTGAGTTCATTATTTAAACCAAAAATTGAACATTTTAAGGTAACCGTCTTGAAGTTTAGACATACTTTCAGTCTTTACTCCAACTGCTGCTGCTGATAAACAATTACGTCATTCTCTGAGAAATGTTCATCTGAAGTCTGGACCTTATATGTGTAAATGTTGTGACGTAACTAGTTGTAAACATAACTAATTAAGCAGGAATTAAAACAAGTTGTAGAAATCCATTAAATTTTTGCCAGAATTAATATAAAGATAGTTTTGCAGCAGATGGAGGGTTGACATTCAAACTTTATGAACTATTCAGGTCCAAATACACAAATAAACCAAGACTAATAATAAAAGTGGGTTTAATAAATATGAGTCCTTTGACTTTGTTGTGTTTTATTGCTAGATGTTGAAATTTTGTGGCTTCTGTTGCCGTCAGAGTCAGATATTGTTGATATATTTCTCTGAGAAGATACAAACTTATGTGTTCGTCACAGTTAATGTTTAATGATGTTTATGTCAAAGTCATATTCAGCTCAATATGATCTGAAGTGGGCCAACCTGTAAAATGATAGCATTGGGTAAAAAAATGAAAAATGAAAATTAAATTATAATCATGTTCACATCTACAAAGTTTCATTAAAAATATGAATAACATGAACAACCTGAAATATCTTTAAAAATGTAAATGCAGTTTTAATAATATGATGCCTTTGTTTATCTTTTACACATGTAAACTATACAGGTCACAGTGAATCTATGAATACGCAAAACTCTTTAGTGGAATATTGGCAAAATCGAGTTCTCTTAAGACATTTCAGGTTGTTCATATTTGTTCACATTATTTGTGAAAGGACAGTTTATAAATGTAAAAATTTTCATGTAATTATAATTTTTTTTGTACTAAAACATAAAGAAAAAATTGGAATTGTTATTATTTATCGGTTATTATGATGGTATTTTACTGATCCGATCCACTTTAGGTCAAATTGTTCTGTTTGTGGAATCTGAATTAAAATGATTTTGACATTTTTATTGTTAATATCTTCATTGTAATTTCGGCATTTCACAAACTCGTGCCACAGCCCAGATCAGATCCTTTGGCAGGCCGGGTTTTTGTTCCATGTTACGTATCTCCCGTTCCTAAGCTAATAGTAACTAGTGTTGCACACTGTTAAACAGCAGATAAGAGACATTTAGGAGCCACCATGAGGTTTTTCAACTAAAAAAAATCAGAGAGTTATCTACACAGAAGTCAGACTGTAACCACTTCTAAGCTAACCACTTCTAAGCTAACTAAGCCAGGCATTAGCTTAGAAGTGGAGTTAGCTAACATCAACAAACAACCATCCTCCCAGCCTCCAACACAAACGTCACATGGACAACACATGAGCATCCACATATCTGAACCTTTAAACACATGTACAGTCTTTAATTTTCTGTTTTGGGTTTGGACTTTTGGCTCTGCTTGAGAAAGGTATTAAACAGATAAAACAGCAGTGAAAACCCATCCGTCTATGCACTGATGCGCTTCCATTGCTTTCACAAGGGGTGCAAAAAATGTTTTAGCGTGATTGGTTTACATTTTTTCCCGCACCATCGCAGCAATAAAAGCTGCTGGCTGGTTCTCCAAACAACAGACTGTCAGAATTGTTACGTGTTAATGCAAGGCTGACAGTTGTATGAGGGAAGCCAGGATGGCTCACACGCTGTTCCTCCTCCTCCTCATCCTCCTTCTTCTCTTCTCAAATTGGGCCTGTCTCCATCAGACAGCCAGGTGGCCTTGGACTCTGCATACTGACAATAATAATGGAGGAAAGGGTAAAAGGCCCTCTCTGCGCTATCATTGGCGTTTAGGAATGCTGTCAAGATACTACATTCTGCCTAACGTCACATAGTATGAAAGCCCCGGGGGTAAAGATGATAACTTTCACACGCGTGATAAGACAGGCTTCATTGGTCCGAGCACACCTTGCTTGGAGATCCTTTCTCCTTTGATTTCTGTCTGGAACTTGTCTCTTGGTAAATTGCTCCGATTATTCTAAGTGGCTGCATACCACCACCTCTCATACATCCCGTCTTTGCAAAGAGGAACGATTCCCACAGTAGCTCAACTGCTCTCAGAGCTGCAGCGTAAGATTAGAACTCATCATGACATTAGATAATGCTGAGGTTTTCTACGGGGCAGTCCCTTGTCATAGTCGTCTGAAAAGCTGGAATACTGTATAGATGCCAATTAGAGTCAGTCAAGCAGAATACTGCAGGATACAAACTTCAACAAAAGTCTTTTCAGAGTTTTTCTGCGCCATACTTCTTTCCCTACTTCGGGCATCATCCAGCAGCCCGACACACAACGCTGCATGTGGCACCGTTGTAAATTCCTACCTTTGAACCGGCTTCCTGATAGCAGTAAATGTAAACAAGGCAGTCGCTTTCACACGCTGTCTCCTCGGCAGCCAGTTTAATGGACACACCTGACTGCCCAGCAGACAAAACACCGACACGTTACACAACGCAGTACTGTCGGATTAATATGTCTGCATGTTGTTGTAAGTGTGATCTATGTTGTGTTGATGCTGCAGGAAAATGCAGGTGCAGAATCTAAATATGCTCCAAACTTTTGTTTCAAACCCAATTCCAATTCCCCTTAGACCTCCCCCTAAATTTCACGTGAAGGGGTAGGGCTGTCCCGATTCCCAATGAATTGGAGGCTGTTCGGCCCTCGTAATGGAAGTCTTTCAGGACTACACCACAAATGGAGGGGTATAAAAAATAAAAAAAAAATAGCAATACATTTTGGTCAAAAGTCTCATGGTTTTACTTTAAGAATGCTGTCCACTGCAAAAGGACATTCCATAAAAAATATAAATAAACAAATAAAAATAATTTTAAAACATATATCGGAAAAACTGCTACATTATGCAGTTTCTGATCAAGACAGTTGTTTAATGTAAAAAAGCTAAAACTTCAAGAAGCATGTAAAGACTCTCCTCTTTAAAGACTATTTATTGCACTGGTGTCCGAGTTGCCCCAACCTGGGTAGACCCTGCGGTGAGTGTGTATGTGTCGGTTTACTCTAGCTAACCCCGTGCGAAAGCGTAAAAAACAAACAAAAAAACTACTAACCCCAGTCAGTAGTCACACCTATTGTTCTGTGTATTTCCTGTACACCTTGTGCTCTATGTTGTGTTTATGTCCTCTATTGTAAAAGAAACACACAACTTAATCATTTGATTGACCGTTCAATGTTGTTTTGATGTGTTATAGATCGCATTTCTACAGTTTGTAGTTGCTACATGTAAAAAAAAAATACCAAAACCCATGGAACAGAGATAGTTATAGTGGCTGCTGACAGCACAGGGAATTATTTGTTTTTTGGACACAGATTTGTTAGTTCGATGAACTGTTGGGGTAGTTGTATGAACTTTAAAAATTAATTCAGCTGAATTTTGCTTTAGTAGATCATTTTTACCACTGCTTTTATAACTTCGCAATGACCATAGATGTGTGATTTTTTGTTTTATTCCTTCACAAATCTCTATCTTTAGTTAAATCCAGACATCATTGAAAATGTAGTAATAATGAAAATACTAATCATCATCATTATTATAGTTATTATTATCATTACTACAGTTTATCCGCAGCAGTTTCAGTTCTTTTTTCAGTTCAGTTTCAGTTCAATTTTCAGTTCACTTCTATAATTTCGAACAGTTGAAGCACTTTCTTAAAAAATAAATTCATATTGTGCGTTACAAAATGGATTCACAGCTTTGAAAAAAACGGCTTAAAACATAAGTCTGTGACCATAAACTCATGACTGGTAAAGGTAACTCGTAATTGTCTGTAGTGCGTTTAACTCCGCCCACTCCCTTGAGCTGTCACTGACGTTAAGTGGACAGAATTTATTCGCCAAGTTAGACAAAGATTTTCAAGTTAATTAAGTCGATGAAACTTACCAAGTTAGTCATAGAAGTATTTTCAAGTTAAGGTTTGAGACGCTTTTAACTTTTTATGTCATCACATCGAGCCAAGTGATCAGTTGTTGTTGTGACACAGGATAATACGTCGGAACAACACTTCTGTTTTACAGTGTAGTTTCTGCCCCTCCCCTACTTCATCTTGCTCTTTTAACCGTCCTCTTCGCCTCCTGTCGTTATCCCCCCACTACTGTAAGTTTAACAGGACAGGTTTAAAACACCAATTATAGGAAGAAACTTCTTCAAGTTTACGACTTTAAAACTAGACGTACCGCCAATTAAACGCTTAAATGTCAGAGTAAAGCCGTGTTTTGTTTTTTTTTTTTGTTTTGTTTCTTACTGTAAGTGAAACAAAACCAAAGAGGACAGTGTCAGAAAGTTCACATCTCGCTTGGAGAAGTAGCATTTTCTCCCCGTCTGGAAGCTGAATGATTATGCCTTTTCATGGCTGATTGATAGATGGCGATGCAATAAAAACCTATTGGTTCCAGGCGACATTGTTTATTAAGCAGAACAAATCGTGAAAGCTTGCTACATCTGCCCCCCCTTAAGGCAGCTCCCTCACTTCTTTGCACAGTCAGAGAGGTTCTCCTGCTCTATCTGTGCTAAGATGAATAATGCATGTACTTCTCGTAGATTGTTTTGCTCGGGGACTAAGTGGAAAGTTTGATTGGTAGTAAGTTGTATCTCTGGAGGCCCTAGGAACGGCCTACAGCGCCCCGATTGTGTATATCCAAAAGAAGCTGAGGATAATTGCAGGGGTTTCTGATGGAGCTGTTTGCGTCTCCCATACCTACCTCGTGTGTTTTTTTTTGACCGCATAGTCGTGACTAAATCTCCCAGGGAACAGAAAAGTGGAATAAATGCATGAACCTAAGGAGAAAGGATGGGAAGTCTTGTCTCTTTCTGTCTGTTTATCTACTTTATGTTACTTTGAACAAGTTTTCGCTGTGTGTGATTAATTTTATTGGTGTGTTTTCTAACAATTCAACTTTAACATTCATTCATCTATATTCTGGACCCAGTTTAATTCTTACCAGGGTCACTTGGGGCCTATCCCAGGTACTTAAGGGCAAAGGTGGTGTAGACCCTGGACATGTCTCCAGTTCATCACAGTTCTGGACATATAGAGAGAAACCATCACTCTCACATTCACACCTTTGGGTAATTTAGAGTAACCCATTAACCTATAGGTGGATGTCTTTGGATAGTGGGAGGAGCCACAGTACCCAGAGAGAACTAGCTTGTTGCATATTTTCTCATCTGGATTTTTACGTCTTCCACCAAAGACTGAATCTCCGTTCCTTCTATGGTGTAGTTTGGTTCTGTCATCATGTGGATTCATGGATCACTATTCACTGTCTACTTCTGCATCTGATTTTT
>JAPSES010000069.1:7062049-7079446 GCA_029822895.1 Maxillicosta whitleyi | reverse complement strand
TACCATTACTTCATGGTACCTAACAAAGCAGGTCCACTCACTGTTCATACACAGGTGGACCTCACAGACCCTGTAGAACCACATTGGACCTCAGATTATTACCTCACTTTAGCAGTCATTGTCTTGTAATATATACAATAAATGACTAAAAATAGTCACTTGCCTGATAAAGAGATGTCATGGATAGACTGTTCTTGTTGTAAACTGTGCTTCACAACTCACTGTAATTGTGTCGTTTACAGGGAATTGATGCCAAAGTCTTCCGAGGGCCAGATGACCATGGAGAAGACCCCCAGCTACTACGTCACAAAGGAAGTTCCCGCTCGGATCTACACCATGTCTAAAGACACCAAGCTGATCGTGGTTGTCCGGGATCCCGTCACCCGAGCCATTTCAGACTACACGCAGACCCGCTCCAAGAAGCCGGACATCCCTTCATTTGAGAGCCTGACGTTTAAGAACACGTCAGCCGGTCTGATCGACACCACGTGGAGCGCCGTACAGATCGGTATGTACGCCAAGCACCTGGAGCGCTGGCTGCAGTACTTCCCCATGGAGCAGTTACTGTTCGTGAGCGGAGAGCGGCTGATAAGCGACCCGGCAGGCGAAATGGAACGCGTTCAGGACTTTCTTGGACTCCGGAGGGTGGTGACAGAGAAGTATTTCCACTTTAACCCGGCGAAGGGCTTCCCTTGCCTTAAGAGACCCGAGGGGAACAGCAAGCCACATTGTCTGGGCAAGACCAAAGGCAGGACACACCCCAATATCGACCCAGACGTGGTGCAAACGCTGAGGGACTTTTACAAACCTTTTAATAGGAAATTTTATCAGATGACTGGTCATGACTTTGGCTGGGACTGAGTTTGTTGCTTTTATAATTTTATCATTTGGGAGATTTTGTTATATATGTATGTACAGTATTTGGCAAATATGTAAAAAAAAAAAAAGTTCAGAAATCTATTTTATGATAATTTATTGTGATTAGTGATTAACTCACTATGCTGCCTAACCAGGTTTACTCATGACTCACCAAACTTTCGGATCCGTTTTCCTTATATACGTTGTTTTACGGGTATTACAAGCTGGATCAGTATCGTTTCTTTTTTTTTGGCTTTTTATGGATAACCACTTATTACTTTCCCAAACGCAGCTTTGCTCAGTATGTTAACTTGAACCAGATCCAACTCCATAAACAACTGGTAATTTCCCCTTAACATTTGCCTGACCCTCGGAGGTCTGTGGACCCACTTAGTCAGGTCGATACAGGCCTCAGCTGATCCAGTGCCACTTGCCAGGTGAATCAATACGGTAATAGCTCCTCATCATGTCAATTAGACCTGAGTGATGGCACTGCCTTGATCTCTAGGACACTGCAATAAAACATAGCTCCATTAATGGCAGCGAGTTTATGGTTTGCCCTGGAAGCAACTTAAACTTAATACAATAATATTCATTTCCACTGCAGTGTTTTGACTTCATTTTTGTAGCTTGTGCAACGGAATTTTGATTAGCATCCAATTGAGGGTCCTGTCACGGTATATGCGAGGTGTTTTTACTCATTTCCCCGAAGAGCTGCTACAAAAGCTTCATTAAGTCCAATCTTTTATGACTCTTTCCAAACGCAAAATGATTGATACGACTCATTCCCGTTCATTGATCTGTCTGAAACGGTTCTTATTGATCATTCCATACGGCTCTTTTGCTGTTTTTTGAGGTGATACTACATGGGTCCTTACCCATAATACATCAGTTCATTGACCGAAAACCTAATGAAAACATTGCTTTGGATCTTTGCGTTTCATTTCTGTTCGGTGTAAAAAAAAAAAAAAAGAGCCAAAATTCTACATTGAAGTCTCATGATTGGTTGAGTTTTATTCAACCTTCGTAAACATACAGTTGTCAGTACTTGCCATCATTCCACAATGATATATTGCAACCCTGTTGTAGTAGAGGCACTATTTTTGCTGTATGCATTACGTCACAAACATAAAAACGAAGCAGATTTGACAACGGTTAAAAGTTGCATCCATGTCATTTTTATAAAGCAAAAAATAAAAATGTTCTATGAAAATATAAACATTTACTCTTGTCTTCCTTGATTGTACTACATGTGGTTAAAATCATTATTTTATTTACTAAATATGCAGCCCTTCACCCATCTAACCTGCCTGGGATTGTTCATTCCTATGGGAAGGGTGCACCACTGTGTAATTTACCATCTTGCACATCATCGGGCTAACGGGCTAATTAGCGCTTTGCCGCTCATTGCATTCAGTTGTCTCAAGCTGCTGCTGCTGCTGCTGCGAGAAGAGGCTTTTGTTGCCATGACCCCCACAAACACATAACAAAGTGTCAGGTTTCTCATCTGAAGAGAAGTGACACATGAAGAAAACTGGAATTCCTTTATGTCCCCGGTGACATTTAACACTCCACGGGGTGAGGCTATACCCTTAAGCTGGAGTTTACAACTTGCAGTGTTTACGTGGCTGCAAACACGATGTATTTTTTTTTTCTTTTCCTGTCAGGCTGGTTAAGCCGTGACCCGAAGCAGCGCAAGTAATTACTACGATGTATTTGTAGACCATTGTGCTGCTGCTGATATGACAGCTGTCCGTTACACTGTACATGTTCGCGTTTGTCGCTCAGGCATTTAATAGGCTCCGCAAGTTAAGATGCACTTGCCACGAGCCACCTATCCCATCCATCATGCACTGCGGCGAACAGAGGAGCAAAGGTTATGGTTGAGGTGAGATATGAATCACCCCACTTGATTAACAAAACAACCTTTATTTAAGACTCAAGCAAAACACCCTCATTTACCTGGGGCTGCCAGAGGTGATGAAGCCAGTCTCCCTGGTGGCAGGCTTGTAGTCTGATCACTCAGGAAGCAGCTCCCTTTGCAATTACAGGGATAGAGGAGGGGTGCTGTAATTGCTAGGCTCCCAACTGTTGAACTGCTGTTAACACACAACCCTTCAGGCTGTTGTGAGGGAGGCTGCTTTTGTTTGAAGGTTGCAAAGACAAGGAAAATAGACACCTGGCAGCCCTGAGCACCAAGCGACTTCACACATCCTCCTGGCAGCTACCACCGGGGAATAGAATAAGAGCTGCTAAATAAAAGTAAAGAGTAAGAGGAAAACACCATAGAGTGGCAGACAATTTAATAACATACGGGGGGCTCTGTTTAAGTAGCAGGACGCCAACTGCCAGTATCAACTGTTGAAGACTATTTGGACTAAAGTGAGCAGAGATCTCATTTATGATCATCTCTTGGTGTCAGGACCAGTGGACGCCAGACAAAAATGGCTTCCAGATAATCATCATCCATGTTTGTTTCGCTAACGTAATGCTGCATTTGTTAATCGAAGGTGAGTGGCAGAGTTGACAGTTTTCGGTTTCAGTTCATTCGTCAGTGTATTATACAGTCGCCGAAACAATGATTAAACCATCAAAAGTCATCAAAAACAACGGTTATGCAACACAGTACTAATTCCTGTGTGTGTCATGTGACTAAAACAGACAGAAAAGAAAACATGGAATGTTTTTATCAGTACAATGACATAGATATTGATGTAAGAACTGAAGTGATTTGGGGTTTGTTTTTTTTTCATCAAGAAAACATGTTAAATGGATAAATATCAGCTCTGAAATTAAACTATTATGAGCTATTTTTGTTGTTATCATTATATTTGTCCAAACAAATGTACCTTTAGTTGGACCAGGCATTAAAATGAACAAGAAATTGAAAAAAAAAAAAAAAAACGAGGCCGGTCTCATTATTTTCCGTGACATGTAACGAACACTGAAATTCACCCTGTACTTTTAATGCATCGTTAGCTGAAGCTGCAGGAACACCGCACACACTGCAGACTAGGACCAGTGGGCTGTCATGTCATTTAATGCTTTGCTCAAGGGCACATGGACTACCAATTTCTCTGCAGGTCAAGGGAATCAAACCAGCGGCTCAGTGGTCACAAGCCACTTCCTTGTGGTTGGATTCTGTGTTTATATTTGTATCCACTGATGCTTTTTTATTGACAGTAACAACTCAAATCACTTCAACTCTGCATGGACTTGTTTTGCACTTCCATTATGTGATAATAGAGACCATCAGCTATCAGACAGCTAGTCAATCAATCAATAAATAGTTCAATCAAACATATTTATATAGCGTCACATCATAGGAAAAGTTATCCCGTGACATTTTGCATTTAACCCAGACTCTTGTACCAATTTACATTCTTGTTGGTGCCACTTTTACGAAGTTCCACGCAAGATGATCCAAAATAAAAACATCATCTGAAACCACTCAGACCACAAATTGCTTGGTTCAGAATTGTCACTTCATCATCATCATCATCATGACATTTTTATATAGGCAAGTCAAGCTAGCATGAAATCTCTGAACACGTCAGTACAAGCAGGTTGTATCTTGATAAACCGACCACAAAATTGAAGTCAAAGTAACTTTATTCAACTGTATATATCACATTGAGCTGATACTGTCAGTGGAAAAGAAGCGTACGTTTCCAGATCTGAACGCTAATCTAAATCCAACCCTGATCCTCCAAACATACAGTCAGGGAAAAAATTATTAGACCACCCTTGTTTTCTTGAAGTTTTTGTTCATTTTAATGCCTGGTCCAAGTAAAGATAATTTTTTTCCTACATATATATTTATAACAAAAATAGTGTATAATAGTTGAATTTCAGAGCTGATATTTATAAATTTAACATGTTTAGTCAATATCTATGTCATTGTATTGACAAAAACAATGCTTTTATCCATTCCATGTTTTCTTTTCTATCTGTTTTAGTCACATGACACACACATGAGTTAGTACTTGATTGTTTTTGATGACTTTTGACGGTCTAATATTTTTTTTCCATGACTGTATATGACCATAAACTGAGGACAAAACACATGGAATGACTCCATTTATTCCTCCCATATTCCTGATGGTTTGCTGTTTTTAAAAAGGTCCACACAATCTAACCTTTTCTTGAATGAACGTTTGTAGTTGTGCTGCGTGCACAGAATAAATCTCGTTTCTTTTCTGTCGATTACTGCTCTTCCTTCACATGTGCTAGCATCCACCGTGTAAGGTCAGGTTGCACGGGTCCAAACAGGATGTTAAATGTGTTTTCAAGCACACAAGAGGTACGTTTAGTAGACTATGTTTTCTGAACAGGAAATCATTTTTCATCTGCACAATAGAAACACTGCAGTCGCATACACTGGAAAAGGTTATCGAGGTTCAGTCGTGTTGGTCGACTGAGTCAGCGGCAGGAAATACAGTTCTGCTGTACCCGAAGTTTCTACAAACAGTGGATTTATGTATTGATAATCACTGTAAAACATTGAACTCCTCTATAGGACGAACTTATCTGAAGTCAAAGAACATCCGAACTGGAAAAGACACTCTGAGATAAAGCTCGTTTCAGAGGTAATAAGACAATCGCCTTCGTCTCTGTCCCTTAATCTTTCTTCGGCATTGTCCAAACCCTAATCCTAATCCCACGGGACGGGCAAGTATTAATCTGAGACAGTAGACTTGGAGTTGACATGTATGTGCTGACAAAGCTAATCCAAATCTATAATCCTCGTTCCGAAAAAAGGCCTTTTTAACATTGTGTGAGACCGACTTGATTTATGTTGCCTCAAATAAGACGTAAGTGAAAATTTGTTTTGTGGTTGAAGCAGATGTTTCTCTCATTACTGAACTGCGCTCATCACACCCACACCTTGGGCTTGTCAGGTCAAATGTACGTGTTTGATTCCGTGCTGTCAGTTTCACAGATTTACAGGGTACCAGGGCGCTGCGTGAACGCTCGAATGCATCTTAAAACTCATAGCGTATCTCAACATGTCTCTAAAAAATTAGACAGATTTCACTGGCATCAGTTCAATTACAGCATTTAAGCTTTAATAAGTGTGAGATAAATGTTTGGTTTAATTGTACAGACATCACTGCTGCTCTGAATCACTGTGAAACTATGCTAAACGTGGATTTTCACTCAAATTTATAAAACATTTGCACAAAAAACAAAGTCCTTCAAACTGCAGTTCATCGTGTTTCAGCTGTGAAGGTAATCCAGTCCCTGGAACATGTTTTGTGCTCCTTGTGTTCACAATGTTCTTGATCTACAACTTATATTTAGCTTATCAAGAGCTGAAACAGATGGGGAAAAAAAGAGTCCTCAGACCTCTTTTCAAATACTTTTTTGATGTAGTAATTGCTTTGACTCTAATTAGCCTTTGGGCATTAGCATAGCTTTATGTGCATGTCACTGTTGGTATCAGTTAAACCCTTTAAACCCTAAACCTAAAATGGTCTTTATGGCCTTTTTTTCCCCTCATTTTAACTATAAATAGGTTAGAAAATATAATGTGAGTGAGTCATTTTGCCCATTTTTCCAGAGCACTTTGAACTTTTAAAATCAAACAGTAATTTACAATTTAGTGCATGTTATAATTTTGTTAAAATGGCTTCTTCTCCCTCTTCGAGTACAGAAAATCACTGTCATGGCCCAATAAAGCCTATGAAGCACAACATCTCAGGCTTCAGAAACTAGTTTTTTATTATTTTATTTATTTAGTTTACTTTGAACGCAGCATATATTGCTGATCAGATGTGCTAAATTTAGGGTTGGATACCGAAACTCGGCAAAAGTATGGAACCGGGGCAAAAATTAACGGCAGTAATCGCACTCAAATGAAACGTGCATTTCGGTGCCTTATTTCGATGCCTCAAAACACACGACTGTTCAATTGCGACCTCTGTTGACTGTTACTTCAGCGTTCACGCGCAGTCCCTCTGGCAACAGTCGAGTCACGCACTTGGTGAAGAGATGTCAAAGGCTAAAGGTTCGACAACGTGGTTCCACTTCACACAGAAGGATGCAGAAACTTCAACATGCAACCGATGCCTGAAAACCCAAGTCTGTCCTACGCTATCGGTACGCTATCCATTATACGAATTTTCTGCAGGTACCACTGCTATATCATAAACACCCTGCGTGGAAGCATCAAAGTAAAAGTAATAAAAAGTCATGTCCACATTCTCTCTGTGAGGTTGTAATTTTTTTTTTCTTTTTAAAGTACCGATTTAAATACCGTTTAGGAACTGGTACCGATTTGAAAGTATCGATTTGGCACCGGTAACGAATGAAACCCTTTCAATACGCAAGCCTAGCTAAATATGTATATAATATAATATGTATAATAATATTATTGTCTTAAAAACACACACGAAAACAGCCGATTACCCACAGAGCTGCTCTGGCCTTCGTCCAATGAGACTATCAACGTCACAAATGGTACTCGACGTGGTTTTTCTTCATCTTATTTCAGAACAAATTTCCTCATATATTTCATTTGAATCACATTTAACCCTTAACAATAGCAAAATAAACAGGCACTGTGAGGTTATAAGGTTCTGAAGTTGCATCACCAGTAGTGAAATCAACATGTTGTAACTGGAGACTCCCAGGAGAACGGGGATGAACGGAGAAGTGCCCCCTAACCAGCGCAGGCAGTTCTGTCATTAATGTTCATTCTGTGGTCTCCCAGCACTATTTGCTGAAGTCGCCCGCCTGCCTGGTACCTCTTGGACTGTCCATTAGGCAGGGCCAGTCCTCTCCAAATCCCAGTGGCGTTTCCTTTTTAATGACCTTATCACACTCGGCCTCAATACTGAGTCTCCGCAAAACCATTTAAGCTTGGAATTCATGGCACACTGTTTACTATCTGTGTCCTGTCAAAGCATTAGTAATATAATTTTCAGCCTTTAATAGTGTTGGGAGTAATGCATTACAAAATTAAGTTACAGTAACAGATTACTTTTTGCTGTAATGTAGTCGTGTAAGGCATTACTAATACATTTTCAGTGACATTCTACTCGGTACTTGTTCAATAGCGCTTGTGTTCCAACCTAAAAACACACTTTCGCCAATAATTTTAATTGCTTTTACCTTAAGGAATCAAAAATGTGGCAGTAAAGTTCCATTTCCTGTTGGTGTTCAGCTAATGGGTGAAGATGGCAGAAGACAGAACACTGTCCACATGGACGTAGGCTCATTACTAAATCTAACCCTGCTTTAAGAACTTATTTTTTTCCAATATTATGTATTTTTCTTATTAATTTTATAAAAAAGACACTATGAACAATAACCGTGTACCAAAATCCAAAATTGACAACACCAGAAAGAAAAAAGAGAAAAAAATGAATAAATAAAACAATTAAAATTAGATATAATACAAAATAAATAGTCAAAAACCTTCCATTATTTCTTGAGAAAGTCAATCAAAGGTGCCCACACATCTTTAAATTCCTGAGCTTTACCTCTAATTATATATATGTACACTTTTCTAGTGCGACACACAACATCATCTCTCTAAACCAGGACTGTGCAGAACATACTTCAGTCTCTTTCCAAGACGGAGCCAAAGTCGATCAAAGTTTTATGCCTGGTAATAAATAGAGAGATCGTCTCAAAATATCCCCAAAATACAGAGTTCTGTTACGAAAGGGCTTTGGATATTTGTGATTTTACTTCAAGTGCACACCACCACTGTCCAAAAAGCCACCGATTTAGGACACTCCCACATACAATGAATCAACATACGTTTCTCAGTCAAACATTTCACATAAGTGTCTGGAACATCCGGGGACCGTTAGTTAAGTTTCTCGAGGGTTATGTACGTCCTCATTAACCACTTATGTTGTAGTAGTGGCTTTATGAAGCTAGTTAGCATGAAGACAAGGTAAACTAATGACTTTCTATGACTGCGCACATGCTCTTTATGACAAGTAATAACGGAGTCCTGTAATGCATTACAACTCTGAGATTAATATTTAAATAACACTAACAAATAAGTAAGTTTCTTTTGGCTTTTCCCTTCCGGGGTCGGATGCCCTTCCTGACACAACCGGGCTTGGAACCAGCAAAATGAGGCTTGCGTCCCCTTGTGGCTACATAGGGTAAAAGACCTTTCCCAAGGGCCCACCTGGGTCTCAAACCGGCCACCTTCCGCACCAAAGTCAATGGCGTTAACCACTAACCCACCCACCCAGTCGCTATTTAAATAACACTAACAAGTAATCTGTAATATATTACATTTTGGAAGTAACTTACACAACACTGGAGTCAACCCACTGGTTTTTACACATCATGTAGATGACCCTACATCCTTGGGACCAGTAAACCCAGTCCGTGGTACTACTCTACCACCTGTAAACCCGCTCAGCTCAGACATCTCCAGTCTTATCCTGCTTTCTCTATAATGAGGCGTGTGTAGCCCCCTACTCTCTATGGACCAGTGTCACCTTCATAATCCAAGATTTGTACCTTAAAGGCTGGGGATATGTGGGACCCTCACAGGGATTACTGACTGGACTGTCTGTTGGGTGGTCTGTCGTCTGTCTGCAGGAAGATAACCAAGGGATCCCTGCCCTTCAGCTGCTGCTAATCTGAAGTGTGAGGCAAAGTGCAGTGTAAGCTACGTGAAACACACAGTTATCTGTACAAACATGAGCCCGAGGGGACATTTTTAACACATAAAGACCCGCTGCTACTTCTGTGGCAGTTCCCACGTGAATTTCATTCCAGATCTAACCTTTCTTTAAGTGATTTATCACCATTTATTATAATATTACTTTTTGTATTTTGCTGTTTTTCTGTGTAAATCAGATATTTTCTTATATTCAATTCACTGATCGTGTAGTTCTTCATAGACGTCATATTAAAGTTCAAGGTTTTTCTATCAAACACAGAGAAAACTGAAGAAAAACTGGCTTTTGTAGCAAAGATATCAGTAAATAAACAAGAAAACAACCGTTTCCACTGTCATTGAACATACTGCAAAAGGCTAAAGCTGCCGCCTTTTTAATGTTATTGGTACAGTTAATTAATTGGGATTGTCTATAATACAATAAACTAATAAACCTAACTAAACTCCAATGGGTTTTATTAGTGAATTAAATCAGTGATCTCAAAGTCATTTTCAGGGGCCACATATTCAACCCAATCTGATGTGAAGTGGGCCGGACCAGCAAAATAATCGCAGTAAAATAACTGTTTTAGTACAAAAAAAAAAAAACATTAAATGATGAACGTGCTTGTGTCTAATGGAAATGTGAATAACCTGAAAAAAATTGAATTTCTTAAGGAAAATAAGCGCCATTTTAACAATAATATGCCTCAACTTATCATTTCTACATGTGCATTAAGGGTAGAATCTACAAAGACACTAAACACTTAGTAACAGGCAGAAAATTGTGTTTGTGAATGTAAATATTTTCATAATGTTTTACACAAAATTTTGAAGTTGTTATAATTTATAGGCATAGTGTAATTTTTTTTTCACATCAAACCATTTATTATTTTTATAGGGTATTATATTATTATTTTACTATAGATCATATTGGTCTGTATGTGGAACAGCCTTGACTGTGGAATATTTGCACTTCGCAAATGGAACCTTTGGTGGGCTGCATGTTTGAGACCCCTGCTATAGAAGATGACGGTGTTTCCACGGTAACTACGGAGCCTCTAAAACATCCAAATGGGTCATATCTGATGATAATGAAAAGATGAAAACTGTATTTTACACCAATTATTAACATGTATTGATAGGATTAATGGATCATCTATTAAAACATTTACCTCAGTAGATGCTTTTGATTGCCACTGGCTGGATAAGTTAAGGACCAACATGCGCCCGAGGAGACGGATAAAAGCGCCAGATAAGTGGGAGTTCATGATTCAAGAACTTGTTGGCTTCCAACAGAGCTTGTACAATAAGAAATTAACTGGGGACAATAATATGTGTGTCATGAGCATCAGAGAAACACTGCACATAGAGATAATTTCAAGGCTTTCGGGGATTTAATCTGACTTTGCAATTAATTGGTTCGTTAAACTCCTGCTCCTGGGATTAAACGGAAATTAAAGTAGTGCCAGAATGAAGCACAGAATTTCCCAAGATGGTGTCCATGCACCACAGTCTGTTTATCCCCCATCCTCGCTAACGCACTTATCTGGCCTGTGATACTTTCTTTAACTTTGTACTTGATATCTCAGGTGGATATTAAATGTGTGATCCTTTGAGATGTAGACGGGCAAGACACGTGTAAAAATACTGTGATTTAATTGGCTAATGAGACTTCATTTTACACCAGAAAAATTAAGAAATTCAACATACAGATCCCAGATCTGTGTAATAGATGCACAGACGATAAGAGCGTTTAGTTCTGTTGTCTGTGTTTTTAAACATTAGGTCAGCTTCCATTAACCCATAAAGGCCCAATATTTAGCCGTTCTTATGTGATGTATCACCATTTATTATTGCATTATCTTCTGTATTTTGCATATTTTTCAGTGAAAAATATATATTTAATTCACTGATCATTAGGGGTGTGTTTAAAATAAACATTTTACAGAAAACAGAGACATGTATACCCAAATGTTAGTGTTTTTATTTTGCTGTAGAGCAACAATTCCACTGTAGTTAATGTAAAACACTGTATTAAGAACTTGGCTGTAGTGCACAAATAAAGATGGCTTTGATAAACTTAAAACATGCAAAGTCAGATGCTGTTTCACAAACTTGATAAACTAATTATTTGTTGTATGTGAAATATTGATACTGACGCCTCTGTATCAATACGTGTATCGTGAAGAGGCCCTCAGTGATATATCCCTGTATCAGTATTTTGAACACACCCCTATTTGTGCACTTCATTTAGGAAAACAAGCATCTGCTCTGCCTTGTGTTCCTTCACTACACTCGTTTTATCTGTTCCTTGGGTAAGAGTTTTTTCAGTTTTGCTGCCCCCTCGGCATGGAATACTCTGCAGACTGAACTGAAACCCTCTGAAGTTCTTCCACTCGGAGCCTTCTGTTCTAACCTGATGGACAGTGTCTGTGCTTTTGAATTTTACATTATTGTTTGTTATTGTGTTATAGTGCTGGCACTTCTTGTTGAAAACACTATTACACCTCTAAAATTGATACCAGCAGATGACCCACACCCTCCTTCTCCTGTGTGACATTTGGCGAACTGATAACTGCACATGTGGGTCAATATACTGGACCTATTATCAAATTCTCCACTGTTGGATCCATATTACACAGCCAATCTTACCTGTCTGTGTGTGTGTGTGTGTGTGTGTGTGTGTGTGTGTGTGTAAGCTTACATCCACACTTGGTTTTGTGTGTGTGTGTATAGGTGTATATATATGTATGTATATACCGTATTTTCAAGATTATAAGTCCCAGGTTTTTTTCAGTTTGTCCGGGGGTGCGGCTTATACTCTGGTGCGACTTATACTCCCGAAAATACGGTATATGTGTATATTCTGTATGCCTATTTAACTGTTACTCTTGCACATTTGTTTAAATTAGTTTCTTCTGTATATTGCCTTAATGATAACTATAACCATGTATATTACTATAAACATCTCCTAGACGTATAGAACTGCACTCATCTGTGTATTCTCCATCTCATTTGCACTAGCTGTACTTAATTAGACTCTGTACATTTCACATATCTGTACATACTGCATTTAACTGTAATATATCACACTTCTGCTATTTGCACTTCTGATTGGATGCTAACTGCAATTTCAATAAAGCTAATGTAAAATAGCATGTGTTAATCTATACTATCACTTCCTTGTAACTGTTCTTACGAGGGTGAAGACACACCAACCCGACTGCTGATCGTCACCAGAAAAGTTAGCCAAACCGATTAGCCGTCTCCCCGACAGTCAGTAAAAAGTGTGAACACACCAAATCAACTACTAACTTGAGCTTACGTTCTGCAGTAGTGTGAGATGTAAAACCAGAAAATAACAGAACATCTCTCTAGAGAAAACGCAGAGCTTGTAGAGTGTTAAGTAGTCGGGTTGTCGTAGTTAGAATTTGTTTAGATTTCGTCTATATCAGACACTTAACCTGTCAAACATACCCGAAATGTTTCAATGAAAAACTTCCACCTTCGTCAGACGGAGAGTGACGTGTTAAAAGCGACTGATGCTCTGAAAAAGACGGAAGTTTGCAGTCGAAACACGCCAGGTATATTTGACAGATTATGCGTTTGATATAGAAATCTAAACAAACTAGAAGAAAACAGACGCTATGAACTTTATTAGATTGTTGTTGTACTCGTTGAACACATGGCTACTAGTAAGAAAACACTGGCCTCATCAGCTCTCGGCTTCTTCTCGTAGAGGAAGAAAGATGACGCAGCTGAAAACTATGAAGAAATTGCACTATGCTAACAATGCTAACAGTGTCCACTTTATAGAATGAATAAGGTCCATAGTCTACACTGACAGTGAATGATCTATTATAAAAGAGAATAATAGTGCGAAGGACCTTGGTACAGCTGGGTTTGGGACTGGGTAGCTCAGTGGTTTACGCCACTGACTTTGGTGTGGAAGATGGACGGTTCGAGACCCAGGTGATCCCGTGGGAAAGGTTCTTTATGCTATACAATCCCAATGAGGCCACAAGGGGGGTGCAAGCCCCATTGTGCTGGTCCCAAGCCCGGTTGTGCCAGGAAGGGCATCCCATGTAAAAGGTGATTCACTGTGGCGGCCAAGGAAGGGAATAAGCCAAAAGAAATCATCATCACCTCGGTACAGCTGGATTCACATGAAAACCTCCCCTTCAGTTTTTTACCATTTAAGGGCTTTACCTCCACCAATCACATCAGTCAAACTAAATGATAGAAGTGGCCGATTACACATGTTGAACCAGCTGAAAAGACTGGCAACGGCATTAACATGAGCCCATCGCACAGAACACACCGACCAGACTCGCCAGACTGCCCGACATGTGCTGCTGACCTCTTGGCCAGGTCACCCATGTGAAAGAGATCCTGATCTGAATGGGTTTTATGTCGTTAAATAAATAAAATAAACCTGAGCACTACTGATCCAGTGGCTGCAGACCACCAGGACAGAGTCAGACTTCAACACAAAATTCACAGGAACGCACAATCAATCATGTGCAGATGTGACACCGAGAAGGATCTTTGAAAGCCTTTATTTATCAGATGTGAACAAGCCCAGCTGAGTATTATATCATTCCATTAATGCTTCAACTTATCTTATCCGTTTCATATTAACAAGCATCCACTCCTTGCTATGAACTTTTATGATTTGTATAAATCTTGCCCACCGTTCCTCATCTGAGTGGCTTTGTCCTTGATCTCCCTCCCCCTACTATCCACTGTTGGAAAGCAGTGAACATCAAGGTCCTGATTCGTCATGGGCTCTATTGAGTAGAATTCCTTGCGTTGCCATGGTATCGGGGGAGTGCTGTCACTCATTGTCACTGAGATGACAGGCTCTCACTTCCTTTTCTGCGACTACATTTGCCCTTTTTGAGAGAGGTATTTGCTCCAACTTTAAAGAAGCGCGAACGAGGAGCACGTCAGAAGATGTGAGCGTAACACAGATGCTCACGGTTATTTGCATACGACCAAACAAGCTCTAATCATTAATTTAACCACGCGGCACATCTACCCAAGAATGTCTCTAAAGTCGAGCTTCATCCCACACAAGGATCCGCCAAAGTAGGAGGAATTCACCCTGCTATCCTCCCACTCTGCCTCCTTCTCCCTATAACCGAGCCTGCGCTGCATCACACCACATCTAAAAGCCTCAGCAATTATCCTGTAATTCATTCAAAACCTTACTCTCCACTGCTTTTCCCTTTGATGAGTTTCATTAAGTCGCATAGTAAGACAACAGACCGAACCCTAAAGAGCACTTTTTTCCGTTCTGTGGGTGTACACCAGCTGCTGGAAGTTATGTAGAGGAACTATTATTGAACATCCTCTGATCTGCTCTCTTTCCTTGCTTCCAGCACAATGGATCCCGCCGTAGCTCCACCACACACACATATTGACACAACATATAGACGCGCCGTTTGATGTCAGACGTGGGTGCCATTGTTAACATTTCCAGTATGTTCAATGTGTTACCGCTGATGCTGACAGGTATTTATTAAAGTAATGGGGTGCACAACCGAGATGCCACGGTTCCATCTTGTGCATTTCAGCCAATGTCAGACAAGTGGGACAGCGGCGGCTGCAGCAGTATGGAATTAATTTCAGCTTTTTTTTTTTTTTTTTTTAACCACAGGAGAGAGAGCTTTATCTAGGTCATCCAACACATCTATAGGGCACAAACTGTCTTTGTTCCACGGCTGTTGTTTTCCTTCACGTGTCACCTCCTGTTTAACTTTTCAGTGGGTGAGTGTTGCATTCACATCAGCTGTGGTGCTGATGGGTGCTGAGTGTCTGTGTACTAGTTGGACAAGGTGACGCTACAGAGGAGACCTGGGCATTGCACAACTATGACTGGCCTGCATGATTTCAAATTAAAAATCAATGGGAATGGGTGCTTCTATGAAACTGGCCTCTAAGAAACAGGACACAGGGGCAAAAAATTGGAACCAGATGTTATGTTATGTAATGTTATGTAGAAAGTTTGGAAGCACTTAAAATATATATATATATCTCAGATATAACATTTTTATATTAGTCTTACACAAAAATCTGCATGTAACACAGTAAAAAAAAAGGACACGAAAATTACAAGCTACTATTTTTTCAAATATCTTATTATTCTCTCACTGGTACATTTTGGGAATCAAACCTATTATGCAAGGCAAAGCGTTTCACAGAAATGGCCGCTGTTGCAATATTTGTGTTTAACTGGGCAGGTTCTGCATGTAATGCAAGTGGACACAGTGAGTTACCTATGAAACCTGGAATGAGACTGAGATTCACGAAAAAACCCAAGGTTTTTAACCCTAACCCTAAAACTAGATTAGAAAAAAAAAAAACCACTAGGATCCTCATATTTATCTTTAACTCATTTAACTCATATATTCAACATTTGGACCCACTGAAAATTAAGTAAAATATGCTAAATTTACACTACAGCCAGTGTCAAATTTTCTGAGTTAATTCTACTCAATCCAGTGTCAAAATGAACAATGAAATGTGGAAAAGTATTTAACACTATTTCACACTATTGAGAGTAATATGATAACGCTTTATAGAGCTATTTTACTCCTAATTTATTAAAAGAAAAACACTCTATTATGTTTTAATATTGATTTTTCTGCAGTGTTACTTTTTTCATCAGTTTGCACCCTATGCTAATAACGAAATTATATAGAATACAGTGTTTCCCGCAGCACTTTCTAGCCAAGGCAGCCAACCACCTTGCCAATGTTCCAGACAAAAAAAAAAAAAAACAAGTCTGTCCTATGCTATAGTACGCTATCGGTCCGCTATCTGTGCAATATTGTGCTGCAACAGGACGCTATCCGTGGAACTCACCGCCTTGACCAAGTAAGTTTCTGTACGAAACACTGGAATAGCAAGGGTCCCCGAGGTGGGCAGGGGTCATGGAGGACGTGAGTTTGCTCTGTTGGTTTTAGTCACTGTGCATTTCTCAAGCCGTAACATTCACACTTCAAAACAAAGCAGAAAAAGCCACAGATCAAAACAAAACTCTCTGTACCTCCTGCATCAAATCCTGCCGCCACAGAGACCTGACCAAGCATCGATTTGCAACGACTTGGGATGGAACTGTGTCGCCTGTGAAGATGTGAACACCAAAAAAAAAAAAAAGTTTTTAGAAGACATGGACTTCTAAGCATTTTTTCATGAGCAAAGGGTTGAAATTTTACGTCTCATATTCATTGAAACCCACTTTTATTAGTCTTTGCTTAATTTTTTTTGTACATTTGGACCCTAACAGTTCCAAAAGTTTGTGTTTGAACCCTCCAGGTGATGCAAAGATCTCTTTATATTCACTCTTTTCTACAACTTGTTTTACTTACTTCTTAATTTGTTACATTTTACAACTAGTTACGTTACGACATTTGCACATATAAGGTCAAGACTTCTGACGAACATTTCTCCGAAAATATGTCCAAACTTTAAGACGGTTACCTAAAATGTTCAGCACATGAAGGTAGTCGGTGTGAGAGAAGAGGATGTAGAACACAGTATGTGTATTGTATTAACGAACGCGAGTGGCTGAACGGGACAGAGCAGCACAGTCAACAACCTGGAGGGGGCGGAGTCATGTGTATTTAAAGGGCCAGCGCGCCAAACCACCTCTGGTGTCATTACTCTATAAATATTGTTGAAGACGGACCTGTGGAGTTGAATGAATGAAGAATTCAGACCCAAGCAGAACATTTACAGTTTATGGAGAACACAGGGACATGTTGGAAAATGTATACTGTATTTTCTGGATTATAAGTTGCACTGAAGTATAAGTCACATTTTTTGGGGTAAATGTATTTGATAAAATCCAACACCAAGAACAGACATGTCATGTTGAAAGTCAATTCTAAATA
>JAPSES010000069.1:7006971-7020636 GCA_029822895.1 Maxillicosta whitleyi | reverse complement strand
TCAAAAGAGTGATTTATTTACATCACAAAACCAATGTCCACGAAAAAGTCACACCTCCTAATCACTTGGCCCTACTTCCTCTCTCTCTTCGTATCCCTCCGCAAGATCACAAGATGACACTAGCCTACCTGTTTCACTGCAAAAACAGTCGTGTACTAGTGCGCAGTAGTCAGCAGGATGACAGCGCACTGATAGGAAATGAGAGAAAGTAGGACACATGCTGTTTTTAGAAGAAAATCATTTTATTTTAGTGACCCCCCGCAAAACTTGCCAGACAACTTTCATTTCGACCAAAACCGAAAGAGAACTGGGCTCACAGGACACTGTCAGTGTGGAGGTACGACACTGATGAGGGGATGGAATACAGATTCATGTCAAGCTCTGACTGTAAATAATAATTTTCTAACACATCTAAGCATCTACTTCATTAATATCTCACGTAAGAAAAAAATCTCCTATTAAACTTTAAGGAAATATGTTGATGATGATGTTCATAAAGTATATGAACAAAAATATTGGGACAGTGTGGCTACTCATAAACATCAATATGAATAATCAATATAATTAGAACAAAATAAAACGATACCCTATGAACTGTCATTATTGTTTCTGTTATTCCTAATGATGTGCAAGTAATTCCACTCATTGTACTGGAAATGCTTTTACCGGCCATTATATTAGGTACACCTGTTTTGCTCCTGTTAATACAGGTCAGTCATACGGCGGCAACTCATGGTATTTAGGCATGTAGATCCGGATAAGGCATCATAAAAAAGGTGACGGAGAATGGTGCGGTCAGTGGTGTGAGTACTTCAGGGACTGCCGATCTAATGGGAATTTATTGTGCTTTGTTTTTTACTTGCCAAAAGCATTAAATCAGAGTGTAATTTTACTGACATCCACAAACTATTTCTTCTAAAAAAAATTCTGTCAGATGATATTTTAATGAAAAATAAGGACCAAAATGCTTGCGTTTTCATCTTTTCAACCATTGCGGTGTCCGTCAATCAAAGAAGGTGCTAATTTTGTAGGTGTTCACACAATGAAACTCAAAAGAAACACGGATGCATGTAAATTTATTCACTGCATTACACTTTCAACCCTTAAATGACAGCTCAATACTTCATTAACACAGCTTAAAAAGGTTCATCATAATCATCTATAGGCCAAGTATATACAAGTCCCTGTCCTCCGTTTGCTACACAAGCCAGAAGGAATAATAAAAGTGATGGACAGATTATGACCAGGACAGACTGGAGAGACTACAGCTTTCAAAAGAGCCCCGCCAGCCAATGATAGGGTTCCTGGCAGAGATCAGGCCTGCAGCGAGTCAGTTCGACATGTACCAGCTGACCCCTGATACCCAGGAGGAGACGACTTGTCTCTTTTACATTTACAGCCAACACAGCCTCCAGACATGACACTTCATCTCTTTCATTCTGGTCCGCTTTGATGAAACTGACAGCGGATGGCAGGCAAGAATGTCGTGCTCCGGCTCAGCGTGTTGGACAATCGAAAAGTATTTTGGTGTGTTAAACGAGACCCGACAAAACACGATTTCCACAGATCTGCACAAACTTCCTATTGTCCCTGATCGGAATAAAAAGTAGAAAAATTCAACCGACGTGGCTTGACACCAGCATCATCTGTGAACTGGGCATGGTATCTAAATGGAAATTGAGGGTGGGGGGGGGCAGCAATTGGCAGCGTGTCGGCGCGGCAAGTGTCTCGACTTAATCAGAGAATATGCAAAAATGAAATACTGGCAAAACCAATTTAAGCGTGCGCCAGAAATACCCACTTAGCATTTACTTTGAGTGTTTTTAGTAATGAGACATGGCAAAAGAACTTTACTACCCACTTCACTGTGATCCAAATGGACCTGCGGGGTCAATAAACAAACTCGAGACCATTAGTAACTGTCACTTTCTGTGCAAATTGATCCAAGCCGTCAACAAACGGATATTGCAAAAAAAAAAAAATATGACTAATTACAGCCGAGATAAAACAGACGCCGGCAACCTTAGAGCGGCACTTGGCCTTCTGCTTACCAAAAACACAGATTGCAAAGGCATGCTGACATACGATGAAGTGTTTCACAGAGAAAAGCGCTGGCACGTTAGGGGGGGGGTTTGACCAGAGGAAGGGCAGGGAGAAAATGAGCTAGTAAACCTTCCCATCTCCGGAAATCTACTCAGCCTGCCCTTCCTGAGCACTCACAACATAAACAAGGCTGTCCTCCATCGTACTGTATTACTGACGGGCTAACAAAACAAACAGCTCAGATTTCCATCAGCAGCGGTTTGATTAATATAAAAAGCTGTGGGCTAGTGCTTGTATTCAACGTTACCATTCCGTCCCTGCTGCATCCTTACAGACTGGAACTACATTAGCAAATGGGATGTCAGTCCTGGTGTCATCTGCAGTCTGTCCGTCCATGGGAGGCGATCTCCCTAATGATTCTCTTTTCCCTAAGGGTGGGTAATGCCAACAACCTCATGATACGATACATATCCCGATATGGAAGTCACGATATGATGCGTATCGTGATTCCAATACATGGTATTCAACGTGATACGCATCCCGATATTTTATGCCTATATATATATTTTTTTTTATTGTTGTTTTTTTTTTTTTTTTAACATTTTAAAGAAAACAGACACATGTATACCCAAATGTTATTATTATTATTTTTTTTTATTTTGCTGTAGATCAACAATTCCACTGTAGTTCATGTAAAACACTGCATTAAGAACTTGGCTGTAGTGCACAAATAAAGATGGCTTTGATAAACTTAAAACATGCAAAGTCAGATGCCGTTTCAGAAACTTGATAAAATAATTGTTTGTTGCATGTGAAATATCGATACTGACGCCTCTGTATCGATACGCGATTATATATCCCCGCATCGATATTTTGAACACACCCCTAGTTTCCCCTACTCAAGAACGGATGGATACTCAATACCTTAATCCATTTACTTCATCAACTGTTTAACTAATTATTTGACTTTTTTTTTTTAATTTTCAGTGTTTTTTATCAATTACTTTACATTACTACAAATTCTGTAAAGCCCAATGAAGTGACGTTGTTGTGATATGTTCTAAAACAAAACTGAATTGTCTTCACTAGTATATGACAACTACCTGTTTTTTTTTAAAGAAAAACTGTGTAGAGCTACAAAACACATGTATTGTTGCTTTAAATTATGTAAAATATACACAACATTAACTTAAAGTTAGCTACAGAACCAAAAAATAAATAAATAAAAGTTTGTTAATGGTAACGATTAGCACGATGCTAAAATACATTAAAAGTCCCATATACATGCTAACACTATTAGCTTCTTCCCTTTTTTTTTTTTTTTTACACAAAAATGAAGTATGAAAAAACACAACGAGCCTAAACTGAGTATCTAAGGTGAATAAATATCTCATCATATGGACAAAACACATGAACTCAAACTGAAATTGTTCTCCATTAGGAGGCAGTACAGTTACATTAGTGCGATATTCAGTGTCTGGGGTTTTCAGAACATAATCGGGTCATTTTCCCAGCACATACCTGGGTCCTGGCTCATGACATCCCAGCATGGGCCCAGGTGTCTATAACATGGTGTACCGGCCAAAGTATACCCCCCCAGGCCAGATTATACCCCCATGATACCAGTAGTGTTGAGTGACAGACACAAGAACTACTACTTTTCAACATTTTATCAGGGTTCTGCTTTGTTGGGTAGGTTAAGACAGTAAGCCGACTGACTTATACTAGATGTCCTCAAAAGACCAAAGATCCTAACTCCACTTCTCGGTAGTATTTGCACATAATAAAAGCACATTAAAAACAAAACATTACAATTGGAACATAATGTTCAATTAATTAGACTGTTCGTGATATAATAAGCCATAACATCCTGAACCTTCGAAGATCAACAAGACCCTACAAATTAAATGTTAATCATTCCATTTACATTATAATGTTTTTGTTTTTATGTGCTTTTATTTTATTGTATAAACACTATTGAGAAGTGTGGTCATAATCTTTATGGAAGTTTAATAGTTTTTACTATTAAGGTTTTTCTGGTTGAAGTAACAACATTAATTTAACCCATAAAGACCCAGTGCTACTTTTGTGGTAGCTCACAAATGATTTTTTCTTCTATATTTAACATTTCTTAAGTGATTTGTCACCATTTATTACAATATTATGTTTTGTATTTTGCATTTTCCCAATGAAAATGCAGTATTTTCCAATATTTAATGTTCTGGTCATACAGATGTTCATAAAAGATCAAATTAAACTTGAGATTATACATAAAACATTTCTTTTTTTGGTAAAATACATCATTAACTGAACATGAAAAGTGTCTATAACTGCTGTTATTTTTCAAACTCCATGGGTTGTCGAAGATGACAATGTTTCCATGGTAACTACAGAGCCTTTGAACATCCGAATGGGTCATATCTGGTGAGAAAATGCATTTTTCACCAATTACTTACATGTATTGATAGGATTAGTGGATCAACAGGTATTATATATTTTAGGTCAGTAGATGGTTTTAGTTTCTGGTGGATGTTTGGGTCTTTATGGGTTAATGTTTTAAGATTTAAGTCTTAGTCTTTTAGTTTTAAAGTCAGCTTTCTCACTTCACTTACCAAAAACAAAGCTGGACCCCAATAAAATGTTGGAAAATTAAGTAGTTCTTGTGTCTATCACTCAACACTACTGATATCATTGGGGTATTATCTGGCCTAGGCCACTTTAACTCTGGGCATATTCCGGTCGGGGGCGGTGCACTTTGGCCTCTTACACCAAGCAGACCAGCCAGGTGCTTTTTAAGAGCTGCAGAAAAGTCACCTTTTAAAAGCTGTAGAAAAGTATTCCACTTACATTTTCAAGCACTCGAGTGGAAACCTGTGCCGACGGAAAGAATGCAGGCAAATTACGGGATCCAGAAAATCTCGCTTTAAAGTGCAAGAGTGCCATAATTACAGGGTCAAAACAGTAGAAAATGTATGCGAAGATGGCAAAGAAGCAGCTCCTAAACAGTCAAGGGCTCCTTTTATGAGCTTTTTTAAAGGAAATACTAAAGAACCACTTGGCAAATTGTCAAAGAAGAGGAGGTTTTTAATATAACGGAGGAAAAATGGATCACACGGGCATATCTAAACAGTTCGGATTTTTATGTCTCAAATACAAATATCTATGACGAACTTGGAGCCTGAGACAAAACAAAAAATGAATTTAGTACCCGAAGGACTGCCAAAGTACTGGTCAACCATCAGCGTTTTTGTTGGTATTTTCAGGGAAACAAACAATAATTTCAACGACTGACAAGAAACCAGAATGGCAACACAAGAATAAACACTTCCTTGTGTAAACCCAAGCGCACAAAGTCACAATGCGTGCTGGATAAGAGCAGAAAACAAAGCCATCAAACAAAAGGCGCAGGAACAAACACAGCTTTCACACACTGACACATGAGACACCCTTAGAATGCGATGTTGGGACAACAAGGTTATAAAACTTACAGGGCCAGTGAAAGGGAAACTAGGCAAATATAGCCATAAATGTTCAACTAGGGAAAATACATATTTCCTGTGAGCTGGGTTTCAAGTGTATCATTTGCAGACCTGTGGTAGTAACTAAGAGTGATGACAACAACACAACATATCACTTAAAAAACACCACATCCCTCAAAAGATGTGTCATGTTCTCTGTAATAATCTAGCACTTCCCTATCTCCATACACTGAGGCATTCCAGAAAAAAAAAAAAGAAAAATAACAGTTTATATTGGTATTTCCTGGAATGTGAAGGGGCTGGACGGGACACACACATCGCCCCAAATGAGCACAAACACAGCAAACATGCTCAAACATGGATGCAGGACTATACACTCACTGGCCACAAATAACACACTAAGCTGCACTTAAGGGATTTTGAGACGCTGATTATCTCACGAATGAAAGTAAAGCGCGACAACTTGTTCATTTTTGTCAACCGGATTCTAAGGCAGGTTGTGTTTCCTGGGCTGGGAGCCAGTAAAATGTTGTCCACACTGTGCTTTTGCCCAATAACAGAGTGTTTGGCAGAGTGTTCGACACCACAGAGGACAGATAACTTTCACCTTCAGGCTCCAAACGCATGCCTCCTGAAGGAAATTAGATGCTTTGTAATTTAACCCATAAAAGACCCAAACAGTCAGCGGTGACCAAAACCATCTACCCATTAAAATGTTTAACAACTAACCCAATTATCCTATCGATACGTGGAAATAATTGGTGTAAAATGTAGTTTTTCCAACTTTTCACGGTCATCGGATATGACCCATTCGGACATTTACAGGCTGTGTCGTTACCATGGAAACACCACCATCTTCTACCACATTGATTCACCAATAAAACCCATGGACTTTGATCACTAGCTGGGTTTACATTAGAGTTTTTTTTTCGCTAAATAAAAGTGATATTTCTACAATTTCGATGAACACTTGCTACTTGAGCAGTGTTTGTGTTACGCCCTTGGTTTTGGGGTACAAAAACGTGCAACATAAAGTGACTCCCACTCGAATCTGACTCCCAAAGAAGACCACGACAATAGTTGTTCAATGGAATGATCAAATGAGTAGCGTTTGTTTGTCTCAGGGTGAGAAAAGCCAAATGTTATCAAATAAAATAGGCTTCTCACCCTTACCTGCTGCTGCTACTTTGACTATTATACAACTATTTGCTAATATTTACGTCGGCGCCACGCACACCACTGGCTTTAGTGCGGAAGATGGCCAGTTCGATCCTCAGGTGGGCCCTTGGGTAAGGCCCTTTACGCTATGCATCCCTATACTTGTAGCCACAAGGGGGCAGTGTCTCATTGTTCTGGTCCCAAGCCCGGATAAATACAGAGGGTTGTGTCAGGAAGGGCATCCGACGTAAACACCTGTGGCGACCCCTGAAGGTAAAAGCTGAAAGAAACGTACTTTTTACGTTGGCGCCCCGTGGGTATTATATCCTCTTGAATAGGTTTTCATATAAAAAAATGCAATGTCATTTTTTTCCAATATCGTGCAGCCTCTTATTGCAGTGGCTGTCCTAAAACAATAAATAAATAAAAGAAAGGGAACGTATAATAAACCCATCCTTGTGTCAGCGGCCATGCAGAATGGACTTCCAGGAGCCAACTGTCCATCAGGAATTCTCCAACCGGTCGTAGATACAGAATTTCCCAATGACCCGAGCAACGTTTAATGAACTGTGTCCTGTTATTGAACTTCTCGTGGCATCGAACTCACCCTTGGGAAACAGTTACTACACAAAAACCAGTGTCTGTTGTCCTGTACAAACTACAACCACCTGTTCTGGGTCCAGGGTCATGGGGGGAAACGTTCGGTCTGAGCAAAAAACCACCGGGCCCAGATGGACGAACATGCACAAAAATGTGTTTCCATTACAGTCTCGTGCTACACAGGCGCGGAAAAAATTATTAGACCATCAAAAACAACGGTTATGCAATCAGGTACTAACTCTTGTGTAGGTCATGTGACTAAAAACAGACAGAAAAGAATACATGGAATGTTTTTATCAGTACAATGACATCGATATTGATGTAAGAACTGAAGTGGTTTGGGTTTTTATCAAGAAAACATGTTAAATTGATAAATATCAGCTCTGAAATTAAACTATTATGAGCTATTTTTGTTGGTATTATTATATTTGTTATTATTTATTATAAGAAATTGAAGAAAGCAAGGGGTGGTCTGATAACTTTTTCTGCAACTGTACTTCTATATTGAAAAGTCTCACAAACCACGTCACGAGAGGGTAAAAACTTTTTTGCGATTTTTGACCGTTTTTGCATTTCTGCGTTTACGTTACCAATTTTCTATTGCACATTTCTGAGGGTACTGACAGCGGATGGACACGCTTAGTTTTTGTTCAGTTAATGATAGATTTTAGTGTTTCTGATATAAAAACCCACAACTTTACTCTGAGCTTTAACGAACATGCACGTGACATAATGTAAATAGAGGGAAAAAAAAAGATTTTTACTTTAAAAATCATAAAATGTAGAGGAAAACATAAGAAATGGTGATAAATCGCTTCAGAAACTCTAATCAATTTTGTAACTAGGGCTGTACAATATATCGCAAAAAATACTGCTCGCAATAACTTAATAATGAGTGTGCAATATTTGTATCGCAAAGACGTGCAATCATATATAGGCCTATGTTATTTTTTCATTAACTTCCTGTTTTCCACACCATGTGGTACCACAATGATTTTCTCTATCACTCTACTAGTTTTTCAGGTAAAAAAATGGAACTAATGCTACCGCTACAGGTTGAATAAAAGTTTACATATTATTAATGTTGAAAAGATGAGAATATTTTCAGAGAACAACTTTATTCAATCATATAGATTTTATTTATATACGCAGTATTTACTAAACCAGACAAACAATGGAATATTGTTGTTTTTTTAAAGCTCTTACATGGTGGTACTCTGGTGCTTTTATTCTGAAATACATCCATGTCATTTACACATTGTTATATGTGAATAAAATTAACAAATAAGTGACTATATTTGTGTCTGAAGGTCTGTGGTTGGAGCTTCATCAGGTTTTTGGATAAAATTATGTAACTGATTGTAGTTTTTCAGTATTTTGTCTTAAATTCTAAATAATCGAGTCTGAATACAAACAATTGGCTCATTTTAACATTACAGGACACTTTTATTAGATGAATTTGGTATTTCTTTAGTTGAACCAGAAATGTCGCAATGCTATACATCCATATGACATATCGCAAGTTTTGCCGATGTCATGCAGCCCTATTTGGAACCGCCACAAAAGCAGCACTGGGTCTTTGTGGGTTAACTGAGAAGTGAACTTGTGCAGACTGGTTGAAAATATGTAGCCTCTTCTAAAAAGCATTAAAAGTACTTTGGGTTTAAGTAAACAGGATAATCCTGTGACACATAAATCTGCCTTGTGTGGCTTTCTTGCTTGCTGTTTCGGTCAGCTAAATCCATCACATACCCAAACAGAACAGTGTGACATTCAACAAAACCCTCTGTGTGTTTTTGCAGAACGGGGTCAAAAGTCAAATTTCAACTTAAAAGTGCAAAAAACCACACCACTGTCCTCCCACAGAGACGACTGATAACATTATCTCCTCCTCAAACAATTGCTGAGGAGTTGTTATCAGTGTGGCATTGATGGAGTGAAGGCCGGCAGACCTGAGGACATCGCCTTATTATCCCAGTCAATGAACTCATCAGATGCCACCATGACAGGCCCTGCCAAGCAAACGGAGCAGGACTGCCAAGTCAACAGGCTCTGGGATATGTGGGTAATGGACTGGACAAACAGGACCGGCCTACACGGCATGAGAGGGAACGGCATTTCCTGTACATATGCTAATCTTAGATGGTTTCTGCTTTATTAGTGTATTTTCCTTTTTATTATTATTACTACTACCACCACTATTACTATTATACCCTTTATTTAGCCAGGAAAAAACTAAATGGAAATCATAGCCATACATCCACATTAATATACATAAACATAATGAAAGTCAGGAACTAAAAACAAACTTAAAACTGATAAGAACATATATTATTTATTGCGTTTTATCTCATCAAACGTGCTTTCCTTTTTGTTTTGTTGGATTTTTTTTGTGTTTTTTCAAGGTTCATATGCAAATGAGCTATTGAGACCAACGCATTTCAATAGTTTGATTAAATTTAAGTCTAAAATGGTGTGATTTACTCTTTTTTTTGTTTGTTTCACTAATCTGACACTTAAAAAACAGCTTCACTGACTTTTAAAGTGTTTCTAAAGCATCTTAAGCAGGACAATGACTCATTCTTAAGTTTCATTTTGGCTCAATTTCAATTTTTTTTCTGCTCTATTATATATTTTACTTAGATTATTTGTTGCTTTTTATCTGTTCACTCTTACTTTCCTTTTTTGCTGCTTTTTTGTTGCAACTGAGCTATTTTAATTGCAATAACGTGAATAAATTTAAGTCTAAAAGTGTGTGATTTGCTCATTTTTTTAAACTCCTGTGATCATGTCAGAGTTAATCTGTCACATGGAGTTCCTCTGCACTTTAATTTAAGTTTAAAAGTCCACCTTCACTGACCTTTAAAGTGTTTCTAAAGCATTTTAAGCAGGACAATGACTCATGCTTTGGCTTCATTTTGGCTCAATTTCAAGTTTCTTCTGCTTTATTAGTCTTTTTTACTTATATTATTTATTTCATTTATTTATTTTTTATCTCGCCACATATCCTATGTATGCAACTGAGCGATAGTGACCAAGTAATTTCAATAAAGTTTGTCTGGAAAACACACCTTCATTCACTTTTAGTGTTTCCAAAGCACCTTGAGCAGGACAATGACTCATGCTTTGGTTTCATTTTGGCTCGATTTCAAGTTTTTCTTCTATTAGCCTGCGAGAACATTCCCTGCGGGGATCATGCAAAAAAAAGGTGTACATTTGAGTTTTAAGACGCTGGAGAAATAATATAGTGCTGCGTAATAATAAATACTGGCACCAAATTAGCTCGATTTACGCGTCAAAATCAACAAAAATAACACTAAATTAACAATTATATGCATATATTTTGGAATTTTCTCCCGAAATCCACTTGTATTTTTTGGTCTGTCTTGTGATAAGGCATAATAAAATCTATCTGGGAGTCTGGGTGGGTCAATGGCAGGAGAACAATAAGTGGCTGACCACAAAAGCGTCAGCTGCCTTGCGCACCGTGCGCTCTGCCAAAGCGCTGCATAAATCAGTCCAGTGGATCTGAGGCTGTTTCAACATAAAAAGAAATACCATCGAATTTCATATGCAGAGAAGTTTAAACAAAAGCGCAGGGGGGAAAATATCCAAGCGTAGCCACTTACCGAGCATCCCATTCATAAAAGCCGGGCGCTGCTCCACTTTTAGGCCCCCAGCAGGTTGACAATGAGGGTGCATTCATCAAACGAAATGGATGCAAAACGTTCCGATCGGCCCCCGCCGCTTCAAATCACTCCCGGACACAGACGGATGTTTAGGTTTTTTTCAGGTTAAAATGACAGTTAACCAGCAGCACATCCTCAGAAGCAGCACAGCAGCTCTGGAGAGAAATAAGTCCGACAAATGCCTCCTGCCTCTGGAGTGGAGTTGAACACGCCCCCTTTACACGGTCCCTTAAAGACACAGAGCAGCACGAGCCTAAAAAAATAAAATAATAATAATAATAATAATAATAATAATAATAATAAAAGACAGCAGCAGGGGTCTTCTAACTTTGTGGTTAATTAATAAAATTTATAATATTAATAATAATAATAACATTTAAAAAATAAATAAATAAATAAAAAAGCAGAGGCATCACGGGACACTTTTCCATTCACTCTCAAATATCGCAAATTTACCTGAAGTTTAATCTGAAGTGGGCCGAACCAGTAAAACAATAACAGTAGTTGCGTTTCCGTAGCTTACGCGCAAAGCTTTACCGATATTTGCTAACAGTCGAAAAAACACAAGTCTGTAATTAAATCACAAATACGATATTTATTTGTTATCGCGAGATGACACGAGAAGTCATTCCATAAACAATGGCGACGAAAGTGTATATCGTGTTGATTTACAGATATATTCATTATTATTAATATGTATTTAACCCTCTATCTCGTACTAAATGTTAAAACAAATATTAATTTTCCTGGTGTGTCCTCAGATATCGCACCATGTTTATGTTAAAATTCTTCTTCTTCTCTTGTTGTAAATTCCGTTCACATCCGGGTTACTTTATTCACGTGACTGTATTTGCGGGAGAAAAGTCTTTTAATCAAAAAGTTTTTTGTCAAAATTGTCATTTCTTCATTAAGTAAATTTGTGATATTTGAGGGTCAAAGGAAAACAAGTGACAAAAGTAAAAATTATATTATGAAAATGTTTATATCTACACAGTTTCCTTAAATGACATGAATATAATAATAACATTTTATACTATCTACTTATGGTAATTTTTAAAGGGGGGTTATTGCAATTTTCTTTCAGTATTTGTTTCTTTTTATCTGGATTGCAGACTGTTACTTAGTAAGTTATTTTTGTTTGGGTGTACTCTGTAAAAAAAAAAAAAAAGTATTGAAATAATTTATATTAAAATAATTAAATAATTAATTAATTAAATAATTTTGTATTCGTATGGACAATGGTGTTTAGAAATGACTATAACTGATTTAATGAGCCATTCGCAGTTTCACTGTACCGGGTGTTTGGGTGTACAGTGCAGACTGTTACTTAGTAAGTTATTTTTGTTTGGGTGTACTCTACTGAAATGACAATAAAATAAAATACAAATTCTGAATCTGAAATGAAAAACATCAAATGAATTAATGAATTATTCCTGTTATTAAAATATTTTGTCCATCTTCTGCGTACTGTAAGATGTGAAAAATAAGCTGAGACATAATATTGTTGAAATTTCACTTATTTTTCCTTGAGAATTTTCAGGTTGTTTATAGTTATTCACATTTTCAGAATGTAATTTGACTTTTTCACACTACAACAACAAGACAATTATTACTTATAAGTTATTATGCATGTTATTTTACAATTTTGACCGACTTCAGATCACATTGAACTGTATTTGACCCCGGAATTAAAATGCATTAAAAACTTCTGCCCTTGAATCTATCACCCCACCTTCTTGATGACAAATTATACATCAAATAAACCATTAAAATAAGTTTTAAATACACTTTACAGTATGCTTTTCTTTATATATATCACTTGTAATTATTCAAAACCTTGAGAATTTGATCTTAATGTCTCTTACGTACTTCAATAGAGGCTACATTAAAATGAAATAAATAAAAAAAATGTTTAATAAGCAACATATTTTAAATAGCAGTAATGATGCACTGGAGTTATGTCTATTTATTTCATCTGTCGGAGGAAGGAGAAAAACAGTGAGTCACATGAAACAAGGGAAAAGATACCATCGACCCTTACATCAAGTGCTGATAGGAAAGGAAAGCATTATTTATTCTGAAAGTCTGTTAATTGCACCTTTCTAACTTCTAAAACGAAACAAAATACAGTTTTTGTATTGTATTGTAATTTCTTTCAATTCAGAGAAACAATCCAGACCCCATAATGCATTTGTCACCACTTAAGTGTTTTTATTATTAAATTCCATTGATTTTACTGATGAATCATTGTTGTAGAAGACAATGGTGTTTCCGTGGTAACTACAGTGACTCTGAACATCCAAATAAGGTCATATGTGATGACCCTGAAAATACAACAAACTGTATTTTACACCAATTATTTGCATGTGTTGATAGGATTTGTTAAAGTACGGTAAAAATAAAATAAAACTGTTTAATCATCAACATATTTTAAATTAAATAACAGTAATGATTGCACTGAAGTCATAATAATAATTCATAATATTATGCCTGAAAAGCTGTTACTGGAACCTTTCTAGCCTGGCAGAGGAAGAAGAAAAACAGTGAGTCACATGACCCAGAGGAAAGGATGATCAAGCCTTTCAAGTGCTGATAGAACGAAAAAAGGAAGAAGGATCAAGGTTTGTCTTTTTGGCTGTAAAACACGATTTATTCTGAATGTAATTTAACTGCATCATTCTAGTTTCTATTAAGCC
>JAPSES010000069.1:6842196-6852611 GCA_029822895.1 Maxillicosta whitleyi | reverse complement strand
GTGTCTGCAGTGTCGTGACGTCATGTTTTGGTGTCGGTCCCAACATTTTGGAACCTCGACTGAGGCGGTACTAAAAAACTAGTATCAGGTTCCAGATTCCAGGTCCTTTTTCATAATGGAAAAGAGAAAGAGTCGAGTCCAGTAGAGTCGAGCCGGTACCATGGAGTGGAAAAGCAACATTAGAACCTTTAGAACCTTTGGAATGTTGTTTTTTTTTTTTCTCAAGTGGCTTTTGCATGGACATGATCATCATAACGGACAGTGTTTGTGTGTTTAATGAGATGAAAGACGTCTGCAAAGCACTCGCTGTTCGGAAATAACTAAATTGTTTGATATTCGAGGCCTTTGTGTCATTTTCTTTGTAAAACAGTAGCAACACCACTTTAAAAATGACAATTTCATTTTCATCCATAAAGACCCGGTGCTACTTTTGTGACAATTCCCGAATCAATGTTTTGTTTTTTTCATATATATATATAGATTTAACTTTTTTTTTTTTAAATGATTTATATCCATTTAACACACAATCAGAGAGAAAAAAAGATTAGGCTATCCTTATTTTCTTCCATTTCTTGTTTATTTTAATGCCTGGTACAACTAAAGGTACATTTGTTTGGATAAATATAATAATAACAACACAAATGTCTCATAGTAGTTTAATTTCAGCATTGATATCTATGCGTTTCACTTTTTCTTGATAAAAAAACAAAATTATTTCAGTTTTCACATCAATATTTATGTCGTTGTACTGATAAAAACAGTGCTTTTATTCATTCCATGTTTACTTCTCTGTCTGTTTTAGTCACATGACCCACACAGGAGTTAGGACTGGATTACATAACCACTTTTTTTCTATGACTTTTGATGCTATTATAATTTTTCCTTTTCATTTTCGCAGTTTTTTCAATGAAAATCAGGTATTTTCTAACATTTAATTTACCGATCATGTATTTTAAAAATCAGTCTGACTTTACATTTGAGGGTTTATTATAGTAGAAACACAGAACATTTAAGAAAAAGTGACTTATTAACTGAACATAAACCAAGCGTCTCCATCCACTGTCATTGATCCGACTCCATGGGTTTTACTGGTGGATCGATGTTGTAGAAGATGACGGTGTTTCCACGGTAACCACGGAGCCTCTGGATGTCCAAATGGGTCGTATTTAATGACCACAAAAAGATGGAAAAACTGTATTTTATAACAATTATTCACATGAGATCATCAGATTAACACATCAACAGTGATTTACCTTTTATATCAGTACATGTTTTGGGTCTTTATGGGTTAAATCCAATATAATATTCTGTGCTATTTGTTGAAATTCTGTCATTTCTGGACGGGTGTGTGTCACATGATGAAGCCCCTCCCTTTTTCGTAACACTGTATTGCATTGTATGACCTGCTTGTATGGATAAGTCAAATACTGGAGGGGGGGGGGATGCTACTTAATCACATTAAAAAGTAAACAGCATTCGCTCTATTAAAGCAAACACCTTCATTCCATTCACATCCAGGCCTTTGTAAGTGCTGCGCTACATTTGCACTAATTAAGACAATTAAAGCAGAACTTTCAGCGTGTGCAGAACTGTATTTTAATTATTATTCCTGCGTTGTAAAGCATTTCCATGCGGATGTACTCAACCTTTAGAGAACCAGTGCCGGTGCTCGTTGGCAGGCGGTAAAACATTAAATAGAGTAGTAGGTTTTTTTTTTTTTTTTCCCATCATTCCATTCTATTGAAGGTATGAATTTATCTTCAAATTCTCTGTATGCTGTTTTCATAAACTGGATAATGCATCCAATTACACAAATGTTTTGGGAATAAAGTGTGTTCACGATTGTGCGTTGCCTTATTCTTCTTTTTAATGCAGGGGGGGGTCAAATTCATGTTGGTTCAGGGGCCACATACAGCCCATTTATGACCTGAAATGGGCTGGATCATTAAAACTAATAACATAATCATCTATAAATTATATCAGTTCCATGATTATATGTGTAATTTCTGTGTTTTAGTGTGAAAAAAAAATCTAATTGTATTATTAAAATGTTTTCATCTACAAACTATCCTTTAAAAATATGAGAAAAAAGGTGCAATTTTTTCCAATTTATACCATTATTTGGCCTAATTTTCACATGTTTATTATAATGTACAGATCACAGTGGATCTACAAATATTTAATAACGGGTAGAATATTGGTACAATTACACTTAATTCTCTTGGGACATTTATGGTTGTTCATATTTGTTGAGGTTGTTCACGTTTTTTATGTAATTAACTATTTTTTTGGGCAAAAAAACAGTGTTTTTTATTATTTATAGGTTATTATGATGGTGTTTTATTGGTCTGACCCATTTTAAATTGAATTGACCTAAAATTATTTCAACATCTTAATATTTTCAGTGTAGTTTTTGGATTTAACTCATTCATCCCAGGGGCCGGTTTTGGCCCCCGGGCCACATGTTTGACACCCCTGCTTTAATGTGTTTTTCTACTGGTACTTTTGACTGATTGGTTTAATGTTTTGATTATTTCTGAAAACAATTCTAATTTCCAATTAGGGGACACATGCAGGCTGTGGGAAGCTTTGTGTTTTGGCACCATTTTTGATCATTCGCATATTAATGAATATCTACAGATCCACCTGTGGTATATGACAGGAGTTGGCAGTTTTTATATTCACTAAAGATCCTTTTTTTTTTTTTTTTTTGGCCAGAAAGAAAAAAAACTGTCACAAATATTTGAGCTTCTCTAAATTATTCTATGAATAAACCAGCGCTCGTGTGTCTCTGCAGAATATTATTCTACATTTTATGTCTCATCACATGCAGTAGAACATGTTGGAGCCCAGTTGGTGTTCTGTAGTGTGGCACTGGTGATGTCTGTTCACATTTCTAAGAGGGAGCATTTATTTAACATTATAATGAATTTCATTTACAGTCCCTTTATCTCCTTGTTTTCTTCAGATTCTTGTTCGTTTTAATGCCTGGTTCAAATAAAGGTTCATTTATTTGGACAAATATAATGATAAGAAACAAAAAAGTATATCGTAATAGTTTAATTTCAGAGCTGATATTTATCTATTTTCCATAGTTTTCTGGATAATAAAACAAAATCACTTAAAAAAGATAAAATGGTAAATGGACTGGACTTGTATAGTCCATTTTATACACTTTCCTGATGCAAGTTAACTTCACTTTTTACATCAATATCTGTCATTTTACTGATAAAAACTGTATTTATACACATGACACACAGGGCTGGATTACATAACCATTGTTTTTGATGACTTTTAATGGTCTAATATTTGTTTCTGTAATGTCATCCTCTCCATTTTTGCATTTTTTTTTTTTCAATGAAAATCAGGTATTTTCTAATATTTAATTTACAGATCATGTACTTTAAACATCAGTCTGACTTCACATTTGAGGGTTTATTATACGACAAACACAGAACATTTAAGAAAAAGTGACTTTTTCAGTAACTTATAACCATTCAATGGACATAAACCAAGTGTTTCATACATAGGGTTAAAAATCAATCAATCAAAACACTTGTTAATAGACTGCATCTGGTTATGTACAATGATTTAGGTAGTAATTTAACCGTTGCTCTTTCAAAGTAAAAGCACTTCCTAATGCACCTTGAAACTCTCAATATCCTTTCAAAGTGCAGGAGCAACAATAATGCCCTTTTTTTTTTTTTTTTTTTTTTTTTAGGAATATCTAATCTGTAGTTTCCAGTTCAAGAACACTATCAGTGCAAATTTAGAGTCAGTTGCATTGACTAAAAGAATTAATTTAATGTTAATACATTCTGACAGTTTTTTATGAGTGCATATTTGGACATAAAAAACACAATACAACAACAAAAGCAAATGTCTAATGCAAATGATAACCAGGAGAACAAAACAAAAATACTATTATATTAAAAAAAATAAATAAAAAAAATGAGATACCCATAAAGTATTATTTACACATCTGAAAAACGCATTTGCTGAAGAAGGGGCTGCACATTTACCCAACTCTGTTCAAAGACACAGACCATATTGCTTTTTGGTTGTACACATCAAAGTAGCCTGGGAGAGATTCATAGATAAATGTCGGCCATTGTGGGAGTTGGTAAACAATCAAAGAAGGAGACGTCGCTATAGCGGAGGACAATGGCGAACACTATTTCCACAGTGGGAAATAAAATGCAGAGCACAGTGGCAAACCGAATCCAATTCCTTTCTGTGGTGTTTAGGTGCATTCATGAACAAAGCACACACTGTACACCAACAACGGAAAGAAAGTTGCGGAAATTAGGGTTTTTTTCTTGTGCCAAATAACAAAAATAGGACCCGTTGTGAACGAAGAAACCAAACTTTCTCTCAGTTTAAAACTCATATTTTTAATGTTCAGTTTTAAACGAAGAAAAAGACCCTGTGCTACTTTTGTGTCAATTCCCAAATAAAATTTTCTCTCTATTTAACCTTTATTTTAAGTGATTTATCACCATTTATTATAATATTATTGTCTGTATGTTTGTATTTTTGCATTTAATTCACGGGTTGGTGATTAAAGTTGAGGGTTATTACATTAGAAACAGAGAAAAGTCAAGAAAAAAGTGAGTTTTTTCAGCAAAGATAACGTTAACTGAACATAAACCAAGTGTCATTGATTTTACTGTAGACCAGGGGTGTCAAACATACGGCCCTGGGGCCAAAACCTGCCCGCCAATGGTTCCAAACAGGCCCGTAGGATGAATTTGCAAAGTTTAAAAAAATTGCACTGAAGACATTAGATATTGTAATTTGTGTCAAACTGCATTCTGAAAATATGTACATTTAGAAACTACTAAATACACAATAAAATGTGAATATCCTGAACAATTATGAACAACTTGAACGTTTTTTAATGGAAAAAAGTCAAATTTTGACAAAATAATAGATTGAAACTTTGCTTATTTTTATTTAGAAATGTCAGATTGTACAGAGTAGTTCAAGTTATTCATATTTGCACAATAAAATAAAAGTGAATTTTGATCATTATGTAAAGGTTATTATGACTAGCATTTTACTGGTGACCATAATGAGGATGAAACAGGTTCAGAAAATGAATGAATGAATGAATTTTACTGTTCTGACCCACTTGAGACCGCATTGGGCTGATTGCGGCCCCTGAACTAAAATGAGTTTGACACCCCTGCTGTAGACGATGATGGTGTTTCCATGGTAACTATGGAGCCTCTGAATGTCCAACTGTGTCATATCTGATGACCATGAACAATGATAAACTGTATTTTACATCAGTTATTTACAGTTTCATTTCTTATTAAACGGTTTAGAGCGGTGCCCAGCTATAGCAACTTAATGTTTCCAGAACATTATACAAAGGTTTGGGGAATATTGGTTGGGGATGTTATGGGTATGTTATTTTGTGGAGTTTTCTAGACGTCAGCAGAACATTATCCACAAACGTTAGGGAAGAACGTTCAAGGAATGTTTTGAGAATATTCCCATTTTATTATTTATTTGTGTAAGCAAAACAAAAAGTCAAGCAGCAACCAAATACCTGTCTAATCCTTTTATTTGGCTAAGACTTATACATTTACTAATGGATGTTTGGACTATGTCGTGGAAAATAGGCGACTGTCTGGGACAATATATACCTCTGCATGATCTGATGGTCAAATTAATGTCCTTGTCATTACGTCCACCCTGCAAATACAGCAAGCACAATGAAGTTCAATCAATGACACATGCAAATACTTCATGTTTCCATTTCAGTTTGCTAATATTCAGGAAAAATTAAATCTCAGGAGAATCAAGATTAGAATAATTTCTAAGTGAGATGTAATCTACCTTGTGCTTCTGTCTGCCAGCCCTATGTGGTGCATACCGGAGTACCTCAATGAACAAAATCGAAATATCATGGATAAAATGCATGTCTTCAAACTGTTTACTTTCATTAACAGTCTCTAGATATTGTAGTCTTCATTGATTCTTTAACATTATTATTAGTTATTGCAGGCTTAAAATGTGCTAGTAAAACACATAGGTCAAATTGTAAAAGGCTTTGTGCACAAGAAACTTCGTGCTGTAAGAATCACTGACAATCACACAGCAGATTGATAAGTCCTCATGATTTTGTTCATTGGTGGCTATTTGGGTTTTTATGATTTAATAAAGGATTTGATTTCCTAGCCTTTTTTTTTTTTTTTTGCTTTAACATGCTATGAAACCAGCATTAATTAAATAAAGCCTGATACCAAAAACTTTTATCCCTATACCAGTAAGAGTAGAAGAAGCAGCACAATACATTTAAAGCTCCTTTATCACGTATTAGAAATACATCCTTATACACTGAACCGAAGTCAAAAACCGAACATGATGTTTGTCCTACTGCGCCTTCCGTAGAAAACCCGGAAGTACCGTGAACATGATGTTAGCATTTTAGTTTAGTATCCCTGTTTGGTTTGTAACACCATGGGGATATGTGTAGTGTAAGGTCGTGTTTTTTCTCTTGAAGGCAAGGATGCAGTAGGGATGTGGCTAAATAATGGGAAACGTTTTTGGGAGAAAGAGTCGACCCTCGCGTGTAACGGAACAGGACAAAGCTGTTTTGGTGAGCGGTTGTCAGCTTTAGCAATGCTAGCAATGTTAGCTTCCTGCCCGCATACTGCTGTGGCCCGTGGTTAGCAGCTGCACCACCCTCGAATTTTTTTTTATCATAACTAATATTTTGGTGCTTGATTTAACACCTAGTAAAGTAACTTAACTGTGTGTGTCGCGGGTTATTTAATTAACTTTGATTAATGAACGGAAAATGCAAAACTGACACTGTGATGCGTTCAATGTAGTCGTAGCGTTAGCATGATTTAGGAATGTTGTGTTTTATTGTAATTATTGTGTCTTATATGGTATCTAGCGAACACAATACGTGTGTTGTTGATTAATTTTACTATATCTACCTTGTCAGTTTAATATATGGATTGCTTGATAACATAAAGCGTGATCTTATTATTATTATTATTATTTTTTAGCAATTGAAACAGCAGAGAGATAAACTAAAGCAGTACCAAAAGAGAATCACATTTCAGCTGGAGAAAGAGAGACTTCTGGCAAAGCAGTTGCTAAAAGATGGGAAAAAAGAGTAAGTATTAAAAATGTATGTTGATTTTACAAAGGCAGACACAGGGATGTAAACAAATGTGAATAGTCCAAAAGTAGCACAGTATGTTTTCACTGAATGTATGTAAAGTGTCAGGTCTAACTGCATGTGGTTCTACATAACAAAGCTAAATAACCCCTTATTTAACCTGCTTTTATTATTATTAATCTTACAGAAAGGCACTACTGCTTCTTAAGAAGAAGCGGTATCAGGATCAGCTACTAGACAAGACTGAAAATCAGATTTCCAACCTGGAGAGAATGGTAATTTCTGTTTGATGTTATTATTTATTATTGTTGTTCTTTTTATTATTGTTTTATTTAATTTTTTTTGCAAAGAAATGCAATCAAGATATCCTGCTGCATTTTACTAATGACATTAAACTTGGAGGAGCTAATGAATTTTTTTTCATATCCACCTGTTTTGATAAATTATCTCCTTCTGTGATAATTATACTAAGAAGATTATCTGTAAATTCCACGGTAGATCTGAGCTGCAAAAGTGTGATAAGGTGCAGAAAATCTCAACAGTGACATGGAAAAAATCTGTAACTTATTGGTGGTATAGGCCTAAACCTTTACGTAGTTTCTCTGGTATGAAATAAAGGCACCTTAAAAAAGAGTGTGTGACTATTTCTAAGTTCAGCTGTGTTGGTTTTATTTGTTGGTCATACATGTGAGAAAGTGTGTATTTTGTTTTATTCTACTATAAATATTTATCAACAGGTTCAAGACATTGAATTCATGCAAATTGAGATGAAAGTCATCGAAGGACTTAAGGTTGGCAATGACTGTCTGAAGCGTATGCATGAGGTAGGTGTATTTCTATGTATTTTGTGTTTAGAATGATGCCCCCTTGTCATAATAAGACCCTGTTAAGCTTGTGTTATGTGTGTGTGTGTGTGTGTGTGGGGGGGGGGGGGTACTTTAACAATGTCACATTTTCCACTGATACTTTCTCTAATGTGATCCTTGGGTGAGAATTGAGCAACACAGACAGATTGTGGTTTGTGTTAGCATAGCTGGTGCACATTGTCTGAAGATTAAAGGATTAAGAAGTAAAGCCTTGACTACAGCGGTGTGACTGCGGTACATCCTTGGATACAGCATACAGATTTTTCTCAGGAATTTCAAAAGCAGGCCGGAAAATATGGGAAGATTTATTTTATTTTGTTTCTAGTACTTTTCTAACATTGGCTTCTTCTTTCTCCTCCTTTTTCCTTCTTTACAACAGGTCATGTCAATAGAAGATGTGGAGAGAATATTGGATGAGACACAGGAATCCATTGAATATCAAAGGGTAAATAATACACTCCTGGTGTTAGTCACGAAGATTTGACCAGGATGTTTTTTTCTTATTCAGGTCGTCCTCGGGTTACGACGTACCCGACTTGTGTTATTTCGACTTTACAACGCTGGAGACTTGTCCACTATTACTGTACATACGTACTGTATACTGTATGCACATTAAGTACAGTATCTTATTTTTTACTTTATTTTATTAATATGAAGTATAATACATGTATTTGGATAGTTTTTTAAAGATTTAGGGGGTATTTAGGGGTACTAAAGGATTAATTCCGACTTAACGCGGAAATTCGGGTTACGTCGACAGCGTAGGAACGGAACTCATTCATAACCCAAAGACTACCTGTAATTGTTAATCAAAGCAGACATCAATAATCATCCAAAGTGGGGACGTTTAAATGATTGTAGTGTTTTTGAAACGTATAAGTTGCTGAATTCATATGAATGATGATGATTTCTTTCGGCTTTTCCCTTTTGGGGGTCGCCACCGCAAAATCACCTTCGCATGTTGATTTGGCACAGGTTTTTATGCCGGATGCCCTTCCTGACACAACCGGGCTTGGAACTGGCACAATGGGGTGTGTGCCCCCTTGTGGCCACGTTGGGAAATATAGTGTAAAGAATGTTTCCCAAGGGATCACCTGGCTCTTGAACTGGCCATCTTTTGCATTAACCACTGAGCTACCCAGTCGCTACAGCTGAATTTATATGAATGAATTGCTAAAATTATTATTATCATTACCCACCCCACCCCCCCAAAAAAAATGGCAAGGGGTGTTGCTTTTGGTTCAGTTTGTTTAACACTACCAGCAAAACTATTGGTTGAATTCATACCAATATCTAATATCGACTGGATAGCTTAGTGCTTTACACCGCTGACTTTGATGTGGAAGGTTGCCAGTTCAAATCCCAGGTGGGCCCTAAGGCAAGGCCCTTTACGCTATACATACATGCATGTCACTTTGGATAAAAGCTTCAGCCAAATGTAATGTAATAATATATTGTGCAGCCCTACCACGTGTTCTTAATGTTATTATAATGAAAAATGTAAAACTATAAATGCATAAAAACCTGTCATTACTTCTCGGATAACGCTCATGCTCCCCCCCCCCCCCCCCTGCAGCAAATAGATGAAATGTTGGCCGGAGCACTGACACAGGAGGACGAGGATGAAGTTTTAGCAGAGCTGGAAGCTATCACTCAGGTGGGTGTTCAACATAAACACAGGTTAAACTCACCGTCGGCTGAGCGTCCCACATTCATAGTTATGAGGCCGCGCACCAACAAACACGTCCTGACGATCGATACCACAGTTAAAGCTGTGATTGAAGTGGGAATCGAATATGAAAAGTCCATTTTTTGTTTTCTCACCTCATACTGAATATGACATACCGATGCTGTAATATCTGCTTCTCAAAAGGGGGCGAAATTAGACCCATTTTGGAGGAAAGTCACACTATAATTTTAATGTAATAATAGGGTGTAATTGAAACAGTTGTAGATTTGACTTTGGTTGATTCATTATAATTAAAAACTCTGCAGATTCTCCGTCTTTTGTAATTGTCTGATTATTCCAAATGACGCACACTCTCAAGCCAATCAAATTACATAAATTATCACATTTCACACTTGAACAGAGAAACTAATTCTAAAGTTGAGTTTGATCCAATTATGCAAGTCAAATAAATCGATTGTATTTCACTGTGAATAATTATTTTGCAGTCCAATAAAACTGTGTTGAGGACCCAAATGGAATAATAGTTATTTCCTGCACAAAAGTGTTTTATCTCTGAGTGTTTGGGAAGGATCTGGAATCAGTAACATAAACATGTCAGAGCAGAAATAGAAAACTGGAACAAATCCTGAGGGGGCGGGGTCAAGGGTGTCACAGATGGACCGCCCACTAAAAATAATTTTTATTTTTTGAATGAAGGTCTTTTTATTTTCAATTT
>JAPSES010000069.1:6774042-6791312 GCA_029822895.1 Maxillicosta whitleyi | reverse complement strand
AAATGTGGGAGTAATATTGCGGGGTGTCAGTCACAATATGTGGGGGAACTGTGCTGCTTGGTGGAGGTTTGCGCTCTTTTATTCTTTTATTGTACTTGTATTTATTTGTCTTTATTGACTATTTGTGAAGCACTTTGTGATCTCCCTTGTCTGTGAAAGATGCTATATAAATAAACTTTACTTACTTACTTACTTACTTAAAAAAACAAGAACAAAAAAACAACAACACTAATTGCTTATTTGATGATGGGTAACCATGTATCGCAGTGTTTTAGATGTAAATTTGAACAGTATACCCCCCCATTTCCAAAAAATTTGGGATATGGTGTAAAATGTAAATAAGAACAGAAAGCAGTGACTTGCAAATCTGATAAATCCATGTATGGTTTACAGAAGAATATCAAAAACTTTTGCCTATTTCAGCAGGACAATGCTATACCACATACTGCATCTATTACAACAGCATTTTGTCAGTTAGTTAGTTAGTTGATTTTATTTTGATCACATAGAATCACCAGATAACAAAGAACCATACAACATAGTCAAACAATTTTTTTCTGCATTCAAAAAGGAATAGGAAGAAGTATAACTTATAAACTCCCACCCCCTTTTTACAAACTAATTAAATTAATTCAGCTTCCTTTGCTTTGTTAACACACTTTTTTCCCTATATATTTTTATAATGACACAAAGCATCTGTACAAACCACTCACCTCACTCACAATCAGATTTGCATTATCAATCTTTTTCAATATAAATTATAATATTCATATGCATTTTAAGTATTTACTATAAATACAATCATTAATAGATGTGATAATATCTCTTTAGCATGAGAGTCTGTATAAGGAGAAGAGACTAGACCTTGAACCAGCTTACCCCCAATTCACATCTTTTCCCAATTAAAAACATTCATCACATCAGGATACAAAAAATCTGACAAAATATATAACACCGTTGAGCAGCAAAAATCCTACATTAGACACAAATGGGACACCATTAAGTGGTCTCAGTCCCCAAATGTTCACAGACTGTGGTTAAAAGATGATTCAGATGATGTTCAATGGTAAACATGGCTTCGTCCCAACTTTTTAGAGGAGTGTTACTACCATTAAACTAAAAGTAACCATCATCTATTTCCTAAACTGGGACATGTTTCCTGTTTAAACATTTGTTTGATTACTGATATGAATTTTTTTTTCCAGTTGGAATAAAATATGGGTTTATGAGACTTAGAAATCATCACACTATTTACACTCTACAGTATCCTAACTTTTCTGACACCTTCATAAAAAATACATTTGAAAGGAAATGAAGAAATGGCTTGATTTGCTCCATAATGAAGTGAATGGAAACTAAAAACTGCACTGGAAGTATAATGATGGCATCATTTGTTAGGGATGCTCTAAATTATGCAAAAGGAAAGAAGTGCCTCCTCACAAAACTCTAGTTACAGATAGACCATCTAAATGCATTTCCATGTGCTGTATAATAAAATACTTCCTCTAACCCCAGTGTGCTCTGTTTGGCACGTGATGCCTTTAAAATGGCACGCACATGTATCAGCACCTTCCTTGCACGTGCACCTCTGATTAGGACGATGGACTCCTACCTCAACATTGATCTCTTTTCTTTTACTATCTCCGCAGCTATCAGTCAGATTATGTTCGAGGAAAGAAGGTTCATTTTATAGACACTATCAGAAGCATCTGCTTGTGGATTCCAGTTGTCTATGTCTTGTTTTTTTTTTTTTTTGTGCTCATTATCTGTTCACTTTTTTGTGTGAAGCTGCCAGACTTTGTCCTATACTGTGTATTCTGCAGCCACATTGTTTGATTCTAAAACGTGTCATTGTTCAGCCACATCGCCAAAAAAATAAAAAATAAAAAAAAAATAAAACAACCTAGACCTACATCACTCCACCCCAACAAAGAAAATCGACATTTTTCACTGAGTAGGAATACACTCTCATCTGAAGTACTGTGTGTGCTCAGAAGGACTCTTAAATCCTGACTTGGCCACCAGCTGCACATGTCTAATCAGTTTTCTCATGTGACACAGCTGTACTTGTTGTATAGTGACTGCCTGAGCTAGTGACTTGACCCACCTTAATACTTGTATGACAGCTGTGTGTGTGTGTGTGTGTGTGTGTGTGTGTGTGTGTGTGTGTGTGTGTGTGCATTCGTTTACCCATATGTGCAATCCATGCACGTGCTAATGAGTTTTGCATGTACAGAACTCTGGGTGCCTTAGTTTATTTGTATTAGTATGTCACTCAGCTCAGATCAGTGTGCTCACGTGCCTGTAAGGAGTGGGACAGTGTCTGAGGCGTCTGAATGGACATACAGGTACAGGCACAGACACAGACACAGACACAGACACAGACACAGACACAGATACAGGTACAGGTACAGGTACAGGTACAGGTACAAGTACAGGTACAGGTACAGGTACAGGTACAGGTACAGGTACAGGTACAGGTACAGGTACAGGTACAGACATGGACGCAGGTGCAGACGCAGATGCAGATGCAGATGCAGATACAGATACAGATACGGATGCAAGTACAGATACAGATACAGATACAGATACGGATGCAAGTACAGATACAGATGCAAGTACAGATACAGATACAGATACAGATACAGATACAGGTACAGACGCAGGTACAGGTACAGGTACAAGCAAATGGAAGTGCAACACAGCACAGTTATAGAGAAATCTGTGCTTCTGATAGTGGTACTTACCCACAATTTTTGGAAAATGTGTACAAATAATATTTTTACAAATACATGTAAAAATGTGAACAAATAAAACAAAAATGTGCTAAATTGTATGTACTTAGAGCAAATTACAGCAAAGGAACATGTATTTAATTAAAACACAATAACAGAAAGTAATATACTGTGTGAAAACTATGAAATGAAAGCATTTATGCAACTAATCTGATGTTTTCTCACAATTCAACATACTTTAATACTAGTTATTATCCACTTTATGGAAATGATATGCAAAAAAAGAAAACCCTTTTGTTTAAGAAAACTTAATTACAGTCTAATAACAATTAGCAACTGATTTACACTCAAACACGCAGGTCAGGTTTATCAAGAACAGCAAAGTTATACAGTAATGGTATGAATTGCAGTGTTTGGAATGATGCACAGGCGTCCACTGTGTCGGCTGTTATGGAACTAAAACAACCAAACCAACCATGAATATACAAGCGTACAGCTGGAGAATAACTGTCCACAGGAGTGATCACTATGAAAGGGTTCCTGTTTCTTTTATTGGTGTCCTATATTTTGGATTAAAATGTTATTACTTTTCCATGTAAGTTTTATGCTTGTAGACCAGTGAGTTATTCCCCCTAAAATTTAAACTATTCCATTAACATGATTCTCTCTTCCAACATTTTGAGACTTGACCACACATATTGTTACTTTCGTCTCTTTAGGTTTTCAGGCTTTAGATTTAACACATTTGATTATTTTTATAAGTAGGACAGTATACATTTCTGCATTTATCTGTGCAGATTCCGTGCAATGTCCGCTTCTTATGATAAACCTTTGACCTGTTTTTTTTTTTTTCTTCTTTTTGAAACTGTTGTGGGGCTGTACATTACCACAGTCTAATAGCCAAATACTGTTTCGCTTCCTGCTCCATCAAACTGTGTAAACCCAGAACTGGACATGACTGAAGTGATGCATAATGGGCTGAACTGGACTAGAATTTGTGACCTCTCTGCTCTTTCAGACCCGCCACTCTGTGGACCTGAAAGCATCTGTATCTCACTTGAGGAAACTTGGCAATGCAGCAAAAATGATCCAACCAAGTTTTAAAACGTGGTGCCAGACACAACAAACCCCGCCCTTTGTATGTATTGTAGCTTATTTTGGCATCAGTCCAGCTGATGTCATCATGTCTATGTGTGTGCTGATATCAGCATATCAACTGCTTCTCGATATGTGCCAAGTAAATGGAAACAAAAGGGATGTTTTTATAGATGTTTGAAATTTTACCCATTATAAGTAAATGGGAGAAAGGGAATTTTAAAAAATCTTTTCTAGGACACTGTCAATCCATAAATTAAGTTTGGTATGAATTGAACAATAGTTTTGCTGCTACAGACATTTGACCTTTCGCCCATTATAAGTAAATGGAGAAAAGAAGATTCTAAAAATTCATAAAATAAAAAATTTGAACTTTGAATGTAATCATATCTATTTTGGGTCTGGATAGGAAAGAAAAAAAGAAAGAAAGAAAGAAAGAAAGAAAAAAAGATAGAAAGAGAGAAAGAAAGAAAGAAAAAAAAGACAGAAAGAGAGAAAGAAAGAAAGAAAGAAAGAAAGAAAGACAGAAAGAAAAAAAGACAGAAAGAGAGAAAGAAAGAAAGACAGAAAGAGAGAAAGAAAGAAAGAAAGAAAAAAAGACAGAAAGAGAGAAAGCAAGAAAGAAAGAAAAAAGAAAGAAAGAAAGAAAGAAAGAAAGAAAGAATAACTCTTGCTTCCACTTCAGGTAATAGAAAAAACTATTCTGATTGACTACAGGGTTTGAAAGATTGCAACCCAAAATTAATCTATAATCCTACAATGAGAAAACAGCTTTGTGTTAAGTTTAAGCAGCCAAGAAACACTCATTCTATTAAGACTTAAGCAAAGTCACACATAAATTAACTAAATACAGGTAAAACCAACTTCAGCAAATGTCAACAGTAAGTACTGGAGACAGTGATTTTCTTTTTCTTTAATTTCAGATCCATAATTGCAGTCTGGTAGAGTTTCATCTTCCACTTACAGTCATTGTAGATCATTAATTTCTCAAACGGGGTAGTTGTTCGTTTATTTGCTTGACTAGTTTCAGCTCCTTCCTGTAACCTTCATCAGAAATGTCAAATTGATGTTGCTGTGACGTGTCTTATAGGCCCCTCAGCTCTGTCTCGGCATCAATTTGACGCTTCTGACGAAGGTTACAGGAAGGAGCTGAAACTAGTCAAGCAGGTAAACAAACAACTACCCCTGTCTGAGAAATGAATGAGCTACAATATCCATTATTCCAAACATGAATATTAAGATAATTATTCCCCATGCAATTTTAACCCCTTCTAGACTATTGTCGTGAACTTCAATATTCCACTGTTTTTCTAATAAGGTGCTCAACACATGTTACCTGGATATACAATATGATCCCTGATGTTCATGGAGCAATTTCAAAGTCCTGTGTCATTAGTGTTATAATATCTTACTGATATTCTAACATGCTCCACTTCATTTATATATGCCTATAAATATACATATAAATGGGATTTGCCAGTAACAAGTTGGGTGACATCTGTCCTCAAACATGAAACTGTTACGAAGCCAAAATACAGGAACGCATCATTTTTACCCCACCCCCTGAAGGAGGGGCAAAGCTTATTGTTTTTGTTTTGTTTGTTTGTTTGTTTGTTTTTAACACTCTAAAATATTGGTTGAATTCAAACCAAATTGTGTTTATAGATTGCCATTGACCCATAAAATATCTCATTCCATTTTGGGAACAGAAGGTCAAAGTTAAGATATTTTTATGAATTTTTTACCTTTTTTTTTTCTATTTACTTATAATGGGTGAAATATATGTGAGGGGCGGGGTCTGTTGCTTGTACTGATATACTAGATCGACTGAGATCGCTGTAAAGACATTTCTTCAGTTTGTTCTTTAGTCGGTGTAAGTCTTGTATTTTCATTTGTACTTGTTTGTAGTTTTCTGTTTCTATTTCCAACTGGAATAACTCTTTTAAAGCTATATTTACATCTTTAATGTACACCAATTATAGGTGTGGGTGGTTCTTGCGTCTATAGATGTCAGTGACTCCTCAGAGTTGCACTACTCTACCTTAATTATCCACCTTCATTTCCAGATCTTAGCCCATTAGTCTGAAGCTGTCACAAAGTGTTACATCACAGGTGGGAAAGTTGTCCATGCAGCATCTCCTCTTCTTTGACATTTGATGGAAAGGATAATTATCAAGGGAGATATAGTTCAGTGGGTGTCAGCTTCCGGTCTGGGTCATGCGTAACATGTAAGGAGGGAAATGTTCTGTTTTCTATTGACTTCTTAATACGTTTCCCATAGAAGGGATTAGTCTGCTAATGAGGACAACAACCTTCTGTCAAACCCAGTCTTCAGGACATCAGAACAAATACAGAAATTATCTGTATGTGATGTTCAAGTTGCTTTAAAAGTGAATGGATACATTAGGGTAAAATAATCACTTTTACTCACTAAAACAAATATCAAAAATATTTAGAACTTTAGAAACAAAACTAATTTACAGACTCAGCAGAAGAAAGATATTGAACATGCCAAACTCAGTCTACAAATATAAACCATGTGATATGATTAAAATGATATAGTTGTGAATTTTAATTAATGGCAGAATTTTCTTTTACATATTCAGAGTTCGGCATCACATGTAACCAAGGTAACATATGATACTTCCATATGCAGTAGAACTGAGCAGTATAAATAGCATCCAAGGTACTAAATGATCAAAGGAGTCACTGCACTGCATGAGAACGTGAGATTGAATTAATTTGTTCCATGACTGCAGGCTGGATTTTTGATATCTGTGTCCAGGTCCACATGGTCTCCAGCAGCTGATCTGATTTATTAGGGCTCCTCCAGAGAGGTTCCACTGGACACAATCAATTAATGTACGGACTGCACCAGAACAGAAGGCACATGGGATTAGAGACACCTTCAAGAGGAGCTTAGAGCTTGATTGCACACAAAAATTATCTTGTAATATGTGTAAGTAAGAGAGTGTAATATTCCATAACATAGTTGACACACATTAGGCGTTTCTGTATTTCATATTGTGAAGCATGTTACATGAAGTGTTTTTTTTTTTTTTTACTTTTTTTTTATGAAAATGTACATAGATTCAGGAAATCAATCAATCTATCTATCTATCTATCTATCTATCTATCTATCTATCTATCTATCTATCTATCTATCTATCTATCTATTTTGGAATGGTCAAATGTAAAAGAAAAAAAGATCTTTAAAGGTTAAATTGACTTGAATTAATTGGGAAACATTCAATGCTACTGACCCATAATGTAAAACTAGTCTCTGTAAAATCCAATAATTACTGGGGCCATTAAAAAAAGAGGTCATGTTCGGACAGTGGGTGGTGCTCTTATGTATTTCTACATTTGGCCCCTTTGAAAAACAAATCATTGGAGAAAAGACTAAGACCGCATGATCAACAAAACCTACTTCATTGACCCTGATTGATTTTCTGAGAGGAACCACATGCGATGCTTAAGTGTTGACTTGACCTGATCACTTTACACACACTCGCTCTCCATGGTGACTCCTTCTGATAATCACCAGACACTGTTGGACTGGGGGTAGTGTGCCTGGACACACACACACACACACAGTCTTGTAAACCTAACATAATGGGGATGACCAGTTCCTTACATACAATATGGGGACACCACTTTCCTGTCATCCTACAAGCACCAAATAATTAGATACATAATAACACACACATTGCAAAAACTGTCACATGTGGTCCATACCCTGAAATTCACACCAGATATAGTTCTAGTCATTTTAGACACGTTTCAGTGCTAAGTTTTTGTGGGGATGCATTTTTGGTCCCCATAAAGTTTTATGTCCCCAGGACGAGACTGTGTATTCATACTCGTCCCCACACAATATAGTTTTACAAACACACACACATACACAGACTTTCAAGGACTGATCAAACTCATAATAAACACCTTTCTCTCCCTCGAGGGCTTCTTCCCCCCTCCCAGACATACTGTGGACGGGGGGTTTGTGAACACTGCGCCCGATGGCTGCGGCGTACCACCTCTGGACATGGGCGTGTCACATCCCTTTACCCACCCTCACTACCCATGTGTGCTTTTGGTCCCGTGTGTAACTGTTTGTCTTTGTTCTTCGTGCAGAGGTGGGTTTTTTTTTCACAAATTACACCCTATAGAGTGAAATTTGGCTGTTTTTTCTCACCTCAATTCCCTTATGTCTCCACTTGTTTACTTCATTCTGCATCATTTTTGCGGGGCGCTGAGATCGGCGACTCGTCAGTACAACTGTATCTGTATTCCCATGTTTCTCTTTGTTTTAACGTTTATCTTGATCAGTTGTAACTGGAATGTGATTCCGTCGCTCTGAAATATGTTTATGTTTTATGTGCAATGACAATAAATGGCAGTTCTCAGACGCATGTGATGTCACCGTTTATAGCACGGACGCTCACAATTCAAATAAGCACCCAATTTTCATTCCCACCTTTCCATATGACACCATCTCGATTGGCTTTGAGAGCTGTGAATGCCAATGTAGCAGTTTTGTTTTTTTTTTCATATTCTGCAACTTGAGCATTAAATTCACCCACCAGCCAAAAAAAGTCAACAGATTATTTCACAGTGAAAGAGAATAAATCACAGCTTTATCACACTGGCGTTCGCAATGTATTTACTACGCCTCACATCCTTTTTCCGCCCAGAACAGATACATCTGAAAGGCTCGATACGCATCAAAAGCGGTGTCAAAAGCGCTATGATGTTAATGCTGACTCACTCACTATAATGCAGCAGGTAACAGGTGCACACGTAGCAGATGTCTGGAAAATCCTGGTGTAGCACAGTATTGCACAGCAATCAATAAAGCAGCATGCATGCGGAGGTGGACAAACAGAGCTGTGATTTGACTTCTTCTTCATATGGTTTGAAACAGCTCGGCGAGGAAACAAATGAAGTGAGCTATTGACGTAACACCTACAAGATGGCCCAAAGCCACGAGGTTTGCATTGAAAATACATTAACAGTGTAGTGGAGTACCAAATCATGCAGGGTGGCCCTCCTTCAAGATCCACTGAGCAGCCTGAAGGTGCACAAACTGAAATAGACCAAGGAGCTATGTGAGGTACAGAAACCAGCATTTTCCAGTATTTAAACAGGAACGCATCTGCTACTTGGTCAGTGGTCTGAGGATAACATAACAGGAAACAAATTAATTAGACAGTTTACAGCCTCAGATAAGTGAAGTATCCATATCAAACAATCTACACGCAGAAAACAATAATACTCTGATTCATTAAATCGAATAAAGGCCAGTAATTAAAGTATGAAAGTCATTCAACTACTTTAGTGCTTTATAAAACAGCACTTTGGAGGCATTTCACACTTGCTGGCGGTGCAACTATTATTTATTATTAGTGCTGTTAAATGATTTAATCAGCTCAATCACAGGGTTGCTGTGGATTAATTTTGATTAATGAACATATCAATGGGATCAATATATATATGATCTAATCTGGGTTATGTTTTTCAATTCCATTTTTTCTGTTAAATATATTGTACACTGTTTTTTGGGGGGGTTTTCTTTCAGTGTCCGGTACCACGTCCATCAGGAGTAGCTGGGAACAGCTGGTCCCTAAACATGACCCAGAACTGGACTCAATGTCACCACCACAAAGTAAACTAATAAAGAAGAAATATTCATCCATTTGTGATGGGTTTCCAACACCTTTTTAGTGAGAGATGCTATTTTCTCGACTGCAGAGTGAATGAACAGATAAGGATGAGGCTGCAAACTTCACAGGTATCAGTTCAGTCTGGTTGAGCTTCTACACCGTCACAGGCAGCAGAGAGTCGGTGTTCAAGATTTCACTTTGTTCGTCCTGTTGTACGGTGTTTAACAAATGTATTAGACCACCTGTCACAAGACCAAGGAAACATAAATAACTTCATAGTTTATCAAAAACTTGTTTCAAATTAACATTTTCATTGTTATTAATTCATAAAATGACCAATTGGAAGAACAAAATAGTCCTTGTTGACAAATAATAACCATATTTAGTGTGTCCACCTTTGGTAGAGATAACAGTTTACATTCTTGTTCCCGTTGTTTTTTATGTAGTTTTACACAGTAATGAAAGATAATACCTGGAATTGTGAAACTTCATTAAATAATAGTAATTTTCTGCGGCATTTCCCTTTGATTTTTGGAAAACATTAAACTAAATGTATGGATAGCAACAATGGTTATATTTTATCATTAAAGATATGGTTTTGATAAAAAAAAAAAAAAAAAAAGATCTTACATATACTGGTGGATTAACCATTATAGAAACATAAAACGATATTTAGGTCAAACAGAAATACTGTTAAATTATGGAAAACAGATGATACATATTTTATTTATATACACTAATGACCTTGAAAAGCGCTTGAATTCGACCTTTAAAAATGTGTACAAACCCTGAGAGTATTCAACCAATTCTTCTGCTTATCATATATATTTTTGTACCACATTATGTACTGTTGAATATCATAAATTCTGCTTCTGGTTTATCTGTTTTTTTTGGGTTTTTTTAAGACAGCTATGAAATTAAATAAATAAATAAACATGAATGCGAGATACAAATATATTTCTTTCAACTTTTAAAAGCTACTTAAGCGGCTAATTTTAGGTGACGTCAATGCAAATAAATACTATTATTATTATTATTATTATTATTTATATTACATGATACTAACCTGTTGCCGAGCCCACACTGGTGTCGGAGACATGTGTGATAGAGAACCGGGACACGATAAAACGGTTAAGTGCTACAGCTGCAGGTTTCGGGGCTTCCAGACTCTTGGAGGTGGGTGTGGATGAGGACTGGGGGTCAGGGTGGGGGTCGGCGTTGGTGTCAGGTGAGCAGGGACGGGCCTGAAACGTGGCGTCGTCTTCACAGTCGCAGCCTCCACCTGAATTCACACAAAATTAAAGTAAATTACGCTGTTTTTCAATTCTCAAAACTGTGTAAATATATAAATAAATAAATATTCAGAGGCAAATAAATAAATAAATAAGTCACTCCCAGACTCTGTTCAAACCTTCTTTTCAATACAGGGAAGCAGGTATGATTTCAGATGTATTATTTTGACTTTTATTTAATTTACTAATGTGTGTTTATAGTTAATTTCTCTGATATAAATGAAACCATACAAAGTAAAAGTGGGAGGAAATAACTTTGGCTTCTCACTTCCTTTCGGGCTGCTACAGGTGTATATTAGTAATTAATTGTACATATTTATGTATATTTGTGTGTATGTGGTGATGTGTAAATAATATGTGGATGTTGTGAAGTTGAAACAACACTGTACATCAGGGGTGGTAGTTATAATTTTCCTACGGGGTTATTAAAGGTCAGATCAATACACTTGCAGCTCTTTCTATGTATACTTTATTATAATATTAAAACAGTAAATGCATCACTTTAATAATATGGTGAAAATGCGGAGCAAAGAAATCAACTATTTAATTAATACTCGCAAAACCAGCTTCACATTAAAGTTACATGAAAAACTATTAATGCATCTGACTTTGTTTGTTTGCACATCTCAGTCCTTTTTCTTTACTTCGGACTTAAGGAAAGAAACACTTAAATGCCTTATGCTGAGTACGGAAAGTACGTGACAAAAAAAAATTATTTTAGGAGGACCTTCAAAATAAAAAGCATCTATTACAATGACATATACAGTCAGACAAAATAATGTGTACACACATCAGTAAAAGAAACACTTACATTAATATTTCAATACTAAATTTATTCAGACGTCATGTGATTAATACAAGCTACTTTTGGCCTCTTCTCTGCAGTGACTTTTAATTTGACATTGACTTCATGTGGGCCAGTAAGGACCAGCTATAACATTCAACTAGTTTAATTCTCTGTTAGATCGTCGTACTTATGTTAGTTTAGTTCCATATTTCCTTGTTTTGAATCACTTAATTGTTATTTAGTTTCTCTGTTCAATACAGTTTTGTTTTTAGTCATTAAATTGTTACTTATTTATGATTCCTTATCATTTGCCTTGTTTGTCATTTCAAGTATTTCATTTATATTGTAATTATTATTTGTTATACTTTAAGGAGGAGGGTCTGTATATGACTAATAGGCTTCTCCCTTCTCCTGCAGTGTTTTTTTTAATTTACTTCACTTTTGTACTTTGTATTTCGTGCAAACTAAATAAAGAAAAAAAATTATGACATGAATTAAAAGATTTCATCAAATGGTTTTCAAAACATTGGTTTGGAAAGATATTTTCTTGGAATATGAGGAGGAATGATTTGATTTGAAGTCTATTTAACCTCTACATTCATGTATGCAACCTCTAGATGACAGGACAGCTTAGTGGTTAATGCCCCGGACTTTGGTTCAGAAGGTTCCCGGTTCAAATCCCAGGTGTGCCATTGGGCTTTATGCTAAACATGCCTATACCTTGTAAGTCACTTTGGATAAATGCATCAGCCGAATGTAATGTAATTAATACATAATTCACAGTTGTTCGACTTAAAATCAACCTCATTGTTTGTATTTTGTTTTACAGATGATGACTGAATAAACAAACCTAAACCTAAACAAAACAAATGCAGTAGGATGCCTTTGTGCAGTTTCGTGTCCTTGACAAACTCACCCTTTTCTGAGTTGTTCTCATTTTCTTCAGAAACACGATCTTGGACACAGGACTGAACATCAGAGCCGTTGTCAGGTTGTGGCTGGTGATCAGACGGTTTTCCTTCTGAACACTCGTGTACGCTGCACTCGGCTCCTGTGGAGAAGGTGTAGTCAGCCAGCTCTCCTGTGGGGCTCTCCTGGAAGCACAACATAAACATCATTCACGCATATCAAACTGTCGTATGTCTGTAATAATAAAATACACGCCACGTTACGCGCCGTACCTGGTCAAAGAGGAACACCGTGACGTCGTCGAAAAACGACACCGCTTTTTTCTTCCTCTCCATCTCGTCGCAGAAGGACTGGGTCAGCAGGGTGGGCATCTTCAGGAGGCTGCGCAGGTGTCTGGCCCGGCTGCAGTCGCTCACCACCACCGGCACGGCGCTGAAATCCTCCTCGCTGTCTTCGCTGTCCTCGTCCTGGATGTTGTACGTCCTCAGCTCTTCATCAGACTCGCTGTCGTCCGAGTCATCCTCATCCTCTGCTTCCTCCAGCGGAGCCCTTACATCTTCTCCGCATAGCTCTAACAATGATGAAGATGAGGAGAGGTCAGCGGGGCCGTTGGACTCTTCACATAAGCTGTCCTGTGAGTCGCATTCTTCTGCGTCGATGTCCTCAAAATCCTCCTCGTTTATTCGCACTCCCTCCCTTCCGTCCTCCGTCTCCTCCTTGATATGATTAAATTCAGGAAGTTCTTCCTCTTCTGTGGATCCGTCGGTGTTTTCGATTTCTTTGGGGGGCTCGTCTCGGCAGTCATTAATGTTGCATTCAGACGTCAGACACTGAAGCGGGGAACAGTTTTCCGCCCTCCCGTCGCCCTCCCCGAGGCCGGCCGAGGCCTCCTGGACTGAGGAGGAGGATTCAGATGCAATGGAGGAGCTGAGTTCTGACGAAGGCTCTTCTCCTGGGTGTTCGGTCTCCAGCCCGAGCTCCTCATCTGCAGGGGCGGACTCTTTGGTCAAGCAGCCACCCATTTCAGGAGGGAATGGGGAGAGCATGGAGAGCCCAGGAGTGGAGAGGGGATGGGGTGAAGTAGGGTCAGCTGCTGAGAAGTTCATCAAAATACAACTCTTGATGTGTCTCAGACTTGATAGATTTTCCTTAGGATTGAATTCCCTTTTGATAGGATCATCGTCTCTGGTGAGACTCAATTTTCCAGCACTTAAGTCGTGGTTATTTGGACCTGCAAAGAATCTACTGCCTTCTTCATGAGGGCTTCTTTCATTTTCAGCATCATAGTCAGAAAAATAGGCCGAGTCCCTGTACGGGTTCTTGTCAGTCAGGCCTTTTAACTGCAGCTCCGAGGTGTTTGTAGATGTACAAATCCCCTGCCCTAAACCAACTTGCAAAACTAGTTCAGGTTCTCCACCCAGCCTAGGGCTTCGCTCACCAACTAGAGGATCTCCAAGTTCTTTGAAGAGGAATTCTGGAGATTCGTTATTCTCTGTGTCATAACCGCTGTCCAGGGACTTGGGCAGAACAGGAGTATTGAAAGGATCTGGACTGAAGGCCTGATCGCAGGGGCTTTCCATTAATGAAGACATGTTAAGGGTGTCTACAGAGTCAGGAGTCCCCTTTGGATTCTTTACCGGGCTTATATCTTCTTCCTCCACCTCAGCATAGTCCAGGTTAAAGTCTGCAAAAATCCCAGACGTAATATCTGTGATGTCGTCTTCTTCCTCCTCACTGTAGTCGCCGAGTTCAACAAGGCTAACGCTGGAATCCCTTACCCCCACGCCACTGTCAAACTCCCGGCTACTGTCTGATGTCTCTGGATACATTAGCTTGTGGTCTCCCAAACCCATCGAGATCCCTGTTGAGACCACGTCCCAGATGTTACTTCTCTGCTTGTCTGAAAAAGCTCCTGTTTGACCCACCTGAGGCTCTTTGAAAGAGGACGGGGACTTAATATATGTTGGTTCAGGTATCATTTTAGGTTCAGAATACAGTCTTTCCCCATTGAGCAATGATTGCTTTTCATACTTTCCCTCCATTATTCCACCCTCCGTACCTCTGGCATTAATACTAATATGTGAATCAGTGCCACCTACACTTAAGTTCTTTGCCACCGGAGTGCCAGCTTCCTCCATCTCTTTGTGACATAAATGAATGTATGAACCCAATTCAATGGGTTTACTTCCAGTGTTACAATCTGCATCCAAAGTGCCCACAGACCTGGAGCTAATGAAGGTTCTGGTGGTGGCCTTGGTTAAAGACCACAATTCAGTGGTATTAGAATGAGTAGTATACTGAAGGTCCAGATAGCCGTCATGCCCACTGCCTGCCTGCCTACTGTCAAAACTCAGACTATTGTTATTTGCTGAATGATTTGATGTCCAATTAGTGGCCTCTCCCTCAGAGAAAAGGTCATCCTCCAAGTCCCCGCCCCTCTGCTGGCCCACCAGCAGGCCGTCATCTGCACCTACATCAATACTAATGTGGTTAACAATGGGGAGTGTTTTTCTGAGGGGGTCCATCAAATGGTTGCAGCTTTCATTAACTGTGCTATGACCTGTACTCGCTTCTAGGTAGGGATCGCAGAACCCAAGGCTGGGGCTGCTCACGGCTTGTGACAGACTCCGTGGGGTTTCCAAACGTTTGACTGGGTGGACAAAATTTGATCGGCTTTCGGGTGATGAGTCCAGTTCAGACAGACAGGACTGGTGGCCCGGCTTGTGTGTTGATGTTTGTTCATTGTAGACGTTGCTGTTCAAACTGGACGACAGGAAGTTATGGGAATGACGTAACTTTACGGGGCTGGTGCTGGATTCCTGTCTCAGCAGTGGCTCCATCACGAGTTGGACAGTGGGACTTGAATCCGAATCATAGGCAGTAGATTTGATGTTCTCAGCAGTTGACCAGTACGCACTGGGATGCGCCATGGACGACCCTGTCCGAGTCTCAGACGACAGCCTACTGTTGCTGGCTTCAAGTCCGGGGCTGTAGTCCACCATGTTGTCATCCAGGTTAATGTTGCACTCTACTGGCTCCTCAATGCGAATGTAGTACTCACTGCTGACCGAGGGGCTGTGGGCGCTCAACACCGGAACCACACCTGGATGTTCAGCTTCGTAGTAGGACGGAGAGTTGCCTGATGTCAGACTATCCGTCTTGCAGCCCCCTGAGGTGCCTTCTTTGCTTGAATAGTAGATATCCTGGTAATGCGGGTTCCCCTGGCCTAGTGGACCGCTGGTGGAGGAGGAGCAGTAGGGCTGCTCCGCTCGGGCCTGCTCCCACTTGTACTCAAAATTAAGACCGTGGCTGGTCTCTGTGACAGTCAGTAGGTCGTCTCCTGTGTCAGAGTGGAAGCTGTCAGAAAAATGCTCCAAAAGGGGAAAGGAGGACGAGGCAGAGGAGGCCAGCTCCATCGCCTGAGTCTGATCTGCGCCCGGTACGTCTGCAGAGGAAGTTGTAGGGGTAAGAACGAGAGCCGTGGATGTAGCTGTGTGGGAGTTACTGCCAAGTAAATTGGGTCTCAAAGCATTCCATCTTTGTTCAAAGTCTTCTTCAGCCTCACTGGAGCCTTTGGCACACAAGTAGGTGACCAGAAGGTGGACTTCCTCACTACTGGGTCTCAGCTCCGGCTGCAGCCAGCAGAACTGCATCACCTCATACCTGGAGAAAGGTCCAAAAGGGAAAAGACTGAGAAGTTACAACTTAAAAGGCTTAATATGTTTCATATAAAGTTGAAAAGAATGGGGTAGGAGACAAAGAATTGATTTAAACAAGAAATAATCATCATATACAGTCATGGAAAAAATTATTAGACCACCCTTGTTTTCTTCAGTTTCTTGTTCGTTTTAATACATGGTCCAACTAAAGGTACGTTTGTTTGGACAAATATAATAATAACAACAAAAATAGCTCATAATAGATTAATTTCAGAGCTGATATCTATACTTTTAACATGTTTTCTTGATAAAAACCAAAATCACTTCAGTTCTTCCATCAGTATCTATGATAAAAATGGTGCTTTTATTGATTCCATGTTTACTTTTCTGTCTGTTTTAGTCACATGACACACACAGGAGTTAGGACTGGATTACATAACCACCGTTTCTGATTATTTTTGATGATCTAATCATTTTTCCATGACTGTATTAAAACTTCTCATGTCTCAAGTCACACACCACTTGTTTTTCACACTAGTCACTGAAATCTAAACTAAACAATATGTAGCATATATGGTTCTAATACTGACATAGCAGATGTTTTTATTCATGTGTATATTTTTTATTATGTTCTACAGTCATGGGCTCCCATTCGCTCAATAACTGTGTGGGTGTGACAACTTATTAAGGATCAAATCATGTGAATTATTATATTTTAATGGACAGGTTAAGTCAAGCACGAATGGAAGGAACATCTATGTAATAAACTCAAACCACAGAAACAAGGATGTGTGTGTATGTACCACTGCAGCGTCACTGATTCTAATCTAGAGAAGAAAGAACAAAACAACTGGCTCCCTTCCAAAACTGTTTGATGAATGAGGTGATTCAACAATACCAATGGGACCATAAAAAATACAGAACATATTGATCGTCGTTTCTTGCTAGCAAAGACGATTATTACTTCAGTGATATGTTGCACCAACAGCAGAAAATAAATAGGGAATTGCTACTTTAGGTACTTATATAAACTACATTAACATTTTTGTCTAAATAAGGGGGGTCAAACTCATGTTGGTTCAGTTCCACATCCAGCCCAATATGACCTGAAGTGGGCCGGATCATTAAAATAA
>JAPSES010000069.1:6690167-6735206 GCA_029822895.1 Maxillicosta whitleyi | reverse complement strand
ATATATACAAAGTTAAGTTTTAAAAAAATAACGCATGGACATTTTGTAATTTTTTCTATATTTTTTACTTTTCCTGTCTTTTTTACTGTGTTCTTGACAGACGTATAAAGACAATATTATTGCACTGTACCGGCTATTTTATGCAGTGACAATAAACGTAATAATTCCATTATATTCTGAACAAAATCAACCTCAAAAATGCTTGTCCAAGTGATGTTTATGTTAGTATAAAATCATATAACATCAATATATCATTGTTTTGCAGCTCAGTCAACATTTAGTGATGGAAGATAGAAATAAAATGTGTGTCAATACTTTTAATGTGTGTACATACTGAATGTGGCTGTCTACCTAAAAGTTACACTGTGAGCAACGACGCCATCTAGTGTTCAAAATAAAAATAACAGCGTAGATTTAGCCAATGAGAACAACCTTTTCTTTCAAAGATCGTCTATGGAATAGTGTGTTACTCTGGCACACAATTTAATGAACATTTTTAGGATTCACGTTGTTCGTTCTCTCTTCGCATTTTTTGTTTTTACTAGCATACGCGATCTAACATTACGTTGATACTTCAGGGATATAAGCACGAATCAACTTTAGCTTTAATCACTGCAGCGGAACATTACACTACAACACAACACAGAACATTTTGTGAAGTGAGACCTCTTCCGGTATTTTTTCCTGCTGACGAGGTTACAGTTCGTAGGTTAAAGAACTGTTCGCTACCGACACGTGTGTTATTGTTTTGCTAAGATAATAGAAATGTGTTGGATAAAACTACATTAAAAATGGGGAAGAATAAAAACAGCAATATTTCACAGCCGGGAAACCAGCCGGAGAAAACCGAGAAACATTTAAGGTAGGAGCAGAGGAATCTGTCTGATAGCTTGTTAGCTTTAGCAGCTAGCTCTCACTAACTTAAAAGTTTGCTGCGTTTTGTATCAAAGTAACGTTAATATGTTTGCTTTGCAGTCGTAAACGAATTAATATACGGTTTTCTCTGTCTGTCTTTAATGTCATCTTCAAAATACATCAGTGATAAGAAGCAAAATCGACATGGAAAACCCAAGAAAGCTTCAGAAGACCATCTGAAACATATTCCCTTCAAACTTCGAGAAATAATTAAGAGCAAACAAGAAATGAAGATGGGATCCAGCAAGAAGAAGAGGTTAAAAAAGGGTGAGTATATTCTCTGTGTATTATGTGTTTTTCTCTCGCACTTGTGGATATATGTTAATAGTGAGAATCTGATTATATTTCCAGCCATCATCTCTAAAAGCAATCAAGAGAGCAAAGACCCCGGAGATATACCTGTCCCACACTTCAAGAGGAGGAAGAATGAAACTGTGAAAGCATACTGCCGACGCATGGACATTGAGACACAACACGTTCAGTTTCTCAGCAAAAACCAAATTGAGCGAAAGCCTGAACTGGAAATAAACCAACAAGAAAGTCCTGCACACAAGGGAAAATCTGAGAAAAAGAAAGAGTGAGTACAGATTATCTTACCTGTAAATGTGGTGTATGTTTTCCCTTTCTTGTAGGCAAGATAACAGGATTTTTGGGGATAATAAAAACAAATACCATATCCTGCCAAGTATTAATGTAGTGTAAAAAACCCAAAAGTAAAGCAACAAATTAAAGATGTTGGGTGATTCTTTGTCTAACACTTGCATTTCATTTGACGTCTCTCTCTCTCTCCAGGTATGATAAAGACAGACTTTTGAGAATACAGCAGAAAAAGCTTGACCGAAAAGAGGCCACAGTGGAAAAAGAAATGTTCGTAGGTAATGCAAGCATGTTTTGTTTTTTTGCTCGACGATGTTCATTTGCAATTTGCTCCCATAATTCAGTATAAATTACTGTAATGCCAAGTTATGGCTTTGAAAATGCAATCATTACGTATTAGAGCTGCAAAGATTAATCTGTTACTCATCTTTCACATCCCAGACAGTCTCTAGTCTATACTTTATTATTCTTATACTTGCTGTGGAGGCAGGTTTAGCTACATCCACTGTCCTTCTGCAGTATGAAGTAGCATGTTGTTTCAGTCAAATATGGGCATAAGGAAGCATGCCTTGGCAGTGTAATGGCAAAATTCATATGAAAGAAAATGCCACATAAAGAAATTTGTTTCCAAATTTACCATTTCTACCATGTAGGTACAATTCAGAGTTTTCTTTTCTTCTTCTCTTCTTTTCTTAAAGTAGCTTTCACATATTAAGGGAGACTTTTAAAATGGCTTACAACCTTAACCTTAAAACAAAACAAACTTGTGATTATAATCAAGAAATTTGTCAATTCAAACTAAATGACAACTACATTAACTGTTAGTGAATGTTGTTTGCTGCAAGTTCTGTTGTGTGCAATGTAATTGTGTGTTTTTAAACATGTGTCTTTTCCTCTTTTTTTTTTTAAAGCACTGAATTTCCCTGTGTATGAATTGTGCTACACAAATACATTTGACTTGCCTTGCCATAGTATAAGATGCAGTGAATTCTAAAATGTGTGCATTTTAACTTGTAGATGATGTTCCCTTTGGTGAAGTAGCGATGGCCCCTCCTTGTCTAAGTGCTAAACCCAAGAAAGCACAGGTCAAATCACAGGTAAACATGCCGTAAACTGGTCATGTGAACTCTGTTGTCTAGACCTCTAAACAAGTGGTAATGTGGTTTTTTTTCTTTTCTCCTCCATCCTACCAGAAGTCATCAAAAGATCTACTTCTCAACTCTCTGCTGGGCCAAACAGCAGCTTCAGTAGATAAACCCTCCATGGCCAGACAGAGAATCATGGAGGAGGAGAGGGAGCGAGCGGTGGAGGCTTACCGTCACCTTAAGAAACAGAAACAGCAGCAGTTGGAGGCCAGGACTGCCGGACTAGAAAAACTCAAGAACCTATAGTGACATTTTAAATCATGGGAGTTTAATTCAAAAATGATGGTGAGAAATTGAAATAAATACTAAGATAACCCTCAGAGGACTGTTTTACATAAGTACTCCAGACTACACTGATGTTTACTACTAGATGTCCACCCTTTACCGTAATGTAGTTCCCATAAGGACAAACCTCTGGTCACAGTTCAGGTATGTAATAAACAGCATCTGGTGGCCACTTAGATCATATAAATGCAAAAAGTGTTGGCATGTGACATACATTTTTTTTTAAAATCTTTCTGTCTCTGTTCATGTATAATGGAAAGCACTTGTTTTTATTTAAACTATGAATTTGCATTGTCGTAACTGTTTGAGCAGCTTGTGTGTAAGAACAAAAACCAGAGAGGTTATCTAATGTCATGAATAAATCTTTGTATTTTGCTAATATCCACTAGATGGCAGTCATCCTGTTGAAAGCTGGTATCTACCAAGCTACCAACAACTTAGATTTAACTAAAACATTTTGTATTCCCACTGATTCATGATAATCTATGTAAAATTATTCAGCCTGTATCATAATCAAGCTGATGTCTACCAAGCGAAGGTGTACTGCCACATGAGCACAGTCATGTTATAACATTACTCAACTTATGTGAGTGTTGAAGCCAAGAATAAATAGGTCATTTCAACCTTTTTAAAATGTGGAACTCTTATTAGAACTTGGCGTACCTATTTGCATTTGTAATCTCGTTAAGGTTTACCGTCTGTGCATTCTGGCTACGAACAAGACCTTTGTAAACTGAGGATAAATTCAGGTTTATCAAAGTATCCTGGAGTGAAAATAGTGTGAAATTGTAGCCATTTATGTGTGTTCAGCTTGACCGGTAAAACCCCCAGCCTTTTTTTTTTTTTCTTTTTTTTCCTTTTTTTTTTGATCTGTTTGTCCACCAAGGTTGTCACAGTGACCAGAAAATGCATTAAGTGGGGACAGCTGCCTGTGACTGGTAGTGGTGGTTCCCTTGAGGTGAGCTTAGCCACAGTTGGTCACGTAACCACCCTGTCCATGTGCACAAGACAGCTACTGGTATCACTGAGGGGTTTACAGTTACGACTAGAGAGACAATGCTTTTGAGTTCAGATCCAATCAATGACCGGGTATAAAGGTTAATAACAAAATAATATTAATTAGAAAAAATCTCAAATTAGACCTGGAAGGTTTAGAGTAAAGCTGAGGATCTCATTTACCTGGAATTAACTCCCACTTAAACACATAATAGTTTTTGGCTGCACAAAACAGTCATGAAATTAAATGTCTGAAGGGTCTGTTTTGTTTAAATTTACATGTATTCATTTCTTATGTGTGCTACCTGAGGTCGTTTAACAAGGTGACATCTCATATCTGCATGTCTTAGCAGCCCTTTGCATCTTTTTTACATCTCTATGGAAGTTACAAAGGCTGCAGACATGTCCAATTGAAATTTTGGCAATTGCATGTGTTCTGTTGTAGTTTTCATGTGTTGACTGATTTCCAGTGAGCAATTTCCTCCCTGAGAAACTATTCATACAGTAGCTCCTGACAGTACAGCATGGTGGGTGTAATTGGGAGAGAGCCTACTCAGCCTGCTGCTAGGCAGCCAGGCTCACTCATAGACTCATAGTCAAGCATGTGTGTGTGTGTCTGACAAATGACATGAGAATAATTTCACCTCGTATTGTAGAAGGGGTGAAGAAATTATAAACGAAAGCAGTTTTCTGTGTGTGAATGTGTTTGTTTGAATCTAATTTGCCCCTTACAGTTTTGAACTGAGTTTTTCTTTTTAAAGCTATGTAACCACTATAGCATTTAAAAAAAAAGAAAAAAAGAAACTGCACTGTGGGAGTGTGTGTGTGATCATTTTAAGCCCACACTGCTGCTTATGTAACACACGTGCATACGGAACAGGCGACTGGCAGCCTTTTCTCTGCTGCTGCTGTCAGATAAGGCCGTTTTATATTCCCTCAGTGCCACTAAGACTGGTACAGTCCTAAATTCAGATTGGAAAAGAACATTGCCACAATTTATTCTTGAACTTGGTCTTGTAATATTCCCAAAATAACACTTATTTGTGTGACAGTGTGAGAACCTTTAGCACATGGCTCCCTGTAGAGCTGTTAAAGCTTATCAGGTCCACATGTAAATACGTGCTCTGTGCTGTGTACATAGTATTCCTTGTGACACTTCCTCTTGCAGTATCCCCCATCTGCCTCTCCTGACAACCCAAAGATAAAACATCAACGCAGGATCTTAGGAACATTTCTAGGTTTAATAAGTTAAAATGAACAATACAATTACACTTTTATTATATTTAAGCCACTAAACCCAAACAGCTCTCTTGGAATTATTCAGCTGATAAATTACAGTTGGCAGATGATAACAACCAGACAAACGTGTATAACACAATTGTGCAAATAAGCAGTATGTAACAGCTGAATGAGTACAGAGCTGTGTTTTAGACACTTAGGGTGGATTTAAGATTCTGTCCGTTTCTTAACTATTAGAAAATTTGACAGTTAAAGGCACTGTTTGCTAAGATTCAATGTAAATTAACAGCATTGCTTTAAGCACATTTTCCACATGAAACTCTTCATTTTGGCTACATATACATCAGCTCCTACGTGCAGTCCTAATGAAATGTTGACAGGTTCATAATGAGCCCATTTATGACACCAAAATCTATATAGAGAATATCTAAGTATCACATGAACGTGGAAACTTAAAACCAAACGATTAAGAAAGTAAAATGAGCTGGTTCATTTCACTGGAAATTTGCTGCCGTGTACTAGTAATTCTAAGAGTCAAACAAACCCCCGGTTTTTGTAACAACAACATGTAGGTATCAGTGCAATGTGCTCTCGGTTCACGGCGCTGCCTGCATGTGACAGCTGCTTGAAACGGTTAGGACTCTGCAGGACGAGGCAAAGAGCTGCTGCTGCCTGTACTTAATGGAGTTGTGGCTCTAGGGATTGTGAAATCCTGGTCCATCTGCAAAAAAACAAAATAATGTATTACCATAGATAATTTATTATTCCACCAGCTTGCATACAACAACAATAGGTTAGTAACCACATTAACATTAATGGCAGTATACACTCTGAAAAAAAAAAAACCTGCTGTACAATACTATAAACAAAACACCTCTAATTAAAAAATATATAAAATACTAAACGTATTAAGACACAATGGACAGTATTTACACAGTTCAAAGCACAGTGGTTTAAAAGGATCTAACGTGATCTGATGCATTCTTTCTGGTTTAATAAAATAATGTGAACACACTCACCTTAATTAACCCTTTAGCAATCAGGGCTAATTCGGTGGGCTGGTAAACAGCACTTCGTAGACCATTATAAGCCACATATGGAGATACTGGCTTTGTTGGTGCTGGTAAACAAAAAGGTTGAGAAAGTGTCAGTGTCTCTTCAGCTACATCATTTAAGAGTAAAGTTTGTTGCAACTAGCATTAAAATACTACTTGATCTGTCAACATGTAATAACAAAGGAGTCTACTTCCGAATGACCATGTCAGACTCACATTTGCATTGTCTGACTTTTAACACCGTGACCAGAAAATCATTTTGCTGTCACCATTTCCCTTTTAATTAGTTTCCGTAAAGTGGTGGCTGCTGTTTCCAAGTAAACCAGTGATGTAACTTCTTCTTAATATTGGCCAAGGACACAGCTTTCAGAAAGTAGATCACACTTTTGTCCTAAAAAAGGACATGGTGTCTGAGTAGCACATATTTAGCTTTAGCCCATAAGTAGATTGCTGTAGGCTCTGCTACACACTAATACAAATCAGAAACTCAGAATAGTCGCTATCTCAGGTGAATAAACCCAAAGGAGTGTGTCAGCAGATGTAGTATATTGTACACTTCAGACTGGAAAATTACATGTGTTTTATTCAGTAAAACCTGACACTTATGACAGTCTTTCATACATATCAGACCAGTATGTGGGATAGTAATTTTGTTATTAATTTTTTTAAGCATGAAGTGGGCAGATATTTAACTCAAGTGTTGTTCTGCTGATTCCTTTTTAGTTTCATTTCTGAATTTGACTGCACAATACTAGAAAAACTGACATTACAACATATTTTTGTGCAATATATAATGCAAAATAAATAGAGTTTTCACCAGAATGCATGTATTTGGACAGTGTCAATGCTTTTAGAATGACTAAAGTTATTTTGTAGGTGATTGCATGGGAATAGGAAACAAAACTATTAATAGGTTAATGATATATAACTCAAGAAAACTGCTGAATTTGCTTTAAAGGGCTCATATTTTTGATAAACCCACTTTTATTAGTATTTGTGTATTTGGACACTAATAGTTTCAAAAGTGTGAATTTGAACCCTCCAGGTGCTGAAAAGCTACTTTTATTTGGTTAAAATCAAGTGGATTTATACAACTTGTTTTAATTCCTGCTTAATTTGTTATATTTTGTAACTAGTTACATCACAGCATTTGCACATATAAGGTTAAGACTTCTGATGAACAGTTCTCCAAGTACGCTGTAAGTGTTTATAACTAGTAATGGTTATATCCACTGAAACTATGTCCAAACCTCGCACTGATTACTTAAAGTGTTCAGTTGTTTGTTGTATTAACAAACACAAGTGGCTGAACGGGACAGAGCAGCACGGTAAACAACCTGGAGGAGGTGGGTTCATGTGCGTTTAAAGGGCCAGCGCTCAAAACCACCTTTCTTGTGTCATTAGAAATAGGGTTGAAGATGGACCTGTGGAGTTGAATTAATGAAGAATTCAGACCCAAAGCAGAGCATTTATAGTTTATGTAGACCACAGGGAAATGTTGGAAAATGTATAATTCACTTTAAAAAAAGCAAAATATCACTCTATGCAACAAACAGAGAAGCAGTTGTATCCAATATAATTCCATGAAATTATCAGTGATTTTAAAATTGCTAATTAAATCTTTTTTTTTTTTTTTTTGGATATTGCTCCTGTTCTGGACTCATTTTCAATTTGAAGTTAGTTTGCCTTATTTGACCATTGCACATTTTATGCTGTCTTTCATTTCGATTTCGATTTCTATGTATGAAGCTGGTTTGTGTTTGTTAATAATTTGGATTTCTTTTTTTTTTTTTATTATTCCACAGATTTCCATGCTGTACCTGTTGGAGGTTCGTCCATGGAGAAGGCCTTATTCTCCACATACATGTTCTGGTGAAGTGGCTCTGGATCCTTAAGGATGTTATCATAAACTAAGCTCCTTGCTGGATAGACATGGTCTCCATCAGGGGGCTGCTCCTGGTCTGGGTCCTCCTGGGTCAGTAAGCAGATTTCAGGGATGGTGTAGAAGAAGAGGAACACCCAGGCGTTTGACACCACTGCTACGGCCAAAGTGGGATCATCCCAGCTTGCATTTCCCACCACTCGGTTCCCATGGATGTACATGACGATCCACGTGACCCATATAGCTACAGTAAAGATACCTGTGACCAAGATGAAAGCGCCGTCTCGACGCCACTGCTTGTGCTTGTGTATGAGGGAGGGCGCGGCCATGAGCACCACCGCCAACAGCAGGGCCATCACATAGATCAGTGCCATGACAAAGTCATTGTTATTGATGATGCAAGAAACATCAGGAACAACAGGACCTGTGGGTGGGCTCTGGACCACGGTGATGATGAGCCACTCAGTGTTGATGATAACCTCAACCAGCCACAAACCCAACGCCCCTAGGCACAACATCCAGCTCCTGGGGCCTCGACCATGCCGCTGCAAAAGCACAAGCCACAGCCCGTGCATCACCAGACACGCGAGGCACCCAGAGAACAGAACCCCGAAGAGAAACCTCCGAGCAGCGCAGGTCATGGAGTATCTGCCCACAATGAAGGCAAAAGCTAGGCCGAACAGTCCCAGAGTGAAGACCAGAATGCCGGCCTGCAACGCCACCATACCCTTTCTCCTCTTGTTTGTTACAAATGGTAGGGAGCACATAAGGATGATGAATAGAACAAATGAAGTCACAACACCACCAGCAGCTACAGCCTCCACCACAACCCCCCAAACGGTGGTCAGGTCACACAGGTTGTAGTATATGGAGCTGATACTGGAACCACATCCTCTCGGTGCGCCGGTCGGATCCATGTCTTCACCACAAATCTACAGAACGCTGCAACAGAAATTAATATTTAAACATATGTAAATAAAGTTATAATGATTAATATTACTTCAACAGCCGGTCAATCAAACACAAACTACTACTATAACAAATAGTTTTCCAGACAGTGTGTCACTTAACAACTGAGAGCTTAGTACAGCTAATATGAGGCTACAACAAAGTTACGTATCAATGGACTGATCGCACAAATGAACATATATCATCTGTTTTTGTCCATATTATGATCTCTGCATACAATGAAGTAGCAGTGTTTTATTTTATTTATTTTTTTAAACCCTTTCTTAAAACCACATATTTTCATTTTGGCTTATGAAACTATGTGAGATTTTTATTCTATTGTTTTATTTGGTATTAGTTTATTCTTATTTTTTGTTGTTTTAAGTTGTACAGCATTTTTCAGTTTTTATAATCTTGTATTTTATTCTTTTACTTCAATTTTATTTATTCTTCTGTACAGCACTTTGGTCCACTGTGATTGTTTTAAAGTGCTTTACATATAAAGTTGGATTGGGTTGGAGTAAAGTTATATGAATATCACAATTTGGTCCAAAAAATTACTTGGGCAATTATGCTATGAGGCTAACGTTATACAAGTCTCTGTATAACACATTATCCTCTTTGTAGTTATTCTGCAGGGGATTTTAACACAGCTCAGTCTGAGTTTCATCTTATTAAACTGAATTGCAAAAGCATCTTTTAACATTTTTTGTTGGGACATAATGAGTATTCCTCATGCAGTAACATCTCTGTGCTTGTCATTTAATGGTCATATTGTTCTGTGTTAAGAAATGTTTTCTTTTCAGTCATCATAGTCAACTTTATTATTCCTTTATTTTTTAAAACAAAAAGTACGGTTAACCTATACTCAAACAAAACTACCAAAATTCAAACTACTGATCTGAAATGTTTAATAACTTTTGAACCACTAATCCTGTAAATACATTGAAATAATTCAGGTAAAATGCAGTTTCTCAGTTTTGTATGTGCATCTTTCTGTAACATATATTAATTAATAAAACCCTTGTAGTTTTCTGAATTATTGAGTGTGGATGCTTATTTTTAAGATGAAGTTAATATATGATATAGTCACATTTTAGTTTAGTTTTCTCAGTTTTGATATACATTACAAAAATTGGAATAATTTTGTTTTCAGACACATTCCTCTTATATTCATACACTCTAGTCAACAATTTATTAAGAATATATCGTGTTGTCACAATCATTTCATGAAAAGAGGCAAAATATTGTATTCCAGGTTTATGGGCAACAACCTTAGAACTATGTACAACCTTCTTTTTTACATAATAGATTCTATTTTATATTATAGTTTTATGGTATTCTCATATTTTATATTATCTTTAACTAGTACTTGTTGCATACTGTTTAAGCAGATTGTTTAAGAGAAACTCCTTATGTGCAAACTTACTTTGCAATAATGACTTTCTCAGACTCTAATAAAACAGTCACTACTCTGATAGATATTGATTATTTTGTAATGACATATTAGACTTGCCAATTCCATTTCTATTTTTTTTCCTGGCAATATTTACATGACAACAATACAAACATGTATTATCACCGGAGTATTAGTGATTTTCCATCGGTCTTACCTGGATCAGCTGTTCCAACAGGTGAAGGAACTGTGCTTTTGCCCCGTTGAGATAAAACAAAACAAAACAAACAAACAAAAAAAACCAAAACACCCTTTCCAGGAATATATGGATATATGTGCAAAAAAAATACGAGACTTTTGCAGATAGTTTGGCCAGTTTTTTCCGCAGTCTGAGTTGACTTTCTAAATCCACAGGTTCTCCTGGCGGATCCGTGGACTGTTCTCCATCCGCCCACTCCCTCCGAGAAGTTACTGGAGCATGTTATGATCGACTCTCCTGCAGCCACATCCAAGTAATTATCCTGCAAAGTTATTCTGCAAATACTATCGATTCAGCTCAAACCCTCCCGTCCATTTTTGTCCTCCCTCGCCTCTCTGGTGTTTCCAGCTTTGCATATCTATGAGATTAACTTATTTGTTTCTGGCAGCTTACAGCCAACAAAAGGGCCACTCACCTCGAACATTTCCACTTGTAATCCACCAACATAAGAGCTGTGACCTATTTGATAAGCACAGTCTCTGATTTAGACACATTTTGCTGCAGTGATAAATGGTTCTCATGGATTTGTTAATTAGATGTAATGTCTTATGTAAATTCATTAAAAGCATCGTTTAAGATGATTACGTTGCAGCTCCTTGACATGCACACGAGTGTTTCTACTGGATGGCATCTAGTGCGTGTAATTTTCTATAGTTTATACTTAAAAGTGCACAACCTCCATTTGAAAATGTATTTTTAATTCATATCTTTGTTTCAGGGCATCATCATCACCATCAAACAGAAGTACATCCACTTTACAGAGCCACCTGGTGGAGGAAAATGTTACTGCAGAAATAAACTCGTGTTCTTTTCTTTTCTTTTCTTCTAACACAAACTAAAGAGATTCAAAAATAGTTTACAATCGTTTATTAATTTAATCTAATTGATATGGTTTATATCATGCCTCTGTGCAGGTGTTTAGTAAACAAGGCAGTGTGAAATATATGATTGAAATCACAACATGGCCGTGTGTTGTGTTATAAATGTATGAATGAATAATATTTTTTGATTGTAATTGTTTTGTAAATGGTTTAGAGACTGACTGATTAATTAGTTTAGCAGATTAATAGGATGTTTTACAAACTATGGCAAAGGTAGGGTCTAATTTAGATGTGCGATAGATATTATTAGGTGTCTTAACCAGAAATACTGGCTGTAAGATTAAATAATAGCTCAAAAGAAACAAATGTTCCCACCTAGATTATTAAGAGCCAGTCTGTTGATCACTTCAAACCTCAGTGATTAATTACTTTGAGTTTAATATTCAGTGTCTTAGGTTTTTATCATTGTTGCCTAGTGCTCGCACTGAGCAGACATTCTGATTCTAATAAACTAAAAAACAGCTTCAGAAACCTATAATGTGTTGTCATTCATTTTTGTGTGGAAGGTTGGTGATAATATTGGCCAAATAATTTGCAATCAGGTTTTTCCCCCTCTGTAAATGTTTGTCACTATAGCACCTAAAGATCCACTGTTGGTCGACTTCCAAAATGGTTAAATGTGTCCCAATATTCTGTTATAAATGGAGCATTGTGGTGCTGCTGTAATGCCCCAGACTAGAAATCTTACTCTCCAGACATAAAAGAACATGTCTGTTTTGTATGGACTGTAGGAAATATGACATCATCATCTACCCTAGTTGTACTAGTAATATGGTCATATTTTATAATAGTTTTTTTACTGTGACTGCCCAGGAACATGCTATAAATTGTTTTTTTCAGTGTAGTATAACAATGGCAATATTCTATTCTATTCTATTCTATTCTATTCTATTCTTCTCTCAGTATTCCAAGGTGTGGCCTCTATTTGTGCCTCTTTTACGTATTTATTGCATTTTATCCTAGCATGTGTTTCAGGTTGAAATAAGGAAACGTTATGTATTTGACATTAAGTCAGGCTGATTATGATGTTCTTTCTGAGTTTGGGTTGTTTTCATTTATTCAAGGGAAAAGAAAGTATCCTACAGTTGTAGTACTGCTGACCACCACTGGGCTTAGCTCCAAAAAGCCCTGGCATCCATAAACACACACTGCACTTGTGTCTAAAAATAGTACTACAACAGTATTCAGTATTTTTTGTAGGGATCATTCTGGTCTCATCTGCTTTATTTGAATGAATGAATGGGTTTATTTTTGGTTTGTTTGTACATCAATCACAAACCAATACACTACGACAATTTTTTTTTAAAAGTATAGGCTAGAAACAAAAGCTTATCATTTTTCCTCTCCTTTATTTGGACCCTCTAATCAGTGTTTTGGTAGTACATCTGTAAATGTTTCTTCCCTTAATCAGATCTCGGGGAAAATCAAGCGTTGACATCTGCTGGGTTGGGCTTTGATTGACAGCAGTGGATGACAGCTAGCCTGCCGAATCAAACATTTGGATTTTTAATAACACATATGATATATATTCTTCCTTTACTGACAGCTTGATGGTAGTTGTGGTTAAAGGGTTCCACTAACAAGACAAAAAACAACTTTGTGACTCTTTGATGAGGTTTATTGTTTTACAGTCAAGGAAGTGGCCCTTAGCATTAGCTAGTTCTGTCCCTTTTGTCCATATATGGTCATTTCCAGATTCAAAAACCAACAGTGTGAAAATACTCTGTGTACTATTCACAGCCTATGCATTTGTATCACACAACTATTACATACAAGTCCTTTATGTAAAAATTGAACAGCAGCATATTTGTGCTGAAACAAAAAGTGCCATTACTATACACAGTACCTCCAATAATATGTAATATATTGTCACAACATAATTAAAAACTTAACATTGACAAAAGCGTTCATAAGTAAAAGACTTCCAGTTGACACACAACAACAAAACCTACTGTAATTGTTTTCTGTCTCCTGGCTAATGTCAGCCTTATGTTCCCTGTAGTTATATATTTCATATATTGAACAGCTTTTTGCTCTTACCTTTTAACACCTTAAAAGGTCATATCGAGTATCAATATTCCAAGCTCTCAACAACAAGGGGAGGTTTCCTACCAAAACACAGTTAGGATTATGAAAACTGCCAATATATCAGCATTATGCATCCACAGACTGTATCGGTCACTGAGTAAAACTATATATTTTATGGTTTGTGTTGTCAGTAGCTGCACTAAAGATCTGTTTGGAATCAAACAAACAAGGTCAGAAGTGTCACATATTAGTTTGAACTGTGGATAAAAAAAAACCCCCAAAAACAATTCAGCTAAAATAATATCATCATATAATGACTTTATACCTTTAGAAGCTTCTTAATCAAACTCACCCAATTTCATTTCATCATCAAACTCCATTCTTTTTATTTAGAGCAGTGTCCAGTGGTGAACACAACCGAGATTCTAGCTTTTAACACTTTCTTTGACTCTAAAAGTTTTTTCTTAGTTTTTCCCTCCACTTCCCGCACCGTCTGTGAATATTCAGTTCATATCTTTACAATCCAAATCATGGGCATCTTTGGCATGAATTCAAAACTCTTTGTTCTAAACACTAATAATAATTTTTGGTACATTTTGAATAACTGAAATCCTACATGTAGCCCCTGTAAACGTCGTTGTGGTGTTTTAAAGTTGCCACATCCCCTCAGGGTTCACTCAATAAGGTCATCCAGGACATCTTGCTAAAACTTACTATCGCTCAGCCTGCAGTAAACGCCATGTTTATTGTATCTGATCGAGTTCCCTGTGGTGAATCGATCTCTCAATGGACCTCATTCCAGGGGACGCTCTGCAAATCCAGCAGCTTGTCAATCCATCCCTTTTCATTGTGGTCCTGTTAGAGGATTCTTTATAAGAGCTGATTACAAACTGTGACCCCAGTGAAGGACATGCGTTTTTCAGATAGATACAAATTGTGTTTGTGCTGGTAAACCAATCTATATTCACTATGGAGAGCATTATTCTGATGTAACGTGTGTTCACAAAAGCCAAGTTAATTCAAATATGCACAAAGGCTATTCAGTGAGCTTTACACAGATGCCTTTTATTTACATTCACATAAACTCCTGATTGTCATTTGTGTGTCTCAATCAACCATCCTGAAGCTCATCAGATACAGAAGATGCTCCTATAGGCTTCATCTGTTCGTCTTGTTGTCTGGTTCAGTTTGTTGCAGCAGGCTTCATTAGGCCACTTCAGCAGCACAGCGCTCCTCTGAGAACCTGTCAGGTTATTCATAGCAGTGGTTCAGGTTGGGGTCTCGCAGGACGTCTCTTCTTCTGCATTTTTACTGCAACCTGGCAGCCCTCAGGACTTCACAACCCTATTCCCTCTGAAATTCTTCTCCTTGTGTCTCAGTTAGAATGGTATATCTATTTTAAACCCATTTATCACATTGCAGCATGTTAGGATAAATATTTTGAATGGACTAATGGCCTTGTCAGAGGCATTGATTTTTTAAGTATCAAATCTATGCTGAGCCTGTGTTTTTGAGTAGATTTTAACAGTGGTCTCAGTATCGACTGACCCATCTCGGACTGGCAGATCAATGATAGTGGAGGGGTAAATACAGACAAATTTTAATGGTGCTTTTAAACATCTATTTCAAGCTGAAGGTCATAACCAGAGGTGTCACTGATAGTTTTTATTTTACTTGTTTTTTCTCTTTGATTTGTTTTGCCTAGGTCGAGGACATGAGGATCTTCGGCTCCCTCAGATTTTATTTTAACAAGATTAAAGGTTAGTGTGTCCCCTGCCAGTTGGAAACCATTGACATTTATCAGGCCCACTGCACTCACCAACGACTACAACAATGAAATCTGACGGTAAGACACACAGCATGCATTTCAGATTGACAATTATAATAAGCTGATTTGAAGATCACTGAACTTTCTCTCTCCATATAGAACTAAAATCATGATTGGCACTTGAATATTTAAACAGAGCTTATGTTAAATTGATGAGAAGACCCAGCACCAATGAAATTATCCTTCCATTTGTTAGATTAACAAGCCTCCTGAGAAATAATTACTCTTGACTCAAAAAGTGTCACATGAACTGTTTATGACATTTGATTGACTGCAGTTAGTCACACTTATTAAAACCTGAATTACTTTTGAGGAATAGTCTCAGTGGGAGCCTGCAGTAATTAATTGACTAATTACAAGGCAGTGATTGGACTTGATATTAAGAATAGAATAAAAATGTTGTCCGTTAGAAATCTGATACATTTTGAGTGCCATCAAAATGTGTTAAAGTGTTTATATTGGTTTTTCATAGTGTTGAACGCCTGATTTTGAAATATAAAAAAAGGGGGTAAACATATAATCTGAGTCCTGAGCTGGCTTGGTGCCGTTGATCAATGCCATGTAACATCCAAAAGGGAGATATTCACAATCAAAGCTGTCGCTATAGCAACGCCCCTGCCAGATTCCACCAATCAATGGAGTCTGTGGGGTTGCGAGATGCGCCAGGGAAAGGCCAGCGTCCTACATAAAGAGTGCGGGACAGGGAGCCGGGCAGCACACGGGGCAACACACCTTACTACAAGCAAACGGCTGAGATAGCAGCAAGAAAAAGGGTCAGGAGAAGAGAAAGGAAGAGAGGGGGGACAAAGGAAGAGAGGCAGGGAATAACTGAGAAGATATGGTACGCTCATGTGAACAAGGGATCCCTTCCTGGGTGTTTGTGGGCACCATGCTCCTCTCACTTCAACTCAACTCACTTACAGTTAGAGGAGGTAAGATAATATACAATATCGATACTTTGAATTGTTTCTATCTCATTTCCGTGTCTTTTTTGTATCCTACATTTTATGGGAAGCTCTATTGTTCTATTTCAGTCCAGCTTCCCCCATACTGTCAGTGGGTAGTAGGGCACAGCCTGAATGTGATGCTGTCGCCCAGCCTCAGGGCAGAGGATGGGTATTTATCTGTTCTACTCATCCTGTCCTCATCTATCTGTCTGCTGGGTGCAGGGAAAGACAGGCAAGTCCATTTGCTGTTTGGCTTTGTGCCGGTGCAGTGATACAGTACAGAACAAACAGAGACAGAAAGGTTTTCTCACTCTTTCGAGATGTGACTTTGACTGATTTTGACCAAAGTCTTTGAAGGCCTCATTCCTCTGCTGACAGCTGAGATTTCATTAGAAATTCCTTGTGAACTCAGAACTCATCTAATCACAGATATTTAGGGACTGTGTTCGAAATGTTTTATTTAATGTTTTCAGCCCCTCATAGCGCTACTGAAAAAGATGTAGAATCATTCTTTATTCATAAACTTGTTTCACGCACTTGGAAAATAATCTTGCAGATCTCTTTTATTTAAAGAATGTGAAAAAATTTGACTTGTGTGAAAGATCCATGTTACCCTTTGGAAAATGCTGAATTTTCATTTGTGCCAGTGCCATTTGTCAATACTCACTCCACAATGCTCAGCTGGCTCAGGGTGCTGGCTGGCTAATTGGAAAAAGATTACTTTGAAGTGGGGGGCACTTAATTGTGGTAGAGAAATGAAGACTGTGAGGCATCCCAGAGAGCCAAATGTACTCCCCCTGTGTCTCATTAAACCCCCAGAAACAGGCCAACACGGCTGCTGATGGCTGTGGCAGAGCAGAATGGAAACAGCAGCTTGTCATGCTGAGTCTTTCATGTGTGACTCTCCGGTATGTGCCACTTGTGCTCACCCTCAAGAGCGCCCATAGAAGCAGAGATCATTCTGCTAAGTCAGAATTCCTTTCAGAACACCCCGGTTCTGGTGGAGTCAGCCACCTGGTGGTTAGAAAGTCAGGTTCCTCTTTTTTTTTTGTTCAGATGAACTGAAGCAAAAATAATTAAAGGATGTGCAAGGCAACGCTTGTCTGATAAATGTCATCAGCTGCGGTTTAGCTGAAGGGTTAGAAAGCCCTTTTCTCTGCTCATGTGGTGCCAAATCTGATTTATGTTAGACAAAATGCACATGCAGAAGCTCAGCTAACATGAAACACTGTAAAGAATTGCAAGTTGGATGTGACTATGATGGTGGAAATTGAAAATAACACTATTTTGCGTAATATACTTTGAACCCTGGAGTGAATGAAGGCAATAGGAAGTAACTAATAATTACAGTTGCATGACACCAAGTCATATTCCTTTTTTTGCATATAATGAGGCTTGTGTTATCATTCACTATCTTGAACCATTTTCTACAGCTGCCCTGAAGCAGGAGACGGTCTTGGACAGTGGTGCCACGGTGCTAAATCACTCCATGAGTTTGGTGCAGCGTATGGAGTCCCTGCTAGCCATGGGGAATGGTAGTGATGTAACTCTGCGGGTCCAGACTGTCAACACAGATGAGATAAAGGTGATCCAGGCCCACACCCTGGTGCTCACCCTGCAAAGTGATGTGTTTGAGGAACTGCTGATGAGCCGCAACAACAGCGTTGTGGTTTTGATGGAAACACCTGAATGTGCAGCTGTATTTGACAAGTTCATCAGGTGAGAATTATTCACTTTTTGTTCTTTGTTGTTGTTCCTTTGTTAATCAAACACTGTCCAGAGATTTCAGAACTACTGGTATGTGCCAAAATATTAATTCACACAAGCATATTTGCTCTCAGCCCTCTTTGAATTTCCCTTTTCATTGGTAGATGGTCTACCTAGTACAATATTTTAAATTATACCTGCTATTTGAGGCACTGTCTAAAATCGAACAATGTGGGTTCTTTCAATGACTCATAGCGCTCAAAGTATGTGCATGAAACATAAAGAGTTTTTTCGACCATTATTGATTTTAACAGATGAATACACAAGCTTTCTATCTTGCAGATATCTCTACTGTGGTGACATTTCAGTGCGCCTTGATCAGACCATTTCCCTGCATAGGCTGGCCAGCAAGTACCATGTTTGGGCTTTGCAGCAGGGTCTGACTCAGTATATGACCCAACATCTATCCAGTGATTCCCCTGCGGGCCATGTGGTTGGCTGGTACAACTATGCACTACAAATTGGGGACATGGCCCTGCGAGACAGCTGCCTGCAGTACCTGTCCTGGAACCTGTCCTCTGTGCTGCAGAGCGGAGAATGGGGTTCCATCAGTGAAGACCTGCTCCTCTCCTTGCTCCAGCGTTCTGACCTCATTTTGCAAAGTGAACTTGAGCTCTATGAAGCTCTGGAGGCCTGGATTAACCAGAACCAACCTGTCAGTACATTTGTAGAAAATGCCCTAAAGGCTGTTCGATATGGTATGATCCCTCCTCAGCACCTCTTCCGTCTTCAGAAACAATCCTTTCTCATACAAAAGTATTACGAGTCTATCCGTGATCTCCTATACCTAGCTTTCCAATTCCATGCTGCCTCACCTATCCAACTAGCCAAATACTTTGATGTCAACTGCAGTATTTTCACTCCACGTAATTACCTGTCTCCCTCCTGGGGTTCCCACTGGGTTATCAACAATCCCACTCGTGATGACCGCAGTTTCAGCTTCCAGACGCAGCTAGGACCTAGTGGTCACGACTCCAGTAAGAGAGTGACGTGGAATGCCCTGTTCTCCCCTCGCTGGCTCCCACTCAGTGCCAGATCGACCTACACTGAGCTGGGTGCCATGCAGCCCACTCGCACAGATGGAGGCCGACCTCGTATCATTGTTACACCTGCCACTTCAAGCCCAGACTTTGCCGGTGTGAGTTTCCAGAAGACGGTAATTGTGATGGCAAAGCAGCAGGGAAAAGTGGTGGTTCGTCATGTCTACAACTTCCACCAAAGCACAGAGGAGGCAGGGGATTTCCTGTTGGATGCCGACCTGCAGCGTCGGGCCTCAGAGTACCTGATCGACAGCTCCCTGTATCTGCACATTGTAATAAAACCTATTTATCATACACTCCTTGTTTCACGGAAATAAAAGCAGGAATTTAAGTGTCCTAACCACCATGGTTTGACAATTAACACCCTCCACCTATAAGATCACACGCACATACTCCAGAGTACACTCATATCACAGCACATATTTAGTCATCAGAAAAGTTGTCATTGTTTTGTGCATTTTCTTGTCTTCCAACCATTAAGAAAGGAAATGTGTGGTACAATAAATAAGGTGTCATTTATCAGCAGAGCTGTGATTATCATATAACTGATGGTGGGTTTTAATGCATTTAAAAAAAACAAAAAACACTTCACTGTACTGTATTTGTTCAGGTATTTTTTGGTATAATCTAACAGTCTATTCCTTGAATTTATTAGATGGTTAATGTCATTAGTGTAGGTACTATAGTAGAATTTTGCTTTATAGTAAAATGTAATTGCTCTGAATTTTACGCATTTCATCATTCCAAAGTTAAATGTAGATTTAGTTTATCACCTGAATATCTTAAGATGTGCACTGACTGTATATTGACCATGTTTACATGTAAAATTATGGAAACTGAAGCGCCATCACATTTCAAATGTTCCTTTGTAGTTGATTTTGTAAATTCCTCCCTCCATTTTAATTTTTACTTAGTATGATACATTTTGTTAAGCTTTTAAATAAACTACATGTAATACACAGTATGTAATATTCACCCTGAATAAAAAAAACAAAAACAATAATAAATGTGGAAAAAAATGGATTGCTATTGGTGTAATTGTTTTGTGTTAATTGATAATAATGAATCTAATATCACTTTGAGTTTTGTAACTGACAATTTTTAAAATCTACCCTAGTATTGCACTTTTAATTAAATATAAATGAATATGCAAGGTATTGAGTTCTTCTATTTTGCAGAATCTGTATTGGTCAATAAATCAATATTAACTGTGACAAATAAAAAGTATCTTTGTATCAGATCATTTATGCACATTACAGTATCAAGTGCCGAATGCAAATCTAACAAAATATATTATGCAAATCCCAGTTTTGACTGTCCTCTAAGTGAACTCATACTGTTATACTCATACTCATACCTAAACCATACATGAAAACTCATTTAAAAAACAAAACAAAAGCAAAAACAAAACAAAACAAAAAACAGGAAGATCTCATTTGCTGGACTTTTTCTACACTGAATTCAAAGGCTCTCAAACTTTAAGTGACCAAGAGTCAATGCAGAATCCCAGACTGAACTGATAAGTAATAGTACAGATTGTCTCCAGCAACAGGATTTCCATTAGAGATATTTGTTACATATTCCATACTGATAATCGATTAGGTATCAATATTGCACATCAAAAATATGTAGTCTTTATAAGAATCAGTAGAAAAGTACATAGGACAAGTGTCCACATCCTTCATTCTTCATAAGATTGACTAAGAATGGCAGGAATAACTATGATTATTATGATAAAGCATTGTATCATTAGCAGTATAACAGTAGCTAATGAAATAAGACAGACATGAAGTAACCGATAACTGATATATTTATATATTTTTTAAACTGATCTAGGATTCAATCAGTGAAGTGTAATGTACGAATATGATGGATGATCATTGCAGCTGCATCAGAATACTAAAATCTGATATCAGATCAGGAACAATGGGCTGATCTAAACCCATGTTGAATGTATATGTATAGATCTTTAGAGATATCATCATTTCAATGGAACATGTAATGATTGCTAATATATTGTGATGCTAGGTCTTCATAATTTTGAAAATAACTGCATAGTAAACAAGGTTACAAGGTATGCTTTCAGCTTGTGAAAGAATTAATAAATACCCAAATGGTAATAGGTGCTATTATAAAAATCATCAAATTATAAAGGGATTCTGATATTATATTGTTCTTATGGTGTTGTCATGCTGTTTTTTTTTTTTGTTGTTTGTTTTTTTTAGAGATGCTGAAATACCCCAAAAACTTTTAGTAAAGGTGTTAAAGCGGGTGTAGCGAGAAGTGTCAGTGTTAGGAGAACAGGTTGGTCAAAGACCGTGCGCTACTTCTATCATTTCATCAGTTTGTAGCTTATTGCATGAAATAAACTACAATAAGCCTACAGCAGTAAAACTTGAAATCCACTTTACATTCGCCTCATGTTATAATTGTAATAATTGTTCTAGTTTTATATGCCAACCATAAATTATACTATTTCGTGTTTCCTCAAATGGACAGTTAAATGGACAGTGATGCTGGATAAACTCCCCTCACTTCTGTGCAGCCTGTTGTCTCCAGCTCATTGTGTACAAATGTTCCAGACCCTACCTGACCCAACATTCAGCACAATTACTGGTTCACGCTATGGTCATCTCCTGCCTGGACTACTGCAACTCCCTCCTAGCCTTTCTACCTGCTTGTGCAATAAAATCACTGCAGATGGTGCAGAACGCTGCAGCTCATTTGGTTTTCACCCAACCCAAAAGGGCCTATGTTACTCCTCTGTTCACCCAGTTGCACTGGCTACCAGTGGCTGCCCAGGCCAAGCACAAGTCCATGACCCTTGCCTACAAAACGATCTCAGGAACAACCCCAGCTTATCTGAAGGAAATACTAAGACCGTATGTTCCTTCCAGAGAGCTGCGTTCCTTCAATAAAAACCAACTTGCTGTACCCCCAGCTCGCTCTAAGCAATTCCAGGCCAAACTATTCTCAGTAATAGTCCCTCAGTGGTGGAACAAACTTCCTGAAACAACAAGAAATAGAATCTTCTCTCTCAACCTTCAAGAAGCATGTAAAGACTCTCCTCTTTAAAGATACTGCACTGATGTCTGAGCTGCCCAGACCCGGGGTAGACCCTATGTATGTGTCGATTTACTCTACCTGACCACAAAAAAACAAACAAAAGAAATACTAACCCCAGTCGGCAATCACACCTATTGTTCTGTATATTTCCTGTACACCTTGTATCTGCAAGTGCTAATGCTATGTTTATGTCCTCTATTGTAAGTTGCTTTGGATAAAAGTGTCTGCTACATGTAATGTTCCAAACAGAACTTGGCAGAGCACCTTTCTCATATGGTCCTGGAACCTCATTCAGAACTCATTACAGCTTCCTGGAGTCATTTGCTTGGGTGAATTCAAGGCTCTTTTAATACATGAAGTATTCTGGTTGTGCACTTACAATACTTAAATTGTGTTATAATATTGTTGTGTTGTAATCCCCAATTTATTTGTATTATTTTTACATCAGCTCATCCTCCAAGGGATCCAAACTCCAAAAAGTGACTTCCTGCTAAAATCAATGTTATACACAAACAAACAAATAAATAACACAGTGCCTCTATTATTAGGGTATAGCTACAGCTCTCAAAAACACACATTGTGTTTTGAAGATGTTATGAAACTTTAATGAGGATGTGTCATCTGCTTTGACTCACGTTTTCCCTTGAAATCAATAAATGGGACGTGAGATAAGATACTAACCTGATCCTCCAACGCCCAGCGCATACATGTGTAAAAGGACTTTCGTTTGAAATACCTTGCGCCGAAAGTGCAGCCATCACAGCTTAAAGGCAAAGTCAGACAGATCGGAAACAGTCGGCAAAAATCTAATGTCTTAAGCCCCGCCTTTTTTATAATGTTTAACCAATGATCTGACGGATATTTTGATTACCATTAAAATAATCCAATCATATTTCAAAGCTAATGGTAGCCATTTCGGCTATCCCTTTATTATTTAGGTACTATCCCTTTAAGACCGCCTACGTTGAATTTGTTTTCCTTACACGGTGCTAACTACATATCCCATCGTGCCCCACACTCAGCAGGAAATACGTTATTACGTCGCTGGAACCTTCAGCTGTTAGACTTTGGCCACCCTAAAAGTGCAGGTTTTGTTAGCAAACTAACTCGAACTGTATAACTCGCACCGAGTGATTTTAAAGTTGTGCATTCGCCTGCTAATCGATCTTTCAACGCGTGAGCGAGGATTTGAAGCACTTTGACTGCACGAAGAAGCGCATTTGGATATATATTTTTAATCGCTGCTAGTTTTTGCACGACAAGCCAGCGATCCTGAGCGGGTGTAAGGGTAGATGCAGGGAGGGAGGGAGTAAAAAAGGCAAAAGTCTTTGTGCTTCCCTTCCCCTTCATCAAAGCAAAGGGGAAATGTCTCTGTCTAAAGGAGGTAAGTGTTTTTCTCACGCAGCCGTTTTCGAAAATAGCCATGCATTTATTTTCAACAGCGAGCTGCAGTTTGCGAGGAAGTAGTTTGGCTAGCCGTGTTTGAGAAATGTAACCTTGCCAGGTGGAAAGCTGCATGTATGAGAGCAGGAAAAGAAGCTAACCAGCATGTCTTCCTTGCTTTCTAGCAGGGAACACAATACCTTTCAGGAGGTATTCATCACCGACCTAGTGTTTACTACTGGACTGAGGAATAGTTAAATAAGGTGATGTTTTAGCCGAATTGCTGTACTCGCGTTGCATTCGTGTTAAGTTCCCGTGTTGTTAGCTAACAGCCTTTTAGGACAATAAAGGACTTCTGCCAAGCTGCAGTTTACATCCAACTTGCCCCCCAGATGGAAACATCGCTGGGTTTAGTTAGTTTCTTTCTGTAAAGTAAAGCAGTGAGACTACAGGTGTTTGTATTTTTCGGCCTCATGACTCATCGATTATGTTGGGTCCTTTAGGTTTGGAGTGTGTTGGCGCAAACAGAATTTTAGCACCGCGCATGTAAATATGCATTTTTCCCCCATGACAATTACCTTTATTATTAGTAGTATTATTGGTATTATTTTTAACAGACCGTGATGCCAAGGAGCCGCGGCGGTATTACACACCAGCTTCCGCCACTCAGTCACTGAATCTGTTGTGTAATTACAGTCCACTGATGAATAAAATACACACCTTGGAAAAATCAAGGTCCTTCCTTTGCGTCACACACACACGGCGTGATGATGATGTCAATTTACATTTCAAGTTCACCGCTTGTGCTGTTACACAATCATACTAGCGTTACCATGGTCAGGAGTACACACTGTTTTGAGAGGGCTGTGTAGATTGGCTGGGTGCTGCTCAGGCAATCACAGCCTTTGGCCTACCATGGCATGTTTTGACTTGCACCACCAATACCTAGTGCAGCCGCTCTTTGTTGACAGTTCACTGGCTGCAAGCAGATACTCCAGAGCTGCTACACTGGTTCTGTGCTGTTATTATTGTATGCACCAAAGCAGGCCTGAGGTGATTTTTGTGTAAGTGTTTTTTTTTTTCCTTCTCTCTCTGCCCACTGCAAGGAGTTGTACTTTTTCTGGTCAAGGGGGGAGTGGGCCTAAGTACATAGTTGTGCTGTTCATGATATTGCTGAGGCATGTTTGGAGATTGGGCTCTCCCTAACAGTACTGATAGGGTGGTGTGGAAGATTATCTGTGCATGAGTCATCATTGTCTGTATATGGACCCATTCCGAGGCTCCAGCTTCCTGATGGTGACTCGCCACATAGCTATTGACACTTCTGATCCCATACACAATCCAGAAATTCTTGTTCACATTACCTACGCATTACCATGCTTTGAATATTTTCCTCAAAACATCACTGTGATTCTAACATTTACGGAGTTCCCTCTTAAGTGCAGAGACCTGGTTTAGAACAGGCTGCAATGTAAGGCGGTGTCTTGCCACATATTCAGATTGCATTAAATTTGCAGTGCACACCTTAATTTAATTGCAATATTTCTTTAATGTATCCATTACTGCAGCTTGAATGACAAGTGCAGGTATTATTAATCTGCACCACACCCTTAAATGTCCCTCTGAGGTTCTGTGAAAGCGGCCTCTTTGTACATGTGCTGGTTTGCCTCCGTGTACTTTATCTGCAGCTGTGGCTAATGTCCTAGAATTGTTGAGTCCTATCAGGCCAAATTTGAGGATCAGGATCATGCTGCATGAAGTTGAAATGAAGCTGGCCTCAACTGACAGGGACAGCAAGCAGCATGTAGGCCAAGTGAAGTGACATCATATTTCCCAAAGGGTCCTGACAGTTGTTGTGTTTTGAGCGGATGTGTCCAGTCTGTCAGGCTCTGAGTCATATCCCACCCTGCAGCCTTGGCCACCAGGTCACTGAACACACCATGTACTGGATCCCCTAACAGGCCTGTTACCTGAGAGGGGCTAGTATTTTGAGGTCATTATTCCATTACAGTAAGCACATCCAGCAAAATCCAAGCATAATAATTCAAAACTTAATGTGTAAATTCTAATTGTGGCACCTTTCCTGCAGCTGCAAGGCATTGTTAAATGCAGCTAAAGGAAAACACATTGTTACAGCTGCCTGGCATGGCAGATGTTTTTGTGCTGCAGCCTTGTGTGTGTTACCCTAGATTTGTTGCCTGAACAAAAGGCTGTCTTATTTGCCAGGTCATCAGAAGGCAGTGAGTGCTCTGTACTTGAGCCCTCGCAGAGGAAAAGCGAAATCTATTTTTGACTGAGCATGTGTGAGTAAATCACACCTCAATCACTCCTTACCACATGAGACTGTCATAGTCTGTCCAGTCACTGCAGGCTTAATGCAGCACTAACTGGACCTGCCCAGTGATTTCGTTAAGGCCTCTGAATCAAAGTTGAACTAAACTTCCCTTCCAGCTTAATGTAGCACAGAGGGGTTTACCCAATCACACTTCCTCCAAGCAAGAGTGGTGTGACTCACTAAACTGCAAATGCAAATCTACAGTTAGAATTGAAGAGTAAAACTGACTTGTTTGAAGTTTTAAAGAGTGTTTTCACGATTAGAGTGGCATGCTGTCCAATTGAATTTCCTGAGAACTGAGGGGAAATAATTGTATTACCCAGGTTGAGCATTACATGCAGCAAGAACAGGAAATAACCAGCCAGGTCTGCACCATCAACTGCACACCCAGCAGGTGAAAATCTGCTCTAGTCCTAGCACACAGAGATAAAGGTCAAGAAGAGTGTTTTGCTTTTCCTGTTGACCTTGCAGCAAGAACAAACATGCAGAATATGAATGTCCATGTGAAAAAAGTTGAGCTGTTTTTCCTGCATAGTACTTGTAAGCCCGGTAGCTGTGTCATTCTGGCAGGGGCTCGAAGCCTCTTGTGGGAAATCCCAGAGGCTGCTGGTAAACTGTGTTTATGAATGGATGGCTGTCACTGATTTAACACAGAAAGGCCCCAGAGCTGTACAGTTTACAGCACCATAACATTTCAGATTTTAACAAACTGTCCCTGAACACAAGTTTATCAGAGAAATTTGATAATAATTATTCTTAACAGTAAAAAAAAAAAAAAAAAGAAGAAGTAATGACAGGAAGAGAGTTTTTATTCCCTTGCATTCCCCCCACCCCCTCGTGTCCATTTGAGTCATCATACCAATGTCGATTAGTCATTTAGTCCACCTTCTCTGTGTTGCAGGGCCTCAGCTTTGAGAACACCTAATCTCCAGTTAGATAAGAAATCACTGGTGATACTTTGAATCTGTGACAAATGCAAATTGATTGTTATCATAAAACACTCCTTTCCACTAGAATGGAATAAAACTCACACTATCATCAGGCCACTGTGGAGATAAAAAAAAAAAACAAAACAAGAAAAGTCCATTTAATTTGTGCTAAATGATCTGTGTTGGAGTTCTGTGGTGTGGGAAAACCTCTGCTATAATGGCACATGTACGAGTCCATTTGCTGCAGTGCTTTTGCAGCACTTTGCTAATCATACCAGTTTGTGGTTGCAGCTAAAAACAGCAGTATTGATCACTGTAAAAAGGTGGAGCTGATATTAACTTTCTCTTTGTTACTCGCAGGGAAGAAGAAGAACCCTGGGCTGAAGCTGGCCAAAGAAGTGTTTGTGCCACCCCCACCAGCAGCAACAGCGTAAGGCTCCTTTTCATAACCAGATACTGGAGAGTAGAGACATCAGCCTGTCTCCACAGTACAGTTTACATGACAAAGGCATTGAGATTAAGTTGTCTGGCTTGCAGTTTGCAATAACAAAAGATTATTCGAGGGGGCAGAAAATTGTTGTTCTCTGGTAGGGTAAGGGTGATAGGGGTGTGTTAGATGCTTCTTCCAAATCATCAGAGATTTATTCTTATTCAGTGACTTCATCACAATGATTTTGACCAGGCATCAAAACAAACACAGATACAGATAGATGAGCTGAAGTATTGACAGATACTGGTTTATTGTAGATATCATTACAGGTGTGTATATTAGCCAGTAATTACCAAGAAAGTGTTAGTAGTAGGCAAGTTTATTGTATTATTGTCTTAAGTAAATATGCTTATTAAGATCTTTGATTTTTACTGAAAACTATAAGTACATATATAATATTCTGTATATATCTGTATATTTTAAAACTTATTTTATTTGCCCAAAGGCTCATGTAAGTTTCTGCAAGGACCATTTCACAGCAAAATGCTTCATTACCAGTAGTCGTATACATACACCATAAGGAGTGTTAGTTTTTGGGTTTTTTTTATCAGTCTTTGGTTCATTTATTTGTGTATTTGGACCCTAATAATTCAAAAGGTTTGAATTTGAACCCTACAGGTGCTGCAAAGCTAACTTTATATTCATTTTGTTGGACTTCTTCAACCTGTTTTAATTCTATAACTAGTCTGTAACTAGTTACGTCACGACATTTGCACATATAAGGTCAAGACTTCGGGCGAACATTTCTCTGAGTACGACATAATTATCAGCAGCAGTGGTTGTAGTCAATACTGAAAATATGAACAAGCTTCAAGCCAATTATCTAAAATGTTCAGTTATTGGTTGAACAGGACAACGCAGGACAGTCAACAAAACCTGGAGGGGGTGGGGCCTGAAGTGGCTCGTGTGCATTTAAAGGGCCAGCGCTCAAAATGGCTTTTCTGGTGTCATTATTCAGAATTAAGGTTGAAGATGAACCTGTGGAGTTGAATTAATGAAGAATTCAGACCCAAACACAGCGTTTACAGTTTATGTAGGGAAATGTCTTAAAATGCATCATTCAGTTTTTAAAAAAGTAAAATATCACTCCTTTTAAGCAAGATATAACTGTTCTTTATTTGTGAATGTACATATCTGATGTTTTGTTTTTTAATGAATTGCTGTTATGAACTTACCTATTTTGTTTTTAGTATGACTGTCAATACTGTGATGTGAAAATGTGTGTCTATCGGGCACAGAATGATTTTTTTCCTCTCTGCAGGCCCCCTCGAGACCTTGACTCTAAAGCTTGTGTCAGAATTGGAGATCAGGTACAACTCTGTTCATTTGAGGCATGTTTTACTGAGCTGGATACACTTACTAATGCAATACCTTGCTCCTCTGGTCCAGAACTTTGTGGTGAAGGCAGATGATTTGGAGCAGATCGCAGAGCTGGGCAGGGGCGCCTATGGAGTGGTGGACAAGATGAGACACGTACCCAGTGGTGTTATTATGGCTGTCAAGGTGAGCTGGCGAGCTGCTATTCAGGTTACCTGATATGACTTCTCTGTAAATGCAATGTGCCTTTAAAATAGTGCCATGACTCATTGACATATGCAAAATAAAATGCACAATGAGCATACTTTTTGGATAGATCTGTCAAATCTGTGACATTATTACAGTGAGCGAGGAGTTGGGTGAGAGGATACAGGGTAACTACAGCTCAGTCTGTGATGTTTCTTTTCGACAGAGGATTCGAGCCACAGTCAACACCCTGGAGCAGAAGAGGCTTCTGATGGACCTGGACATTTCCATGAGGACAGTGGATTGTTTTTACACTGTTACCTTCTATGGCGCCCTATTCAGAGAGGTGACGTCCAGTATCTAACATTTTATTACCCAATAGGCAAAGCGGGGCGTTGTTGTCGCTCGTTTCTGTCAGTGTCTGTAACCAGTATAACTCATGAACAGATGCATCAAATCCTGTAGCTCATGATAAAGTGATCATAATAGGCTGCCTGAAATAAAATAAATCAGAAACAGTTAATTTATACACAACATTCATTCACATTCAGCAGTTTTTGACCTATCAGATGGAGCCCTCAATACACAGACCCTGCATTCATGTAAGTTGGCAAGTCAGATAAAGCCCCAGCTCGCCATCAGCTGCCTATACATTAATATGGGATCTGCAATGTTCCTTTTTTTTCTCAAACAAAAGTCGTACTGTTATTGCAGTATGGAACAATGTTATCACATGTTGCAGATTTTCTTCATATTATGCAGGCATAGTTTATCGGTGGCTGAAAACGCTGAATATTCATCTGGGTGAAACTTAACAAAACAGTATGGGGGTGGGGGGGGCAATGGTTTAACCCAAAAGATGGGTATTTTTACACACACTGATTATAGATTTCTTTATGTATTTCACAATTCTTTGCCTGTTTTTCAGGGAGATGTTTGGATCTGTATGGAGCTGATGGACACTTCTTTGGATAAGTTTTACAAGAACGTTATTGAAAAAGGCAAAACCATCCCTGAGGACATCTTGGGCAAGATCACAGTAGCGGTACGGATCACTATAGTTTCTGCTAAACAAGTGGTGAAGCCAAAATGTCAGTGCATTTATGTGCAATTGTAAACATGAGCTTCATCCGAGCTACTGAACAATACTCGCTTTGTTCAGTCTGAGGCTATGTTTGTCTATTTATAAAATGCCCCCAAAAAAAGCAGTTTTATTATTTTGTTGCTCATAAAGTTGGAATAATTTCACATTCGTCTTTTTATTTGTGTATATACACTTCAATAATAACCTTTGATCAGTGGCAATGATTACATACTGAGCCCCAGTTACACTCAGTCTATCAAGAATAAATCATATGGTCACAATCAATTCATGAGAAAAGGTACAACTGCTATTTTTCTAACTAGGGCTGCACGATTTTGGACAAAAATAAAATCCAGATTGTTTGTTTTTTCCTTTTTAAAGTCAGTTTTTGATTCGGGGTTGTGGTGGCGTTTTAGTCTTTACGCCATTTTCGTGTGCAGCCCATAATTTAACAAACTGCTCCCTCTGCCGTGTGATGACGTTTGAGGTGCTGAAATAAGTTGGTTGTACTGCTGTCTTTGACTGATACTGCCTTCAGGCTTAGTTTGCAGTGAGGCATGGTTTGGTTTTCATCAAAAGCTTCGAGTCCATACCAATTTCACAAAACCAAATTGCTCTTGGTATTTTTAGCCACAAACTTATCACTCTCCTTAGCAAATGGCATTTTTGTACTGGTGTGTGAAGACCAAACTGTGGAGACTGCTCTGAGTTAAGGGGATGAGCCTACGGTAGCCCGGAGGTACGACAGAGATGACTTTCAATTTGACGATTATCCTTTTTTAAACATGGTCCTAATTAATAAATCGTGCAGCCCTAATTCCAATTTTATGTGCAACAGTGTATATAAGCTGAAAATAACACTGATGCTAGTATTGTTCTGGTATTGTTTTGATGAGACTCCATATTTTTCATAATGTGTCTTTTTTTTTTTTCTCCCCACAGATTGTCAAGGCATTAGAGCATCTGCACAGAAACCTGTCAGTTATACACAGAGGTAATGAAAATCATTAGAACACTGCATTATTCTCAGCGTCCTCTTGTTATTCCACTTACGGCTTACTATCATTTCTTTCATCCTCTCAACAATGTGGCTCTCCAGATGTGAAGCCCTCAAATGTTCTGATCAACGCTAAGGGCCAAGTGAAAATGTGCGACTTTGGCATCAGCGGACACCTGGTGGACTCTGTGGCCAAAACAATGGATGCGGGCTGCAAGCCCTACATGGCGGTAAGTGGGGACTGGAGAAGATCAGGACTGAGAGTCCTGGTACTGGCCAGATGAGATTTCAGAGAGCATTCTCTAGTGTAGTTTACTAATGGACTCCAACGCTCAGAGAGGCCTGGTCCATATCAGTGTCTGATGCATCTGAAGCCCTCATTAGCAGGAGCAAAACCAGAATCCCAACCTGGAGCATCATATCCTTTATGAAATGATTGAAAACAATTTGACTTCACAAAACTACAAGTACTGATATTTACATACTTTTTTCACACACTATAAGTCTCCTCTAAATTAATATCTTAATTAATATTCTTGAAATTGTCCAAACAAAAGTTGACTGGGGAAGATTTATCAGAAATGGCATAAATACCAACATTCTCTTTAAATATATAATGAGAATGCTGATAATAACGGGTACCACTGGAAGTGAAGCACCTTAAGCTGAACAAAGATCAGTGAGTTGTTAAATGAGGACCAGTCCATCCTGTGCAGTTGAAAATGATGTGGAAATAATGATTAAATTTGACAATTTTGGTACTTTCATCTGGCTTTTCTTACACAAGTTAACTGCAAAGTAACAGTAATAGTTAGCTTAAATAATATCGTTTAAGTTGATTATGTAATAACCACGACAGGCCTAAACAGCACCTTGACTAATGTTTTTAGTTATTTTATTTTTTTAAAGATTGTGTACTTAATTGTTGTAATTCTTCTCTTTTCAGCCTGAGAGGATCAACCCTGACCTCAATCAGAAAGGCTACAGTGTCAAATCAGACATATGGAGTCTTGGTATAACGATGGTGAGTTAACTTTTGGTTAAAAACCATTTTGTGACAAATTTGCTATGGTTGAGGAAAAACGCCCCATGAATGTTCTCAATCTTTTAGTTAAATGTATAGAAAAAGACTAACAACAAAACTCAATATCATTAAAAATCAAATTAAGTTCGACTGACTTGTGCAATCCTTTTTGCATAGATCGAGCTGGCCATTTTGAAATTTCCCTATGATTCATGGGGCACCCCGTTCCAGCAGCTCAAGCAGGTGGTGGACGAGCCATCTCCACAGTTGCCCGCCGACCGTTTCTCCCCAGAGTTTGTAGACTTCATCTCCCAGTGGTGAGTGTGTTCAGACATTTCCACTGGTTCTGCTCCTTAGACACCATGCGATGCAGGAGGAGCTGCTCTTGCAGCCAGCAGGGGGCAGTGTGCACCCTGTGATTACTGAAAAAGCCACGGCAGCTGCACTACCCCCTTCAGCTCCATTAGGACCAAGTTTGTCTGTTCACTTGTTTTACTTTTTATACATGAAGTTCTGCTCTTCTAAGGTGTCGATGCAGGGTGTCTGCAGGTTCTGAAAAAGTACAAATAAAAAGTTGATTTTAGAAATATTAGGCTGTAGAAACCATTGACTAGTGTTAGTTTTGTCTTAAATGACACAAACAATTTATCTCATAGAATTTATCAGTCTTTGATTGTCTTTTTGGTGCATTTATATTCATTTGTCTTTAATTTGAGTGAAATTTTTGGACTTGCGAGTGTCTTTCATATGCTATGAAACATTAAGCTTACTACTGTGTCTTTTTACTGAACTTGTTGTGAAAAAGTAGATGAACTTCACAGGACCACATACTACTTCTTTGAGTTTTAATGTAATTTAATGTTGAGTAAGAAAAAGTTTGGTCAAGACGTCGTTATATGTTTTTAAAGATATTAAATATATTATGTGTGTAATTATCTCACTTTTGTCGTCATATTTACAGCCTAAGAAAGAAGCCAAATGAAAGACCAGCTTACACAGAATTGATGGTGAGTTAGTTAATTTATATATATATATATATATATATATATTTTTTTTTTGTTGTTGCTCGTTAGTTCATTTATATACGTATTTATGTTTTTGTTTTGCTTTGTGCTTTTGTCCACAAGAGGCCACAGTCACCCACTTGATTCCCAAGAAGTCTGCTCCATCAACACCACAGTAACATATTTCTAACTGTGCTCGTGTCTTTGTTTTGATGCAGGATCATCCGTTTTTCACCCTGCATGACTCCAAAGACACAGACGTGGCCAGTTTTGTCAAGGACATCCTGGATGACTGATGGACTCCTCCCCGTCAGGGTGGGCTGGACCTGAAGCGAACCGACAGCCTCCCGCCCCCTTTTTTTTTAAACTCACTGGAATGACAAACTCTGATGCACCCGCATACAACAGGGGGTGACCCAAAGACTGACAGCGCCACTGGAGTGGAAGAGTGGCGGTAACATGAACTTGTACGGCCAAACCCAACTGGAGAGGTTTAATTCACCAAGCTTCCTCTGTGTGCAGTTACAACATAACGAATATGAACTGAACGTGTTTTGTTGTTTCATTCTGTTCTTTTGTTGTTGTTTTTTTTTTTTTTACCCCATCCCGCCTTTCTGAACGGACAGAGCCAGCCATTATTCCTTTGTGACTCATTTTATGAATACTTTGAATTTCATCTGCAAAATCATCAGTTAATGTGTATGTTGTTGTGTACTGAAAGCTATATTTGCATATGCGTTTGTATGTTATCTCATACAGAGTTTTGATACTGTATATCTTCGACAAGTGTGAATTTTACCAGACTAGGGCCTTATTTATCAGATCCCACCAGACGAACAGTTTGACCTGGTTCTGTTTCTCCCCCTGAGGTGACTGATCAGTGCCATGTTTGCAGTTGTTGCGGGTCGGCCCACGGGAGGCTCCAGGGCCGAGGCATGACATGCCACACAGTGGCAATGAAATGTTAAAGGTCACTCCTTGGACTTGAGTTGCAAATCATTCCTTGATCTCTTGGCATTGTGAGGGAGGAATGTAAGGTGACCTAAATCATTTGAACCTGGAGTGATCTAAAGCACAGCCCCTCATGCAATGACCCCTCACTCAGCATTTGCTTCTTTTCTCTTGGGTATTAAATAGTCAGCTCTAGTGCTACAATTGTTACTACCTGGAAGTATTCAGGGGTGTTTTATTTGTGCCATTTTGGAAATTGTTCAATGAATTACTGCATTAATTGTTTTGCATTTTGATTTTATTTCTTCATCTATCTTCACGTTTGCTTACATTTCTTAATTTTGGAGTCAGCATAGTCTTCACACCAGAAACATACACTTCATTTCTCTTTTTCCTCCAGAGACCTTATTATGCCTTACACAGACAGTATGTTAGGGAAGTAATTTATGTGTTGAAGATGTAAATACTATCTCCTTTTTTAATGTACCAAGACACTGTCATAAGTTGACAGTGTAGCTGAGTGGTAGAGTGGTTAGTTTTAATGCAGTGTGACACATGTATCCACACACACACACAGGGCCAGCTGACTATCGTACACCTATTTTGGATTGATGTGCCGTCAAGCTCCACCGCTCAGGTTTCTGCGCTCTCCTTCAGGTAGAGACGGCCCATTTTTTTATGTCTCCAGGTCGTTCTCTCCTTGAATGCTGGAACCAGAAACTCTTCGGTCCCTGGTTGGCAGCCGCTATCTCTTCTGTCTGACCATACTATGCAGAGCCCCTTGCCATGTGGCAGTTTCCCCGCTCCAAGTGTTCAGAGAGACTGGCAACAGTGAAGATGGTGAAGATGACTGCCATGCCCATATTCATGTGTAGCACTCAGCGCCTCCTCGGTTTACACTGTAGTGCGACCTTTATTAGAAGTCAGTGAGTTAGGAGTATTTATGATTGTGAAAAATAAGGGAAAGCTAGCAACACCGCAAAGAAGCTGCTGTTGTTTTTATTTTACTCTATTTTTTTTTTTACTGGCCTTCTTTGGATGGCCATTCCCTTGGTGTGTAAGTTTTTACGCTGATCACAATGAGAATGGAACACTTGCTCTACCTCTTACTCCTTTACTCTATGTGCCACCTTTTCATTAGGTGGGAATGACAGACTTGAACTATGGAAAGACAAAAAATAAAGGCTTTGACGTTCATTGTGTGTTTATAATTCTTACTTCATAAGTAACTAAAACATCTCAATTTGAATCTGTGTTGTCCACAGTAATGTGTAAAAAGTATGAAAAGACCACAGATAAGAATAGATTAGAGGTAAAGCCTGATGTTTTTCATTTCTCTGTAGTAGTGTTCTATTGTCCAAGAAATCTTGCAAAACCACATAATTGAGCTTGATCAGTAAAACTAATTTGGCTTTTTTTATGAGTCTGTCTCCAACTGTTGCTTGACACAAACAATAGGAAAAGTATCATTCCACTGTTAAAAATAGAACCCTAGGAAATACACTATGTTCTATATGGTCGTTGGTGTAGCATTTGCTCTTTCTTTAAGTTAAAAATTAAGCTTTTTTTTTTTTTTTAAGAAAGACAACATATTCTGCAGAAACAAGTTAACATTCTTGCCCCCGGGCACAAAAATTGGAAGTTAGTTACTTGTCTGTACTTGTATAAGGTCAGACCTACAAACACTCCTCAGCCTAATTCTTACTTCCATGTCACTAACAGTTCCACTTAAGACTCTCATTCCCAAAACCGCGCTCTCTAATCGAGACGAGATACTAGAGCTGACTGATCCAGCTGATAAGGAGAAGACAAGTCTTTGGGTTTCTACCAGTGGCTCTCTTGAACTCTTTACCTAAAACCTATCCCATCCTCTTACATGTGATACTGTAAAGAAGGTATAATGTAATAGGAGTGTGATTGAAGTGAGTGATGGAAACGGTACACCTCGCCTCAACACGTGTACACACAGTTGCAGTAACCTAAACCCCTTTTGCAGAGTTGAAACAAAGGTATGAACCTTTCACCATTAGTGATATCATCACCTGCAATTTGTTTGAAAATATAATAACTGCAATAAGATTTTGATACCACAAAATGCCTGTTTCTCTGTGTGCAAAAACCCTTATGCAATTGCACTGAAGTGAACACACTTCCTAGCGTGATTCTTCACAGTGTGTGATGAATAAAAAGAAGAACTCATTTTGATGGCTCTTTCTTAGTGCTTTTCTTGCAGTGAATGTTAACAACGGAGGTTAACAAAAGCTCACTTTGAGCAGCCTACTCCACTCTGAGAGTGTCTGTCAAAGACAGATGACTTCATGCCAGAATGACAAAACTCAAAGCCAGTAGACTGCAGGCTGTGCTCCCGTGTTGTGCAGAGGACGGGAAAGCCAGCCAAACCAAAGACACTCTTTTTAGGAAAGAAGGCCTTTGATGAGACCTTACATAAGGTTCAAAGGTTTGTTGTGTGAGGAAAACAGCCGGCATCCAGTTGAATTACTGTCCCAGCTCAATTCAGTGTGGACTGTGATGCAGAAGTGAATCACAACATCCCTGACGTGCAAATGGGCATTTTAGGAGCTCAGCAGGATAGCAGTGAAAATAAGTGGTCAAGCAATTGCTGCATGTTACGTGCAAAGTAAGAATTGTTATATACGTCAGACATTTTCCCTTTCTCTACAACAAGCCCAGAGCTATAAAAACAGAAGCAAATCAAAAATAAATACAAGTATAAAATCATGTGTTGCCTATATTATGTATTCAGTGTAATTTGTCTGAAATCTCTATTGACCACTAAAATGACTGTGACTCTCCCAGTTGTCAGACATTTTATCATGATGGACTTTTAATGAATTGTGTATTTTATTTCATTGATGTTTTTTTTTTTTTTTTTTGTCTCAATATGAATGTCCCCTTCAACAGACAGACTTGTAAAAGTCCAAACAGGTACATACAGAATAGGGACATGATGCTGTATGTTATTATATCAGATTATCTCAGACATCTAACCTTTATTATTTCCTAACCAAACAGATTCCTGGCACAGTATTCTAAATTCTTGCTGTACTGCTGTTTTTCTCAGACAGGTTTCATCAAACAGACAACAGTAATTAAATTCATGCCTATTTTTGCCTGGTAAAATGAAGTTTGGGAACTCTGTTTTGCATTTCCCCCATGGGACCCACAGATGGACAGAAGAGTACCAGGCAAGACATTATAAATATGTGCACTTCTTATTTATTTCTTAATCTCGTGCCAGCTCTCACGATCTCCTGACCTGGTTACATCCTGGAGATGGAAATCCAGTGGCGATGGTTGGACCACCATCCTCCTACAGCTCATTAAAGAGTAACACACACAATGTTCCATACAATCATCACACTGACCATAATGCTCTAATTTTGATAAGTATGCTTTAAGATTTTTAAGTAAATGGACAAAATGAGACTTGTGGGAGAACAGTGCTATGAATTGGCAACCCCTGTCACTCTTCCTCTCCGTGACTGGCCAAGAAAAACGTAGTCATCAGAGTGGCCTTACATGGAGCAGCAGATGACTTAGTACAACAGAGTCTCCTTTACAGTCAGATGTGACACTGGACGCTCTGTAGTGGAAAGTTAGAATGGGGTCTCATTTTTGGGGAGGGTAGAAGAGTCTTATGGAACCAGATCTGCTCCGGCTCTGGGCTGATACTGCAAAACCTTATGCAACACTCTGTAAATAGACTCGTATTGCACTGTGAGTCTAGGTCAAAGGAGACGTTAAGGGAGGGGTAATTATTGTTGACATGGGCTTGGATGGATACAACAAGGTGCACAGCCTTAAGTAGCCTCTGTGAGGGAAACATTATGTCAGAAACACATTCAGGGACATGAGATGTTGCAGTTTTCTAGAATTGAATATTGAAGCGTGATTTCATGTCTGCAAATGTAAATATGATGACATGAAAAAAAAAAACATTATTTCAGTAAAAGGTTGTTGCATGTGAAATATGTAATACATTATTTGTGTTGTTACAGCAAATCAACTTTGTAGTACAAATAATAATCAAAAATGTTTAGGGAGCAAAGTTATGTTATGTTACATTTATGTACATGCATATGTGTAGTTCTACTGCTACAGAACTGGATGTAAACTTTCCTCTATAAAAAGCATCCCCCACAGGGGAGTGCTGTGCTCTGTGGATTCAAAGGACTGGGTGACAAAGCAGATGCAACTTCATGAATACATCTACTGCAGAAAAGAAAATGTCTCTAGAGACTGGTATAGCACACGCAAATTACATAATTACATTTTGGTAAAATCTCCACAAATAAAAAGGACCACTGTCCCCTGCTTTTTTTTTTCTAGCTTCTTAGACTTATTAACCCAGTTGGGATCTAGAATTACTGATGATAAAACACTTAAATGCCATGAAATACAAGGTCACAGTGCAGGATATCAAATATAAGGGCAAAGCTGGATTAGACATTTAATAGAGGCAGTGAAGGGAATCATGCATCAGAAGTAGCATCTGCTTGTTGGACATTTCTTAACCTTGAGACTACAACACTTTTTGTAATCAGAGTTTAAAGCAGGCTGTTGAAATCAGTGGAGATACAGCACTCTAATGTTACATCCTTACAATTTACTGTAGCAGATTAGCTTCACTTGCTTGTGCTGAAACAATACCTCTGTGGATGTCAGATCTTCTCCTCTGAAGGTGATACCTAGACAGATTAGTGATTTGATAGTTGAGCCTGGATTAAAGCATGTCGTAATTAAACCCCGAACCACTGTGGCAAACATCCATCACAAATCACAATGCCAAAGCAGAGCGTGAGGAGAGATCTGCCACCACCGCTGTATCATATGTGCGGACTGACAAAGAGTCTGTATGAAAAAGCAGATGCACCATATTAAAGCAAATATTTGTGATCGGCTCTCATAAAAATGCAGATGACAGTTTATGATTCTGGTAGAGGTGACAGACATTCTGTGGGCTCTTTCCTGACACAGATGCAGTACTATTTAACGGACAGGACAGTCTCATTTCAGCTCTCATCTTACAGCTTTATTTGTTTTTTGTGTGCGTGCTACTTTATGCCTTCGGTGAAATGAAGCCACTGCTGAGATGAAAAACAGATGAGTGATAGGCAGCAGTGTTCTGTGATGAGCATTTGGACTTTCATCACTTTATTTAATGATAAAGAGATGAATCCCCTTGAGAAAAGCAGAGACTTGAGCTACCATATACAGTATGGAACAGTTGTGCAGACCATAATTATACGTCAATAATAGCCGGTAAGATTGCTGATGGAAGATTCCAGCTTCAACATTCATAAGATGGGGTGAACAAGGAAGGCATGTGTTGTTTACTGTATCATTCGAAACATTTGGACTATTTTAAAACTGGTGACTGTCAAAGAAGGTGAAATGTAATATCTCCACATTCATTACAAGAGAAGAAGTGTTGTGGGTTGATGTCAGTGAGTGGAACAGCTGCAGCGAGGCAACCTCTGCTGTCAAACCACAACTGATAGCAGTGGCTTCACCATCTAAATCTGGTCATATACTGCACCAAGTTTACTGCCTTACTGAGAGATTGACTGATGTGTCTTTACCCCCCCCCCCCCTTTTTTTTTTTTATACCTGTCTTTAATTTTAGCCAGACCTAATATAGTTCTTTTTTTCACATCTCACATTCGCCTGATTACATAAACGTGTTTCCGTGTTTCCATTGATGACCTCCAGCATTACTGACAAGCATCTATTGATCTACCAGTTTTGCTGTGGCAGGCAGCTGGGCAAATGCACAGATGGGTTGGTCACATCAATGAGACTTCTACTCAAACTACTAGAATATTCACTAGCAACACAAATGAATGTGCAGAAGTGGAGGGTGTTTGATGGGAGGACACAAAATACATAGGTGATGGATGACATGGTGGAGTTGAATTGTAGAGGACTGCGCAGACAGGTGACAAATTAAAGGAAAATGTTGTCGGCATGGTCTTTTCCAGGGTGGTAATGCTTTGATCGATAGGATGCTATGGGTCATAGAAGGGTGACATGGCTTATATGCTGCTCTATGGCTTTTATGGTCCCCTTCTTAAAGGGCTCATATTTTTGCTAAATCTACTTTTACTAGTCTGTGGTTAATTTATTTGTGTATTTGGATCCTAGTTGTTCATAAAGCTTGAATTTGAGCCCTCCAGGTGCCGCAAAGCTGTCATTATATTCATTAGGGCAAAACTTGAATGGTTTTCTACAACCTGTTTCAAATTATGCTTAAGTTGTTATGTTTTACAGTTATGTCATGACATTTGCACATATAAAGTCAAGACTTCCGATGCACATTTCTCTGAGTACGACATAATTGTTTATCAGCAGCAGTAGTAAAAGTTGAAAATATGGCCAACCTTTGAGCTGATTACCCAAAGTGTTCAGTTGTTGTATTAATGAACACAAGTGGTTGAATGGGACAGAAAGCATGGTCAACAACCTGGAGGGGGTAAGAGTATAATGAGGTGGCTCGTGCATTTAAAGGGCCAGTGCTCAAAATGACCTTTTTAGTGTCTCAGAAATAATATCCAATAGTATCTGTATATCTAATGTTTCAGATTACTTATTAGAAATAGAGTGTTTTGGGTTAATATGATAAAACACATCACCAGTAAATCCCATTTACTATAACAAATAACAATGGTTTTAGACACTTGTTTTTATCTTCAGTTAATAACATTTGTGGCTAAAAATACATTTTCTTTTTAATTTTCCCAGTTATTATATAATTTTTTTATGTTTCTCAGCTTTTATCAACATCTACATGATCAGACAATTATATTCAAATTAATAACAGATTTTTGTTGAAAAATGCAAATTTTAGAGGATAATATAATGAACTAATCATAACAAATGACTTATGAAAGGTTACATGTAGGGGAAAAATCAATTGTAAGACAAGACAAATCCTTTGTTTCTCAAACTACACTAATCCTCTCTTACCACAACATAAAAATCCAGACTGTGGTAGTCATCCTACTATATTTACTCATATTACCATACAGTAATGGTTTTACTGATATTGCCTACAGGTGGTTAGTATATTACATTTAGAGGATCCCTCATCAGATTTCATTAAGTCTAAACAGTATTTCTCTAGCCTCTGAACACCTGTTACTCTTGACACTGGACAGAGTTCAGGGAATAAGTATTTTCTTTGCCGCCATCACGTGGCTGTGGGTTTCTCATGGTGGAGAGATAGGAGGCGGCAGCAGAGAAGAGTAGAAGTAAAGAGCTGATGCCCCCTTAACCTTGGCTGTTTTCCTGAAGGAGAGCCGATGTGCTCAGAGCCCAGCTGGTTTCATGGAAACATACTTGTCCCCAGTGAGAGAGAGTGTAGAGAGATGCTTCTCATCAAGCCTGCCTCACTGCAAGTCTGTGCCTGTTAATGCAAAACAACCAGGACTAAAAATGAACATGACCTTTGAGACTTTATTTTATATAGAAACTTCCACTAGTCTTTAAAATGTGACGAAACCTGATCACTTGTCCCTCTGAAACCCTCTAAAGATTACATCTAACACGGCTGCACATACAGTCGTAGCTTTCTGTCACAATAAATGTTTAAAAAGTGCAGGCAGCTCAGAAGGACATGTGATTATTACTCAACAAGAACACAGAGAAAGACTGAGGCACGTCGTGTCTTCTGTTGTACAACTTCGAAATTCAACAGGGCGGATCCAAACAACAGTGCTGGAGAGAAGAGGAGATGCTTAATGATGCTTAAGTGTGTCTCAGGCAGACTATAGAGTATCACAGCAATGGAGGCAGGTGTACAGTATGTTGAGGATTAAGTTCCACACTGGAAAAGTGGACGGTTTTCTTTCCAATCATATAATTCACTCGGAGGAAAAGAGCCAACCAGGCAGCACTCCTTCCAAGGCCCCGAAGAGCCACAAGACAATGATTAATGTCCACATCCCTGTGGCCCATTCATTTTTTTTTTTTTTTTATTAGCATTGGAAAGTAATTGTCCACATGTATTATTCCTGAAATAGACCTTGCTAAGCATTTGACTTCAGTCCAGATTATTTCCAAGTCTGCCAATGTTTAAATGACACGAATAATCCTGGCTTCTGGGAAAAGGATGATGTGTTGTCTCTGTTTTTCGAAGTAATCTTTCAAGTTGGCAAAACATTACGGAGTATCGTGTCCATGCACATGCAAATGTGTATAGACAAAAACAAAACACACCTCGCAGTTAAATTCTGAGCTGTAGTCATGTGATATTCAGGTATTGTACTCATTTGTGTTTCATTTTCTGCTTGTTTTTTTATTCCATTCCACTATTTTGGAAGTAGACGTAATATTTTAATTCACTACATTTTCACATTTCTGACTAGTTGTTGTGCATATTGGTATGAAAATATAAATTATTACCCAATGAGCTCTACACTTACTAACCACAACTCCACAGATCAACACATTAATCCATCAATAATATTATCCAATAATATAAATGGGACATATAATTTGATGGTAATATTTCTGTATTTTTACTTAATATGCAGGTTTTTTTTACTCCTGTAACTGTAACCGATTATTCCACTATGATATTGTTAATACTCACAGTAAGTAAAAGATCTGAGTACTTCTTCCACTAATTTAAGTAAAGCTCCCACCTGTCACCTCCTTTATTACTCTGTCACCTATGCAGGTCATCTTGTCTTGATATCAGCAACTTGACTTTTAATGGCCAGGTCCTGGGGCCCTTCGTCTGGCGTTGTAACCAACGAGGAAAGTCAAGAGATCAGAGCACAACATTGATTACCTGAACCCCCAGGTGTAACACTGAGCCCTGTCTTTGGTGCAAAGACGTCCTTAAGTGGCGTGCGACTCCTCTCCTGTTACTCGCTGCACCGACTGGACATGGAAAACTTCACCTTGTTTGCAGCGCTCTACTAAAGTAGCGCTGGCTCCATTACACTTGTGGTTCTTGTACATTGCATTAATTAGACCACACTGGAAAACTGGTCCTGTGTTTGGCATCATGCCAGGAGACATACTGTATGTCTGCTGTTTCCAAGGTGCACAAACATGTGTCTAGGCTCCACATCATGCTTGTTTTGCTTAACTGCTTCTCCAGACACTGATTTTCTTGTATATTTTTTTCACACTGATAATAATGACAACATATATTTTGATCCATGAAAGAGAGTTGCCTGTTATTTCAACCTCGTCTGCAGTTTTTTCTGCCCCTTCCTGCTAAGGAGTTTCTAATCAGGACTCACATGCCAACCCCCACTCAACTCCTGCCCCTTTGTTTCTCTTTTTTTCCTCCTCCTCGTGGCAGACCTGCTTAAACCAAACGTAAGCCACCTCTATAATCTCAGGCAGGACAGGAGAGAAAATTGTGTTGTGACGTAAGGAATAATCTTCTTGTTGAGAAAATTGCATTTAGAGCAGAATGAAGAAATCACTTGTTATTTTCAGAGAAGCTGTTTGCTTATTACCAAATAAAAATATCAAATAGATAGAAAAATGATACCACTTTATATTAAATATATCCTCATAAAAGGTTCATAAAACCTAATAAAATAGTCTAATAAAATTCTAAAATAATATAGGCTATTTACACATTATATCATTATAGTATTATGATACAGTTTACAGTTTGTACATCAGCTGAGACCCACTATTTGGCAAGTTTTATCTATCACTTCCAATGTCAGATACTGAAAGTGAAGTAACCAATGAGATCAGGTTCAACAGGAAAGCAGAAAATCTGAGCTCAATATCTGGGCAGCTCACTGTTTTCCCTCCACAGCAGCTTATTAATGATTTAATAAGCTTAAGCATTAAGCAAATAATTCATAATATTAAAGGTGTAAGTGGCAACAGAAAATTTAGGTCAAGAATATATATTTTTCCAATGTCAAAGCTAAATAATTGCATTCCTTCTTCACTGTCAGCATGAATTTTGCAGTTTTACAGGTTTTCTCATCTACCTTTGCTGTGAGGAGAATAAACCCCTCTGCTGTCTATAAAGTTTGGGTCCCAGGTAGTTTGACACCAGTAGCATCAGCATCAGCATCCCATAGATGCCAGAAAGGCCACTGTGGTTGTAAACATCTCCCCACAAGGTCTGAAGCGAGGAGATAATCTCACCTAGGAAAGGAAGAAAATGATATCGACCATCTGCTTCATCTGGAGGGGATTTGATTGGCTTGCAGCAGCAGAGCGGAGCAGTGGGGATGATTAGGCCTCCCTGGTGTCCCATTCCACTGGGTGCCAGGCTCAATGTCACCGCTGATTGGATCCTCTAATCTTGTTCTTTGTAAATTAAATCTAAAGTGTGTGTGGGGGGAGGTGATTACATTCACTTTGGCTTGTGCCACGTTTCTGCATCTATGTTTGTGTGTGTGTTGCTGTGACTCCTACTTCCTGTCTCCCATTAGCAGATCCAGTATGAGCCTGCTACCCTGGCCCTACACAGGGATCTGTATCTTTGACACCATTTCTACCTGACGTTGACAGACATCTAGGGTGATCTTAATTGCAAATGCAGCTTCCATGCAACCTTAACGATGCAAACACACAAACCAGGCGCTCAGAGTTTTCCGATGTATAGTACAATAAACCAAATGGAGAAACTAGGTCAAACATCCCTTTAAACTTTAGAACTCTGCTGTCAGTGACAGCCAAGAATTTAACAGCACAGGCTTCCATTTAAAATGTGTCTTCTCATGTTCTCACATGAAGTTTATGTTGGAGTCAGTGTTCTGGTGGGAACCAGTTACAAACTCCATTTATAAGCTGGTGCTGAGGAAAGGAGGTTCTAGGAAATGGGTGCATACGTCAGTAGAGCTAACACAAGGGAATTAAGTTGATCTAACACACTGTTATTCAACAGGGTTGTAGTGCCCCCCAGGGGGACACCATCAGGGGGTGTTTGGAAGGGGGGCGTTAGTGTGTAAGTATCAATATGAAGCACCCCCACACACACCATTTGACAACATGTTCTAGAGAGGGGATGGATACAACAAGGATGTTCATTTGTTGGGGGGGGGGGGGGGGGCCA
>JAPSES010000069.1:6669577-6690067 GCA_029822895.1 Maxillicosta whitleyi | reverse complement strand
CACACACACACACACACACACACACACACACACACACACACACACACACACACATATTATTATTATTATTATTATTATTATTATTATTATTATCATTCTGAGAAAAAAAAAAGAATTCTGAGGGAAAAAAAGAATTCCAAGATTTTCCTCAGAATTCCGACCCCACCTCCTGATTTTCAGGGAGAGTGGCTGTTTTTCCCTAGAATTTTGACTTTTTTCTCAGAATAATAACACGCAAAAAAACCTATAATGGACTTCAATTTTGACTTAAATTTTTTCCAGTGGCCCTAACATTCTTTGGTAATATTCACTGTATCCTGCTCTACTCACTTTTATGAGCATTATAATAGTTTGCTTTGTTCCTTTAATGGACACATTGCAAAAATCTATATCTTACCAAGTGTATTTTTCTGTTTTCTAGTCAAAATGTCTCATCACACTTAAAAAAGAACATAATCACCTAAAGAGTAACTTTTTAGTGAGATATAAGAACTTATTTTTAGACAATAGATCTTGCAAATCTTACGTCAAGAAATCATACCAAGATAATTTATGTTCTTATATTTCACTGAAAAGTTACTCTTTAGGTGATTATTTCTTATTCTAAGTGTAATGAGATATTTTGACTAGAAATGACAATAAAATTTTGATTTTTAGAGTGTATTTTTACATTTTTTATTCTATAAAACCCACGCTAGAGATGAGCATCACAAGGACATTGATTCTTACGTGCAATTGATATTTATTTCATTCTATGTTCATGTATCTGTTTGTACCAAATAAACCATGAATAAATAAACAATCCAGTGGTTTTAATGTCCATGAGTCCACTTCATTTATATTCACATAGACACTGTGTGCATCTTGAGGCTACAGTTTCAGGTCATTATTTGGTGAAGTAATTTGTCTGTGACCTGACACCTTAATCCAGTTAAATCTAAACATTTATGAATGCAGACCAGTCCAGGATTACAACAGTGAGTCTTTTGCAGTATCTCAAACACTCACCACCAGAAACTCAGGTGAATTTACAGAAAGTATTCATTAAAAATAAGTGTTTTATAGCACATAACAGAGACAGATATCTTGTCAAGATCCTCCTGGTGGCCAGGAAGAAGGTCATAACAGAACTGCCTTAAGACTGATGCTCTGTCTTACAAATGACTTTCAACTATAGATGATCTATTTGGCATGGAACATCTCACATATAAACTTCAGTTGAAAGAAAATCTCTTCATAAAAAATCAGGGAAAATGGCTGACATTCAGAGAAAAACGTGCCTATTAAGGGACCTAAACATATTCTGATATGAACACAGGGTGTTCTTTTCATTTGTTTGTTTTCTGTTCTTTTGTTTCTTTTCCCGCTCCACAACCTGAGGACATTAGATTGTCTCATGCTGATAAAAAAAAAGAGAAATAAATAAAAATTGTACAAAAAACAAACAAACAAAAGGAGTTTACATTTGAAGAAAGGGGTAGTTCTTTCTTATCCAAGCTTCTATAAAACCTTTTTCAAGCATTAGAAAAAGTAATAAACTCTTTAAATACATATAGTATATGTCCTGGTGCTTGCATCCTCTATCACTGTTTGCAGCATAGCGGTTTGCACACAGCTGCACAAATATGTGCATTTCTTGACTAAAAGAATGAGCAGGTTTTTAGTTTAGTTTTTCTGCAGGTTTATAGCATCAACAGAAACTCAACGTAGAAGTTTAAAGAAGACGTCATCCTGGTGGGATCATTGACTGTCTGGCTGCAGAGAAAGCAAGTCTCCATTGCACTGTCAGTCTAACTATAACTCTTACGCAACTACTATGTCATCAGAATTATATAATTACTTAATTTCATCCCATTGAAGTCATGGATGGTGCAGGATGCGGTTTTGCGTCTCTCAAATTTGATCAGTCTATGTTCAAAGCTTGTGATTAGCTGGAAATAAGAGCATTGTGAATTAGAACTACATGCAACAACTTTTAATTTCGTAAATACTGTGGACATTTGGAGTAAAGTGATCCAGCAGGCCATTAATAATGACCTTACAATGAAACAAAAAAATAAGTTGCATGAATTATGTTCTTGTCAAAACCAAGACTCCATCAAAGATGCCCCTCTGACTTCTAGCCTATTTGGTTTCATTCTCAGAGAAAAGTTTACCGTTTGCAGGTTCTGTTCCACTTCTACACACGCTGAGGCAGTAAGTCATTTTGACTGAATGGTTACAATCTGTGGACGTCATTGTTAGTACAGCTTCACTTTTCCGACAAGATTATCACAACACTTTCTCGGAAGCCTAGGAATAAGAAGAAGCTGAGAGTAAAACAGACGTCACTTCTGTTCGATGCCGGGAAACAAACTCCGGGCTGATGGACTGTAGTGATATCTTTTCAGATTTGGCACCATAAAACTGTTATCAATGAAGATTTTCCTAATGTTTTCCAGAAATCTACAGGGACAAAGGACACTTAATGTAACCTGGGTTAGAACAGAAATCTAGAACAGACTATACTGTGATTGTGTAACAGTAAAAAAAAAAAAAAAAATTCTCTTGAAATGTTTCTCTAAAAAATTTAATCCCTCCAAAATTTTTGGAACTGCCTTAGCAGACTTGTAAAGGACAACTGTGTAGATAACAAACAGCACAGTCCTGCAGCGAGTTGTTGCAGAGTGGACAGTCCAACAACACAGCGGGTCGGATCACCTCAGCAGCATTCACATCATTCTTAAACACAGAAATATAGGTTGGTTCACAGGTTGATTCATTCCGTAGTCTGTTCTCACGTAGAAAAAATTATTAATGATATGAATTTTTCATGTTTAAGCATTTCAGCGATGCCCGGTGACCCCACATAACACACATAAGTCATAAATTCAGGCCAAACACATATAGTTACAGTTATTTATAAAGTCGCAGGCTGCGGACATGACCCAGATAAGATCAAGGGATCAGTGAGTATCCCTGATATATAATACCTTCTCTAAATATGTTCAGGAAAGACTTTGTCCAGACTGCACACACTTCCTCCTGAGTGATAAATATGCCAATGATTTTAATACTCCCTAAAATTATATGTATAAACTGTCTCTATGTGACAGTCGGTGAGATAAAGCAGGGGTGTTTCTGAGTTTCAAGTGGTAAAAAGCGGACCAAAGTGACACTCGCGCCGGTCGTATCTTTATGTTTTATTGATTTATGCCAGTTTGGAGTTAAACGTGTCTGCTGACCTTTTCCAAAATACAGCGATTAACAGGACATGAGATGTTAAAAAGTAAATTATAAATAGCGTGTGTAGACAGGGTGATTCTTTCCTTAGCCTTATCTAAAACTGTGACCCTGTTTAACATTAACCTGATACTGCTATTCTAATGCCATGTGTTGCCATACTCTGTTGATTAATTGTTTATGTTTATACTCACCTACCTAATCTGAAGGTCAGGTTGATCGTTCTGCAGTTGAAAAGCCAGTCATGGGAGGTTGCCAGAGACACGTCATCGCCAGCATTGACAGGATTTCTCTGGCCCTACCCATCAAATGCTAATAGAGTGCAGCAGCCAACACTGGTTGTCAATTTTTTTTTTTTTTTTTTTAGCATCCATTTCACACTGGGCAGCCAACCTCTGACTTTAATGTCACTACGGAGAGTTCACAGGCTTAGCTACGACAATACAGAAATCAAAATGGCTTGTTAAATCACATGCTTCTTGTACAAACTCACAGCAGGAAAAAGAAATCACAAGGATATGATTTTGTTTTGTTTTTTTTGCAACATAATGCAACGTAAACCTAATTATCAACAGAATTAATTACTGAGAGTTCACTTAAATTCACCAGACAGCCACTATTTTAACTCCAAGCCAGTGCTTTGTGGCAGTTTCATTGGCTAATGTGGAAAAAGCCCCAAGGCAGCACCCACTTCCTATGTAGAACCAAATCAAATCGGCTCATTGCTTTCCTGCGGACATGTCTGATCAATAGACCCCCGACTACGTCTCATGACGGCAGAAACTCTCTGGGAATGGAAACTAGCTAAATTTGTCATGTTACAAACACATATTCACCTCTGAGTAGATAGAAGTGATTATGTTTCATTGGATAGTTTGTTGATGCTGTATTTATTAGTCTGATACACAGGCTGTTAGGTCTCAGTATTGATCATAATTACCTTGAATTCTATTGAAAAATCTGTGGAAAATAAAATAAAGGGAAAGCAAATGAAGTTGCTGACTGGAACACAATTAGGTTGGATTTATTTCATGTGCTTTTTCATTCTTGTTGTACTTCAGATACGTATAAACAGCTGCTAATTTAACACTATAATTCCTCATGATGATCTTTAATGTAGAATACATCTACCCTTATTTTCCACATTTTACTGAAAGACTTGGGAAATGAGCATGAGGCATTCTTTCCGTAGCTGTGATTGAAAATGACTTCCAGCAGAGCAGACTGATAAAGCATGGTGTCTCTGTGGGCTTTCACAGAATAGGACTGACTCAGTTTGGTGAATTATAGTAAATGATGGTGTGAGCTCTGACAGCTAGCAGCCTGGAATTTGGGCCACAGCTCCAAATTAGAGGAGCACCATGTGTCCACAGCTAAAACAGTCAAGCAGACTTCAGCTTTCTGCTCCAGATGTGACACATTTCGGCTCAAAATGCAAATCCTTGGAAAATTCTTGCACGGAAGATGTCAGATATATCCTGAGCTCATGTAAACAAACCTCGGATATTAGAAGAATGGTCCTATTTGTCAACCTGATCACGGCATACTACAACAGCATCAGGTCGACACTGATGTGCTGTTAAAATAAAGGCCTGAACCTCATGTTTTTTACATTTTTATTGAAAAAAAGGACATAAACAGTTTTCAACAACTGCAATATCAATATACAGTATTTGCATTCTAATTTACAAAAGATAAAAAATCTGTACATTCTCACTGGAAGGTGGGAAGACCCTGGTAGAAAAACGAAGACCTAAGACAGGAGAAGTGTCAATGCCAGAACAGAAAAGCTGTTTTATAGATTTCATGACCAGATCATCGAAGCGTAACACTGTACTGTTATGCTTGACATTATTGAAGCATGAATGTGTAACAGTATTACTTAGAGTAAGAGTTAAAAAACAACAACAACAACAACAACAAAGCTCAATCTTGTGTAAGACTGAAGTGTTTCCTCCATTTGGGATAGTTGATGTACTTAATAAATCTGATTTTATTCAACTAAGACAGAGCAAGGGCCCATTCAGAAATAACAAATAACTTCACAAGACCCATGGTGATGAAGTATGAAGGTGAAAAAGTCCAAATTCTGATCTCAAACACTGATCTCAGTATCAGATAGATTACGTCAAAACCTACTCGAATCGAATGGTTGACCACAGTCGGATGAGGAAAGGTTTAGGTTTCAAATTAACATCAGCTAACAGACTGTCTCTTATATACATAACATTTGGCTTTGGGTAATAAAATAGCTTCTGCTTTAAAGGGGAAAGTGTCTCGCGAGGAGGAAAGTGCACTAAAGCTTCGGAAAACACACTGATAGACTCATGCTTGTCTACATCTAGAAATAACATTATAGGCTGGATCTGCAATCTTCAAAATGGATACTTAAATAGACAAATAATACCTTTTGGCTCCTAGATTTTTTTTTCTAAACATATAATATGTAACTTAGCAGCACTTATCGTCAAACATTCATAACCTCGGTTGTTTCCAGCTCAGGGCTGAGCCTCCTGTCACATTCTACCACTGAACTGTATTGCACATTAGAACATGAAGATCTGCAAGTCGTGACAGTACTCTGCATAGTGAATCACCGCTTAATGCTTGTTCCTGTGACATCTAATGCAGTGTGTGCTCAGTCGAAGCCAAACCTCCTGAGTGCCTCCTGTGGGACTGAGACTTTTAATAAGGCACACGTTGCAAAAGATGCTAAAACTTAGACAAAATGATAGGTTGAGGAGTAAAATGTACATGTGTGTGTGTAATCTGTGCAAGATATCGCTTTTTTCCTGCCTCATGTTAGGAGAGTAACACAAAGACCACCACCCTGTAGGACTACAAATCTACTTTTGTTAAGAGACCAGCTCATTAACAAAGAGTAGTCTCATTTATGCAAGTGGTTTAACACGTCTAAGTGCTGTTTGTAAGTTTTGAAAGTTAAAAGAAAGTTGTTCAAATTTTAGTTGGCATCTAAAATGAGGCTCACAGCTTAGGGTTACATTTCAATTAGTTATTATAAATGAAATGTGAAAGTGTTTTTAGTCACAAGCACATGTGATATTCAGAGGTTGTGATGAAATGACTCCTTCAATACTTTTTTTCATCAAACTGATGCTTATTGCAGATGTGTAAACCTGGATTAAGCACGATTGTACCACAGTAAAGTAGAAACTAGTTCAGTCATTGTTGTGTATCCAATTGGCTATTCTGTTTAAATGCATTAGCTGTAATGGGGGCAGTAAACACAGAATGACTGCCCTCTGAGTGTAAGTAACTCAGTACAACCGTTATTCCTTTTGCTTCACCCACCCTGTTAAACAAAATAACAAGTTTGCATCTCCACAGTGTAGTGCACATGAACTTCTATAGAGAATTCTTCTCTCAAATCACAGTCTTGTACAAACTGCCATGCATCATCAGCAATTGGGACCAAAGTTAAAGCTAATTTTAGCATTCCCTGTGGTAGCATTTAACCCCTCAGCCATCATATTTCTGATTCCGCTGTCAAAGGCCTTTCCTCTAAATTCATGGAGTCCAGATTGTGTTCAGAGTCAGACACCACATCTGTATTTGTGTCATCAAGTACACCAATTTCAACGCACCTCATCTCCCTGTCTCCCATCTCCTCAAACTCCTCCTCCATTTCTACTTTTTCAAGTGCCACCTCGTTCTCATAACAAAAGGAGTTTCTCAAGCTGGAGTTGTTGGACTTCTTCTCTGCCAGTTCCCTGGCACTACAGTGGGGTGTGCTGGGCACCTCGTAGGTGTTGTCAAAGCGAGAGTAGTCCACTTTATAATAGTTCTTTTCTTCAAAGAGCACAGGCTCAAAGCGGTAGCCCCAGAGGACCTCACTGGCTACGTAGGAGCTCCGACACTGAGTGGTCATGGCCGTCGCCTCGACCATGCCCTCCAGAATCACAACAATCTCAAAGTCTGATGTTTCCAACTCCTGTTTGCTCATCTCATAGAAGGGGCTGTCCTCGTCAATTTCATGCACAATGGTGATTGGAGAAACCAGGAAGATTCTGTCAATGCCGCTGTCAAAACCTACATCAATGTCCACTTGATCTAGAGGGATAAACTCTCCTTCTGCAGTGGTGCGGGACTTCAGGAGCTGGGCCCGGACATGAGCCTCCACCAGGTGACTCTTCCTCAGGTTCCCCACACGCCACATTAGGCATAGTTTTCCGTCCCTCATGGCCACCGTAGCATAGTGGCTGAACACCAGGGTCTCATTTCTTTTTTTGGGCTTGGCCATTTTGGCCATGACAGCACCAATGATGAAAGCATCAATGATGCATCCCACAATGCTTTGGAAGACGACCATAAACACAGCGATTGGGCATTCCTCTGTCACGTAACGATACCCATAGCCGATGGTGGTTTGGGTCTCCACTGAGAACAAGAAGGCAGCAGTGAAGCTGTCAACATTAGAAACGCACATCTGATTCTCATTCTCTAAGTCCCCATACGTGAGGGCTACAAGCCAAAATACGAAGCCAAAAAACAGCCATGACAGCAGAAAAGAAAGGCAGAATATAACCAGCATCCAGCGCCAGCGAATGTCCACACAGGTGGTGAAGATATCTGCCAGGTACCGCTGGCCCTTCTCACTCATATTGATAAACTGCACATTGCAGTGACCATCCTTTCTGACGAAGCGGCTCTGATGTTGGTGCTCTGTGTGCACCTTGTTAACATTGCCATTCCCATAGCCATTGGGGACGGCAATAGTGGCCAGCTTCATGCCGTCTTCCTCAGAGGACACAATGCTGTAACGGTGGCTTCGCACACTCCCCATTGCTTCTGCCTGGGAGGGCTGGGCCAGTTCTGCTTTGGAAAACAGTCTAAGTTTTTGGTAGAAGCGTTGGAGAAACAGTTTTGAATGATCCCAGGAACAAACTCAGGCCGAAAATGTGGACAGCAGGATTGGGGGACGGGGCCTGTGCTTCTGCAGGCGTGTGTGTGCTTCTGGTGAGGGCAGGAGGGCAGGTCACTCCTCTCCGACAACTGTTTTGGACCTCATCAGTAATGTGGTCTGCGGAAATTAGACAGAGAAACGGACTTTTAAAGTAATTGGCAGGAAGCAGAGCAAAGATCAGTGTGTGTGAGTGTGTGGTTACCTGCTGTTTAAATAATGCATTATACACTCAGGTCTGTGGCGCTATCCTTAAACAGACACACACACACACAGACAGTAAACAGCATGCACACTGTATTCTGAACGGTCAGAAGTTAGAAAAAAAGGAATGCATTATGCAGCTGTTATCAGTAGGAGATTAAAAATATCCAAGCACTCAGGTAGCTGACAAAGTGAGAAATAATGTTTACCCTGCTTAATGTAAGTATTAATTAGGTAGGTGAGTCCATAGAGAGCTGAGTCAAGTTACAGATCAAGTTCATGTCAACCTGAACAACTGGAACAAAGATACATTATATGTAGCAGCTTCTGGCAGATGAAAGAAGGACAGATGATTATGGACATGCACCGGGTTTAAATTCTACTTACAGTAAGCTTACACATTCCATGGTATCACCTTTCTGTTGTTAAGTGCTCTGTTGTGATTATTTGGCACATATGCAAACCCAAAACTATTTCATAATTACTGTACATCACTAAAAAAATATTAGAAACCTCGCAGGGGAGGGGTCATTTTCACAAAAATCAGCTGTAACCTTGCATAATATGTAATAGAACAACAAGGACAACTAAATTAGAAAGCCTATTGACTTGGTGAGTGGGGTCTGAAAGGTCCATTAAAATCTAACACCACAGGCTACAAAAGGCCATGGTCAGCCAGACGGGCTCTGTTTGTGCCAAAATAACCCCCACACCATCATCCTCACCCGGCATCTTGTGAAAAAAACATTGTTATCCTAATGTTTTTGTCTCTTTCTTTTTGGAAATGTTCTAAAGTCGGCTGAGTAAAATGTGCAGGACACGGTCACAAATCCCAGTGCATCGTCGTTTGTTTTCCTCAACTAATGATGTCATTGTTGGGTCGACTTGAAATAGCAACCTGTCACGCACACTACTGGGAATATGGGGCTTCATTCATTCACAGCTCTAGCCAGCCATGACAAATTTTGGATAACAAACCTCCATGACTATCTCTTCATCTTTTATCAACATGCATTTTCCCCACTTAGGCATTTTTAATAGTTGGAAAATGCTTATCTACCCTACAGGAAACTATTTCATGTCAGCTTTTCACATTTAAAGACATAAACATATTGGCTATTTAGACTAACTCACCAAATTCTGAGTCCTCCCGGTGTGTTGGAACAAGGCAAACACCACATTGCATAAAATCCAAGACTGCATACAGTTTACACTACATGACTGGAATATAGTAAACATCATATCAAGATGGATTTGGTGTTTTTCCAGCATGAGAGTCCAGCTGTTAACTTCATTGGTGAGTGCTCTCTCTTGTCCTCTCGCTGCAACTGTCACAGTTTATTGGATTGTTTCCACTGAGCTTTTTTCTGCGCATTATACCACATCACTTATTACTGCAGGTTGGTACATGGTGACAGACCAAGGCTTCCACAGGCTGCACAACCTGCAATTGTTTGTTTTGCATGTGTTCTCAATTTGAGCAACAGCTGAGGCAGATGGAAACTGGTTACATAAAGCTGCTCTATTTTTTATTACACAAATCAATAACTTTACCCACTTATTTAGCAGGTTTCTTTAGTCTGAATATTTGCATCTATTTGTATGTGTTTCTTAAACTATGATGCATTATGTTGATTTATTAGATTTGATCGTATAATCCATTGACTTTAAGCATCATGTGCATTAACATCATGAGCTAACTGCAGGACAGTGAATCTAAAAAGGCAGATTAATAATAATAATAATAACAACAAGAAGAATAGGAATAAAGCAGGAAGATTTTGTTATTTAAAGCAAAATTCTGCTCTATGGAACAGTTTATTTGAGCATATGCCATGAAAGAATTACTTTTTTCATTTGCCTCTGCCTCTTCACATCAGGCACTAAAGTAAGTACCATTATTTTTCCCACGCTAAAACGTTCTACTAAACACATCCAAATATCTGCAGCTTATCACACCAACCTGTTGGTCCTCGAAACGCAAATCAGCCGTGTTTGGTTGTAATAAGTCCCATAAGTCTGGTATACATGTCTTCTGTTCTCGCTGCTCTTTTATTACGTTCTCTGAAGGTCCCGTCAAGCGATGTAAATTGTGCCATAACCCTCTTCAGCTACACTGAAGATTTTAATGGTTGCAAAGACGGACTTTAAAACACGTGCGCTGGTGCACGCCCCTCAGCAGTTCTGACCAATAAGAGGCTGAAGCGCCTGTTCGAGGCTCTGATCTCACAGTTTTATATTATTTGCATGAGTGAAAGGTGAAAGCAATGAAACCCTATTAATCTAAAAACACCAATAGGTTTACATCCAAAGTGAAAACAAGATTCAGGCTTGAATGTGCAAATATATGTGTCTGTGAAATATTATAAGATGTGCAAAAATGCTATAGATGTCCAAACCCTAAGGACTGTGAAATGTTGCAATATTTACAATGTATGCAATGTTTTGACTTCTGGAGTGACTTTCAGTGTCGTTAGTGGACACAGGGTGGTGCTGTAGAGCTGCAAACAGTCACAGTGACTGTAAATAGTGACTTCAAAACCTTAATAACAGTTTGATATTATTTTTTATTTTACATACATATACATACATATTTTGTGAAGAATTTAAGAATATAAATCACAGGTTATAAAAACTACCTGAAGTCACATAAATATATTTACAAATATCTGTCATTGTTACATTCAGCATATAACATATATAACATATACATAAAGTTGGGGTAATTTTCGTTTCCATGGACATTTCTCTATTTATCCTATTTACACACAACAGTAATCACCTTCGACCTGCTGCAATGATTGCACACTTTCAGTTACGTACACTTTATCTATCAAGACTAAATCACATTTGTACAATAATTCCATAAGAAGAGGTAAAAAATATTTTTATAAAACTTTATAATATATATATATATATATATATATATATAAAACCCTAAGAAACAGGTAATAACACTTATACATATTAGTACTTCTCTATTTTTGCATCCTGCATGCATCCTTAATCATGCACAAATGAAGGGACGCCATATTTTTTTTATAATGTGTCTTTTTTCCTTTCCACACATTGTCAAGCCTGTCAGTTTTACACAGAAGTAATGAAATGAAACTCAGTAAACCAGCATGCATTATTCTTCAGGTTCCAGTTGTTTTTCCACTAATGAGTTGCAATTATTTATCTTATTTTCCTCACATATTGTAGTAGTCATTTTATGAGGAGAGGTAAAACTATTGTATTCCAACTTTAACAGTGTATATAAGCCTATAAACCACTCATTTTATATAACCCTCTTGTCATCTCTTAACCCATAAAGAACCAGACTGAAACACTGTCGACCAAAAGCATCTACTGATCTAAACTGTTCATCCACTAATTAATCCATGTAAATAATTGGTGTAAATACAGTTTGTCATCTTTTCGTATTTATCAGATACTGTATGACCCGTTTGGATGTTCAGAGGCTCCGTAGTGAATGTGGAAAGACTGTCATGGAACACTGATTCACAAGTAAAACCCATGGAGTTTGATCAATGACAGTCGATAGAAACCCTGGGTTTATGTTCAGTTAATGACATATTTTACTGAAAAAGTCACTTTTTCTACAGTTATTCCTGTCTTGACACAATAACCTTTGAATTTTCTCAGGGCTTTTTAAAATATTTAAATAATCAGGTAATTAAACATAGGAAAATATATGATTTTCACTGGGGAAAAAATGCAAAATTCAGAGGCTAATATTGTAATAAATGGTGATAAATTACCATGGAAAGGTTAAATACAGAGAAAAATTATTATGTGAACTGCTACAGAAGTCACACTGGGTCCTTATGGGTTAAACTAGTTTTCACATACATAGTTCTTTCTGATGAAGTTCTGTTGAATCAGTTTAGTAAAATTTGAAATCAACAAATCCTGCCCCTGCTCTTATTCAGATTCACAATTAATCAATAAAATTAAGTTTTTGTTTGCTCTGGGCCTTTGTAAAGCACAAGTGAATATGTATATGAATAGAGTATGGTCATGCTGAATAATAGCAGAATGTTCAATCTTTTTCGTCCACAGCTACAGGCAGGTTTGGTGCATCACCTCTTCAGTATTGTCTGGATTCACGGTACAGGTCTGCCTGCTCCTCTTGTCTGGTTGTAAGGATGCAGTGTTAGGCTCTAATGGGCGCCTCCTCCTGTCGTACTCCTCTGCACTCATCAAGGGCACCGGCACCCATATAGTCTCATTAAACAGAGCATAATCCACTTTGTAGTGCCTCTTACCCACTTTCAGCATGTTCTGGAATCGCTGCCCCCAGCGGATGTCTGAAGGTGTGTAGGAGGTTCGTGTCTGGTGGAGCATGCCCGTAGAGTCACCGGTGTAGGTAAAAGACACCACTAGCTCAAAGTTTTCCTCCAGCAGGTCATCAGGGCCCAGGCCATAAAGGGGGCTCCCAGGCTGCAGTTTGTGTATAATGAGGGCAGGAGTGGCCAGGACAATTTCCCGCTCCTCAATTTCCAGATTCTGGTATGATATCACAACATAGCCCATTGTTTTTTTCACATATCGAATCAACTGGGCTGTGGTAACACCCTCTACGATGTGGTTCTTTCTGAAGTCCCCCAGACGCCATGACAGACACAGCACCCCGTCTCGCAGGCTGACGACTACAAAGTTGCTAAAACCCACCGTCTGAGCTCTCTTCCGAGCAGATGCCATTTTAGCAATAACAATACCAATGATTATGGTGTCAATGAGGCAGCTGAATACGTCTTGAACTGTAACCACGATGATAGCCACCATGCAGTTCTCAGACATCCCTCTGAAGCCGTAGCCGATTGTGGCCTGGGTCTCCATTGAGAACAAAAAGGCTCCAGTGAAACCACGCACATTATAAATACAGATTCGGTCATCTTCATTGCTAGCGTCCCCGTTCACATAGGCGATAAGCCAATAGCAGAGGCCAAAAAAGAGCCAAGAGAGAATGTACGACAAGAAAAACACAAGGAACATCACCCTCCATCGGATTTCTACTAAAGTGGTGAAGATGTCCATCAGATACGGGCTCCAGTCTCCAGAGGCCTTGTGGAAAACAACCGGAAACCTGCCATCTTTCTGCATGTAGCGTATCTTCCTGTCATCCTTTTGGCGGCCCAGTGTGTGGACGGTGGTGGAGCTGGTATCAATGACGACCTGCTCAACCGTCTCTGTCTGCATTTTGACCACAGCTACCTTTCAGTCCCCTGTGGAAAGAAATAGATAATGAAATGAAACAACATGGAAATGAATACTGTGTCAGAAAATTAATGAAAGTGACATCTGTGTATTGAACCACCGTCACCTCACACTCCAATAAGGGGGCCGCTAAAACACAAAAGGCACTATTAGAGCCTTTATTTGCTGCATCTGTTTTTAGGTTTTTAGTTAATTCTAATATAATATATGATGGAAATATTACTAAAAGACACTACTAGCCATAAAATACAAAGATGAAACCTAGCAGTTCCTATTTCCAGATGATTCTTCAGTGATGTAAACATGCTGTTACATCGCTTACATCTCACACATCGAACCTTTATGTTGATTTACATAAACTGTGTACTCATTGGCAGGAAGGACAGCATTTTACCAAATGTAAAATACTGTCTGAGTGTTTGTTAAGCTGAATCCTTCATGTTTGAGCAAGCATCCTAGGTCACTGTGAGCCCCGGGCGATAAGCGGAGAGTGTCTCAACCAGCGTCCAGCCATGAGTGCGAAAAAAAATGCACTTCACGACTCAAGTTTTGTTTTAGTTGATCATTTACCAGACATTCCATTATAGTCTGGAAACCATCCAAATCAGTCATGCTAAAAGCTCTCTGCCAACATTTTTAAGGACATATTTTAACCAAACATAATCATGCACAGATTTCCCTTTGGTGCATCTGGAAGTTTGATGACTGATCATAAAATACCAAATAAACAAACCAAAAAATGCAGTTTTGATCTTACTAGATCACCATTTTAAACAGATACAGTTACACATCTGTGTGCTTTTTCTCTTTTATATCAATTATGCAGATATTTGCCTAAAAAGACTTTCACCTTGTCCTTCATTTTGTTCTTGAGCCACAGACTTTTGTGACTCATTACATTTTTAATTGTGAAAATGACCAGATTAATTCACTAAATTCCTCAGTTTGTAGTCCAGTTCTGTGTAGCGACAGTTGTGGAAATAAGTTTTCAGGCACACTTAAAATTTTACACAATCTCAAATATTCTAATGAAATATTTGCAGATTTTTTTTCTGTGTGTGTTTCAAAAGGTGTGGCTGCTCTATTCTATTCTATTCTACTCTATTCTATTCTATTCTATTCTATTCTATTCTATTCTATTCTACTCTACTCTGCTCTGTTCTGTTCTATTCTATTCTACTCTATTCTATTCTACTCTATTCTACTCTATTCTACTCTATTCTATTCTACTCTACTCTATTCTACTCTATTCTATTCTATTCTATTCTACTCTACTCTACTCTACTCTACTCTATTCTATTCTATTCTATTCTACTCTACTCTATTCTATTCTATTCTATTCTATTCTACTCTACTCTATTCTAATCTATTCTATTCTATTCTACTCTACTCTATTCTATTCTATTCTATTCTATCAATAATAATAATTTTACTTTTACAAATCTTTGTGTTTATCTCTCACATCTCATGTTCATTTTGATAGTTTACTGGTTATGGAGAATCCTATGTTTGTCTACACTATACATTACATTTTACATTTGGCTGACGCTTTTATCCAAAGCGTCCACCACACACTGTGCACAATAATGAATTCAGTACACTGCTGTGTTGTGTATTTCCTGTATTTCAGTGGTGTTACCCAGTGTTACCCACACATTTTACTTGGTTCGCTCTCAACAAGATTTAAGATCCTGAGTCACTGTGTATTTTTTTTTCCTTCAGACACAGATAAACGTCCCTAATTCTTCACATTGTTTGGGTATTGATCTTGGCCTGTCACGATATAAATAGATTTGCTCATGAGATTAACAAAGGCTTTGGGTCAGGACAAAACTAATTTTAATCAGCTTGGCTTATGCGTCTTTAGTTTTGAGTTTTGGCCAAGTGTGCTGCCCTCCCAGATGTGACCTAGAATAATAGCAAAGAGGGAACACTGTGCACATGTAACATATGACAATGGTCCTGAAATGCCCCAAATCGAGAAAGTAATACTCTCTACTTTGTTTCACACAAGAGCTGTGTGTTATACTTCCAAAAAGTTTGACAAAATTCTTATGATTATTGTGTTTGATATTAAATCTGTCCTGTTTTAGTCCTAGGAAAGGTTAATTTTTCGGTTAATTAAGCACAACCTCAACCTCAGTGTGATCCGGTTCTACCTACTTTATTATTTTTGTGGGTAAATGATTATCCTCTAACTACCTCTAACAGCTCTCACCTCTAAATGTTACCTCAGATGTCAAACTTTAACCATGTGCACCGCTGTCTCGTCTCTCCAACAAAATACAGTGGCAAATACAGTATTCAAAGCAATGTTCTTCCTTGCCAAATGTGTGTCAGACTTTTATTGAAAGTTTTATTACTTGAGTCACCTGAGAACACGTAGGCGATGTTTATCTCGGTTTATGATAAACCACTGCTTAAGAGTCTGATTTTACGCCTCTGGTGTTGTAATTGTGTATATCTCCAGTTTTATTATACAATATTTCCACTTTACATACAGATATGGTCGGATGTGTCAACCCCAGGGATGTTATTGGTTACTTTGAATGAGCTTCTGATGTTAGGTGAACAGTAACTGAACACACAAGTAAACAAAAATAAAGACTGGAAATATGCAGTGTCATGCATGTGAACAGACATCTGGGTAATATGTTAAAGCAGCTCCCAGTTACAAGACTTTAACGAAAATATCACAGAAGTCCAGACAGGTGATGGACAGACTGGATAAAATGCACCAATAATAGTCATTTAATATTACGAAGCCTCGTATATGTTCAGGCTTTCAGGCTCATTTAGCCACCAGGTTTGTTCCCTCTGAGTCAAAGAACAAAGACAAGAACAGCTACAGGAAAACAGGTCGACTGAGAGGAACCTGGGGTTTGAGGAAACACAAACCAGACAATGTTGAGGTACAGTCCTTTTGATATCTGCTGTACTGTAAAACTTTATACGCTTTTTCTGCTTTTAATTTAAAATGAACGTCAGAGTGGAACTCCTTTGTCTATTATACTCCGTTTTCTTAACTCATCAACTTTTTTTTTTAAAATTCATAGCTTCTTTTGTCCTTTTTATTTCCTTTTTTTTTTTTTTTTGTATTACACGCATATTAGGACTACCATTGTATTCCCCATATCCAACATAGCACTTTTAATTTTATTTAGATTTATTCTGTCATCTAAAATTCACTTGGGATCAATCTGCATATATTTGGGGATTTTTCACTTACATTTTCAATATAATGTATAAGGATCCATTTTATTTTTCTTTGCTATGAGAATAGAGGTGTCATTATATAAATGTGAAGATAGAGTTTAAAATCTCAAACAAAAATAACACTACTGCACTACTTCAATAATTGTTTAATGAATAACAGACACATTATTTTTTTTGTAGAACAACGGTTATAAATTTTTTTTTTTTTTTTTTTTAAAGAAATTCATCAAAAAAGATCACATAAGTCCAAACAGGTAATGCTAATATTTAACCATTAACAGCCTGGACAAAATAATAGTGTGTGGGCTAGGGTTGAGGTACAATCATTAGGAAATATTTGTCATTCTGTTTTATCAGTTATAAATGTAGGATTAATTTACAATTACAGGGTTAATCATTATAATTTTTCTTCTTATTTTGAGGACAGAGATGAGAAACTTTATTTCTGACATTCCTTTTGATCATTCTATTATACAATGCTTAATATTAGATTAAAAAAAAGAATTGAAAGAGCAATATTTTTAATATTACTTACGTAGAGGTCGAAGTTAGAGCGTGTCAGGTGTGACATAAACCCATTAGTTGATCTGTTGTTGCAGGTGAAGTATCTTCTGACTTCAGGAGGTGTTAAAGTGTTCAAGTGTGGGGGGCAGACATGGTCCTCAGGCAAAGTCCCATGTAGTTCTGATATCACACCAATCACCTCCTTCTGAGAGCTTATTGGACTATCAAGAGGAATTTATGACCTATGGAATATTTTGAAGGTTCCTTGGGACATAAACATCAGAGTCATGTGTTTGGCTGAGGATGGTGAAACACATGCACACACACACACACACACACACACACACACACACACACACACACACACACACACACACACACACACACACACACGTTTCATACTTTATAAAGAGTCTTTCACTGTGTGATAAAACAGAAACAGACTATACAGGTATAGAGCAGGTGTACATTTGAATCATTCTCTCTTTGGATTTCCATGATTCATTAGACAGAAAGTTAACCTTTGCTTCATCAGCTGCAGAGGCTGTTATTGGCACAAGGGTTTTCTTTGTCCTGATGATCCGCTATTCAGCTCTGATAAGACAAGGGAGATCACAACTCACCGCCGCGCCTCACTGACTTTAAACCCACATTTATGGCAGGTGTAACAGCATCCAGAGCAGTTGACAACACTAAAACAATGTAATTGTGTTCTCAAAAACAGAACGCAATAACCTGCCCTTTTGAAACAGCCGTGATTTCACACGTATCGTTTCTTTTTTCTTAAGATGATGGACATAGGCTGAGATAAGAAACATTCCTCTGAGAGATAACCCGGTAAGAAGTTTATCACCTCGGTCATTTACAAGAAGCCCCTATAATGTCAAAATGAAAACACAGACAACATCCGCAAACTGTAAAAGTAAAGGACGGATATTGATTGATTTATTGATTTTGAAGGGTCTTGCACCACACACTGCCCAGCCCAAAATAACAGTGTAAATGTTTTATGAGATCTACTGTCATTACAGCAGGGGTGTCAAACATGTGGCCCGAGGGCCAAAACCTGCCCGCCAAAGGGTCCAATCTGAGATGAATTAGTGGACTCCAAAAATTACACTGATATTCATTTTAATTTTTGTTTATATATATATATATATATATATATATATGGTTATTAAATACTGATAGGTATATTTATGTGAGGTGGGTTTAGTGCAAGTGTTTCGTAATATTTTGTGAAAATAAAAAAAAGATGAAGGACTTGGTTTAAGTAGTTACAAAACAGACAAATAAACAATACATAAATCACTCATCCTTTAAAAATCAGAGATGTATAAATAAAATGTGATGCTTCTCAAAGAAAAAAACTACAGTTATAAACAAGATCAAGAGTTAAAACAGTTATGACGTCAGCAAAAAAACAAAACCAAAAACACAACAAAACAGGCTGTAGGTTTAACATACAGGACATACTTTGCATCAGGCTGGATGAAAGGGTTGGGGGGGGGGGGTCGCACACCGTTGGGACAAGGTTGGGTCAGTAGGGCGAAGGTTTAGAGCATGTATAATGAAAATATGACGCTGTGGTTCAGGAGGTAGAGGAGGTTATCATTAATTTTACACCACGATCCTGTTTTGACAAAGCAGAGTTGGACCGCTGGGTAAAGTCTTCATCATGTCCCAAGTCTCTCAGTGCAGTTCAGGTCTGGCCTCTAGGGTGGCCAGTCTGTGTGTGAAAGTGATGTCTAATGCTCCTGGAAACATTCTCTAACACTAGAACTGTCATGAGGTCATGTTGAAATGTCTTGTCTAATAAAAAAATACACAAAACTCTGTTTGAATAAAAACCCAATGTCTCTCAGTTTATGACTTTTTCTAAAAGTGTGCTATACATCACCATATGGATTTTAGGTGTTCTGGAATAAAACAGAATGATAAAAGGAAAGGTTTTACCTAGAACCGCCATGAGTTCATAGACAGACAGACAGACAGACAGACAGACGAAAACAACCATGTCACACCATCACATGCGTATCTTTAACAGGAAATAAATAAATACTCTGCTTGTACAACATTTGTTTGTGAATCAAATGACAAAGCCACACATCCACACATCCAGCTGTAAAAACAAAGTTTTTAAAAAGCCATTCTGTGAAGAGACACGCCTAAATACCTTGAAAATGGTCTTGTGTCTTTGTCATGCATCCTCTGTCTGCTAAAGTCTCACAGGTCCTTTAATGGTTATGGGTCATGCAACTACAATCCCATTGTAATCTACAGAATCATAACAAATAGCAGCTGGAAAGATCTGGTTCTTCTGGCAGGTAGAGAGACAATTAGAGTAATTACCACTGATCCGACTGTTTGCACAGGATCACAAAGGGATGTACTAAACTCCAAGTATAATTAAACACACACTTGTATTTGGATAAGTCTCATTGTCTTCTTTTTGCTTGGCTGGATGCTGTGCTGAGTGCGTTCTTTATGTGGTTGAGTGTCCCAGACAGATCTATTTAATGGCCATGCCAGGCTGAAACATAATAAAGCAGAGGAGACAGAGTGAAAGCTGTCAGTTCTGTTAATCATATTCCTGCGATGATGCTCTCAGACATGTCATGGTTTCATCTGTGGAAAACTCTCTTCTTACTGCTTTCAACAGTGGGTAAGTGCAAAGTCCATTTTTTGAGGAATCATTTGGAAAGCTTGCAAAATATTCTTTTTTTTTAATGCATTTTTAGGTTATGGAGATACATCCAAGTGCACAACGCGCCGATGTCTGGCTGAAATGCTAATCAAGAAAAAAATGCTATCTCAGCCACAGTATGAAAACTGCACCCAGGAAATAGATGTTCCACTCATTGAATACCAAACATTAGCAGTTGTAAGTATTGTCTTACTACTTTGGGTTGTTTTTTTTTCTTATTCTTTGTGTGTTATAACCTGCAAGAAATCATATATTTCCCCTCCTTCACTGCTTTACGTGACCATACTTATATTTTCTCTCAACAGGACACAAAAAATCTCCATTTGGTCTGTTCACTTAAGGTCACAATGGTAAGATTCAAGAAACTTTAACGGAGTGTCTATTTGCACCCTGGGTGTAAATAACGAAATGGACATGTTTCTTCTATTTACACCCATCTGGTGTGGCTGCCAACAGTACACTGTTTACTCACTGGGTGTTAATAACATTATTG